>OZ025294.1:81219480-81819480 GCA_964019185.1 Maratus speculifer
GAGATAGGGTATTGGGCAATGACTATTCGTCACCTGAGAATAATAAAGTTCTATCTGTGCTTTTGAAAATATTGACTTATCTATATAGAAAGACTCTATTTGTATCTATGAAGGCATTTTTGCATCAAAATGATGTTATATGAGGACTCCAGAAGCCAAGAGCTATAAGTGACAAAATTGAAAAAAATTGAGTGAAGTGCACAGGGTATCTGGAAATATGCTTTTTTCATTTCAGGTAAAGAAATATAGGTCATTTTCTGATTATTTGGAGAGTTATAGAGATAAACCACGTTTTTCGAAAAACAAACAATATTGATTAATTATACATTTAAAGAAAATTGTACTCTATTTTTTTTAAGTTATTGAAATGAGAGTTCAAAGATTAGAATGCAACAAGCAGATGTTTCCTATTTCAATTTAGTCAATTGTTATTGATGTTCCAATTTAGCATCAATTATCTTTAAACTCAATTTACTCCAAATCGACATTTTGTCACTTGTACCCCTTGGCTTCTGGGCTCCTCATATATAATTTACATATAATATTACAATTATATTACAACATTATTTTAATCCATAAATGCCTTCATAGATAAAAATAGAACATTTCTATATCGATAAGTCAATTTTTTCAAAAACGCAGATAGAACCTTATTATTCTCAGGTGACGTATTACAAATTTATATTTATTGTATATTTATTGTTCCTCGCACAAGCGCACGAAAACACCATACAAACAATGGGGGAAAGATGAGGGGGTGGGGGAATCAAAAGTTGTTTAATATTTGTTCTGCATCTTCGCCGCGTTATGATTGTGCTTGCACATTCTTTTTCAATAATGCTTATTTTATCTTAATTTTTGGCAGGGAAGGGTTGGTGTGACAAAAAAATGTTAATGACACTTTTTGTAGGAAATTAAATTATCTACATTTGTGTAATTGAACTTTTTTGTCTAGATGCCATTGTTCGTGAGATATTCACAGAAAACCGATTTTCAAGCTCTTTAGCGCCCCCTGGAGGCGAAAGCTCACATCGGATCGATGGGGACTTTTAGTATGTTTAACTACATACCCTAACTAGCACCTATCCAAAAATCCAGCTTTGTTCTAATTTTTTCCGCTATTTGCAAAAAAAGGTGCTAAAATGACTGGACTAAATCATTGAGGTGTAGTTGTCGTAAAGTAATACTTGTATAAAGCAAGTTATTGATTGAATAAATGGATATAATTAGTGTTTGATTCTCATTTTGCTCTTTGAATTATTGGGAATTAATGATTTCTTCTTAGTAGCAATTGTAATAGGCATTTTTTAAAAATGACTCCTTCTGAAGAAATTTGTTGGCAAAATATATGCAGTTTTCTAAGGTAAAATCTGAAAAAGTGAGCTTATAATAAGTAATGATTGCACATGTATAACAGACTGAGTTCAAAAAATTAATGTTTCCCAAAACATTTTTAACGCGATTTTTTTGAGATTTGTGCAATTGTTTTCCCCAACAAAGCGCTCAAACATATTAATGAAACATTAAATATGCGCTAATAGTCTAGAACCTAATCTTGTGAAACAGACTGAGTGTTAAAAAAAATAATTACTTTAAGTTCATACAAGTTATAATAATGCATTTTTAACTATCATGAAAATACATATTTATCCAAATAATGCATATTTAATTTTAATAGCATTTGGTTTTCATTAAACTTTCACATACAAAGTTGTATTTTATGTCATATAATTACTTCATCCATGTCTAACTATATATAAAAAAAACTTTAATCTAGAGATATAAAGTCAGAGAAAACGCTATGCTTACTAAAATTTTTATCTATACACTGTGCAAAAAAGATGTCAATCTACAAAATTGTTTTTTTTTATGCTATAGAAATATGCAGCTAAAAATAGGATAAAAAAAATATCAAACTGAAATTTTATCTACAATCTGGGTTATCGATATATACAAAGTTGTAGGCTTCTCAGTTTTCTAAATAATTCTTAGTAACCTTACAGATTTTTTTTTATTTAGAGTGCAAAAGTATATCTGTTACATGAATGTTTGTTGCTGATCGCTACATAAAAAAAATCTAGACATCTCAGTTTCCTAGAAAATTCTTAGAAACTATACAGATTTTTTTTCAGTAAGTAGTTCCATATTTAGCGCGATGCTCTGTGACTAAGTGACCATTTTCTTTCGTATTTCTTCCAAAGAAGCTTCAATAAAATCAATAAAAAGTCAATTTATTCTTTCGAAGCATGAAATATACTTAAAATATGAAAATAAGACGAGAAACGTTTACCAGTTAAGGTAAAGTGCCCTTTTATTGTCACCCAGTTACTTTTAGGCCTCTGAAAGTTTTAATTTTCAGTGAAAACTTACAAATTTAGATTTTTAATAGACTAACTATTCACACAAATGGAAATATGGGCAAATGTTGTAGAAAAAAACTTTAAAAGTGTGAAATATTGTTTTTTTCAAAAGTATCTAGATGTGAAAAAAAAAATTAAAAAATATCCCAATTTCATCCTCTGAAAAGAATCCAAAAAGCCAAGGATTAACTTATAACTAAATCAAATTTTATCTTAACTTAAGGTATTAAGAAATTTACTATTAATCCTATTAGTAAATAATAGCATCAATAATACAATAAAAAATTATCCATCCAAGTATGAGGAACACATAAATTGTTTATTGTTTTTCGCTCCAGAGCATGTTTCGTGTGACCATGTGTAGCATTGAAAGCACTGAACCCATTGTTTCCGATGTTTATCATGAGAAAAAACGTTTCAAGCTAGTAGCGCGCTCTGCATCATTGTCGTCATCATCGCTTACATTACCATGACGAGAATTTCAACGGAAGTATCACTCTCGTGCTCAGTGATGTTAGGTAGGTCATATTTGAATTTTTTACGCGATGGATTTTTCCCTTCCTTTTGAGAGTAGTAGTTGTCAAAAGGTTTTTAAGCTGAGCATTTTTTCTTCGCCTGGGAATTTTTCACTTTGTTTTTATGCGGAGATCCAGTGATCAAAGTTGCTAAATCTCTTCGGGCAGAAGTTGCTGCTGGGATCAGTGTCACTCCCATAATCTCTAATTAGAATAAACTTATTCACAAAATTTTAAGCAAATCTTCAAAATTATGTCTTTATATACCTACATACAAAATTGCAGGCACATTATTTATCAGGATTTGAAAACGCTGAAGAGAGTTCATAATTTTGTCCCCGGTAAGAAAATAAGAGCTGAATGGGAGACAAAATTGGAGCAACGCTACTTGCCAACATGGCGATGCTTCAGTTCTTGTAATATAAACTGAACATCGTAAAACTTACTAGATGGCACTATTAACGTCTTGCCTACGTAGAATACATCCAATGTATTGGAAATAAATACTTACGGTAAAGAAAATATCGTTCTACAAATGACGTAGCAAGAACTTATATCTTCTAAAAATAAGAAATCCGACATCAATAATACACCGATTCGTCTTGGCGAATGAAATTTTTACTACTGAATCCTTTTATCTTCCATTCGTTTTGCCTTGCGTGATCAGTGGCACAACGTTCAGAGAAGCAGAGGAACGAATGGGGACGAAATTAGGGAATGGGACGAAATATGGGTACTTTACCTTGTATGAGAGACTTCATACTGCAGATGACATTTGGCTATTCTACTTCCATTAGATAGAAAAATATAGCATAGAAAGAGCATGATGGTCAGTCAACAAGGCTACGTTTTCATTAAAAGCAAAAGGAATGTTCACAACTGGCATACTTAAGCGGATGAAAATTTATACACTGCACATACGCATACCTCACAATGGAAATTTCCACTTAACGTGCAAGCTGGCATTGAAGAAGACTGTTTGTCCGCTTTTTCTCTCAGATAGATTTGATGTTTGAAATGGTTTTATTTCTTGTCTTTCTTTACACATTATTTTAAATGCCCTTTTCTAGCATTTGCGATCTTATATGTCTGTATATGCAATTTTATTCATGTTGTATCCTCATTTGCCATATAATTTGTAAACGATTTTTTTAAACAACTTATAAAACGTCATAATTTATAATAATTTTGGGAAACCTGTCTGAATTAGGATATCAATAATTTTCTTTAGGATGTGTTCGAAATACTTCCCTTGCGGAAATGCGCTGTCAAAGTCAGGGGTATCTCAATGAAACTGTAAAATTTTTTAGCATTTGTTCTAGTGGCTGTATATTTGTAACATTCGACTAATATAAATAAATGATTTGGAGCGGTTTTATTTGCTGTCTTTGCTTCACAAATTATTTTAAACTCCCTCTACTAGCGCCAGATAGTATTGGCAATCTCATGTTCCTATGTGTATGAATATAATGTTTATAATCCTTGCTGTATGCCTGATTTGCCATGTCATTTTGTAAACTTTTTTATTTAATAAACATGTATAACGTTCTCAAAATTATTACAATTTTGGGTCACCCTTCCTTTTATAATATAAATAATTATCATCCCTCGCACCTTTTCTCTTATCCCATAATGATATTCAGCGTTTGAATTGTTTATTTTTATTTATTCATTTTAACTTTTTTGTTTTTTATATGCTTTGATTGCTATACAGATATGGTTATACATTTATTTTTTATATGTTTCATTCACTTCAAATGCAAAAAAAACTTAATACCATATCGCTATTACGTATCGAATAATTACATTTCTTAAAACTTTACTAACTTTAATAACAGCTTTTTGATAGATAATGCAATGAATATAGCACTTTCCCTATGTATGGGGAGATGTAAAACATTATTTCTTATCAACAAAGCAGGAAAACAAGTTTTTTAAACATTATTTTATTATTAAACACAAATATAAACTTAAATATACATTGTACTCTGTTTTTCCAAAAGGGAATTATACATACTTATAGTCGTTGAAAAGAACAACCTAGTTTTTCATTTTTTTCGAATGAAATAATGTCATAATCATTTAATGGGTTTAATGAAAACTTTGCTTTTTCGTAAAAGTATATAACAGACTCTTTTAGCGTAAAATAAAAGTTTCAAAGGAAGATAATTTAGGTTAGATCCAAAATAACAATAATGTCGAATGGCAATTCCCCTCTCCTTAAAGTAATAATGATATATATGCACGGCCGCTTGATAAAAAATAACGACTTGTGTGGTACTTTCAGTTGTCATGAAATCATTTTAAAATAAATTTCAATCATAAAACAAATGAATGTCTTCAAGAAATAAAATCATTTAAAAAGAATTTTAATTAAAGAACTAAGCAAAAGAACCTATTAATTAAGGAATAAATGTGAACATACAAAATTAGCTATAATACATTATTTGATTTTAAAAATGTTCTATTGCACATATTACTAAAAATTACAAATGTTAGACTAATCTTTAATCTTAAAAATAATTGTGTGAAATACTTTCAAATATCTTCTATCTCCACATTTTCTAAATGTCGTGATGAAACTGAAACATTAAAGTGATCAAGATTTCATATTGTTATAATTTTCTGGTGTAATCAGTTCACTCTTTGAAATTATCTTATGCGCGTGGTTATCTAATGTAATCTGGATTAACATTGATTCGTAAATGTGAATATGCTGAAACTCGTAATTTAAACACATTCAGCTTTAAAACATTAAAATGTATCATAGTTAATTAAAACTACTGCAGAATTTTAAATAAAAATGCACCATTTTTTTTTCAAAATAAAATATTTGATATTTTACAAAGTGAAAAGAAATTTTATAATTGTTCTGCAGATTATCTAAATACACCTTTTTCTTAATTTACTAGCAACATTTGTATATATAAATTCACTCTTTAAAGGTTTTAAAAAATTGCTATTTCATAAACGTTTTACTTATTATCAGGCGTAATTTTTTTAAGTCAATAAAAAAACATCCAATTTTTGGAGAAATTTTAGCTTCGGACACCCTTAAAAGCTGCCAGCAGCTTAGTTGCTTTTTAGATACTTAGTCATTCAGCGCAAAAATCGTTTACTTTTTTTAGGCCGACAGTTGAACACTCAAAAATTTGAAATATTTTATGTTCCATGTGCCTTTAAGGGGACAGTGAACCTTTATTTGAGCAAAATCGTCGCATAAAGGTCTATTTCTGTGGTATAATGGAACCAAAAAAGTTTTATCTTATTAAAATATCATTTATGAAAGATTAAAGAAGTAAATAATGAAGGTAAGTGTATTTATGTACTTTAAATCTGTTTTTCTCAAAACTAATTTTTCAACGTTTTTAGATTTGTGAGAGGCTTCTTGCGACGCAATATTTTATCAATAATTATGAAATTGATAATGAAGTATCTTTATATTGTTTAGAAAGAAATTGTGTAAGCTTTTTAAAATTACTCTTCATTAAGATAGTCAAATTTCACTTTTTACTTATTTAAAGGCAAAATTTTGATGAAAATCGATGTGGAATTTAGAAGAAAAATCTGTAAAATATTAACTATTCAAGAGATTAAAAAAATCTTACACAAATTTATTTATGATAAAGTTTTAAGAGATAAAAATGCAAAAGCAAGAAAATGTCACAAAAATTAAAACATGAGGCGCATTTTAAAATTTCGTTTAAAATTTAAATTTTTTAAATTAAAAATGTTAATGATATTGCAAAATTTTTAAGGTGTTTTATATGCTTTTGTGGAAATGTATATATGCACAAAATTTCATATTGCTATGATGTAAATAAAAAAAAACAAATTAGCGTCCACAGTCCCCTTAAAAGCTCTTTGTATGTTTAAACCTTACATATTTATAATCATAAGTTGATTTGAATAAATTTAAATTTAAAAATTTTAATATTCCCAATTTGCGTTTATTTTTAATTTTCCTCTTCATCTACGTATTCATTTTTCTGTTATACCGAATTTTTAGAAAACAAAACAAATTAAATTACTTTATGACACAAAGCATAATATTTAATCTAAAATTATATAAACATATGCAGTTCGTATTTTTTAGCTATTTATTATTTACAATTTATCTTCGCCACGTGCATTACAGAAGGAAATATTTAAAGAAATATTTACTTTTATATTCTGTGTATATATATATATATATTTATAATAAATGAGACATATACGTTTATGTACAACATTCTATTCAGCCGTAAGTGAAATTACAATATAAAGAAGAGAAAAATAACTCAGAAGAGATGACGTTTGTAGCAATACCAAAACATGCTGAATTTTAAAATGCAATATATGATATATCGGTAAGTTTTATTCGTAAAATCTCGAATATTTACGATTGAATTTGGTATTGAAATACAGATTTTGATTTATTGTTTCTTTATGCATTATGTAATATATATATAAATGAAAGTTTTTCTGACTGTAACTGCCAAAATCCACAGTTTGGAAGCCAGAATTGCAAAATGTTACATATAAGTGCATTAAAACACTTTACAGAAACCAAACAAATTCGAAATAGAAGTTTTTTATAGTTAGCTTTTAATTAATAAAAAGAAATTGAGTTAAAAGGCCATTTTCTATTATACTTAAATATTTTTCATTATAGTAGTTGCCAATAATAACAAATACACAATAAAATTCTTAGCACAAAAATTGATTTTTGTGTTGCTAGATTTCGACGTGAAAAATGAAAATGAAATAAGTAGTGTGACAAATTAAAAAAAAAAAGAATATTACGTTATAACATTTCTATATCAAGATTTCTACATGGTAAATAAAAAAGACATAAATTTTGATATTTTTTTAAAGTGAATATTACAACACGTTGAAAATATAATGGATGGCAGTAGTTTAATTTATAACGTAATAAGAGTTTGAGAAAACATACTGAAACAAGATAAAAACCCGATTTTGAAAACAAAGGCGATTTGTTTACTTTGAAGTAGTGCTCGCGATGGGATACGTATAGCAGCTATACGTTTAAACGATATACGTATATCCGTATAATACGCTTTTCTGCTATACGGATACTTGAGAATATACGTTTAAACGTATCCGGATACGTATAACGCGTATCAACTAAACGTATATTTAAGAATACGCATATTTAAAGTATACGTATATTGCACGTATCGTATCTAATTTAAATAGTAGACTTCATCTGTCGTTTGTCACTGAATTGAGAATAATATGGAAATCGGTGGTGTTACGACCAGTAGCGTAGCTATGTTTTTTGGCGCCCGGGGCCAGCAAGAAATTTTGCGCCCCCACCCCAATATAACAATTTCTCTCAATTTGGCGCCCCTAGGCCTCGGCGCCCGGGGCGGACGCACCCCTTAGCTACGCCACTGGTTACGACAGGAATCCGCATAGTGTCTTATATATATCATCCGCTCGATGTCTTATACATAAGAGATCGAGCAATAAAAAGCGTATACTTTATAAAAACTTTTGCAAAAAATTTACAAAATCAGACTCCTGATTGGCCAATCTCGTTTCACTAACAGTGAAATATCTATCTGGATTCCGACCAAGATTGTAGAAATCGTAAAAAAAACAGTATAATAGCACCAACTGTTGAACGATTTACACACAAAACTAATCAGCACCAATTTCTATCAGGCACTACCTGAAAATATAGGGGAGACTGGGGCACATGTGAACATAGCTTTTTTCTCATAACTGGGTTAATTTCTATAAGCAAAACTACTCAATATAATAAACAGTACTTTTTTTTACGCATGGTAATTTTTTTAATTATTTTTATAGCTCTTCTTACATTTCTTAATAGTTTTATGAATTCAAAAAAAAGTTCATATGTGCCCCAACGAAAGGGCAGCTGTAAAACACAAGGGCAACATGTGAATACAAGGAAAAATAATTATTTGACACGTTTTTTATTACTTTTCCATATATTACCATAATCATTAGTTGTACTATCTGTTAAATTCACCATAAAGAAAAATATATGTATATTTATTTAGTTTCTGAGGGATATGTTTAAGCAAAATATTATAAAATAAAAATAAATAGATTGTGTTTTTTGGGGGGGAGGGGGGATTAGATAATTGATAAAATATTGTTGCAATAAAATAAAAGCTTAAAGAAGTAAACTTGAGAAAATAATAGAATTTAAATTTTGCTTAGGACTTTTTGTTTGAGAGAGATTTTAGGAAGGGAGAATTTGGATAATATTTGTCGGAAATCTACCGAAAGGCGAAAGATTTTCATTACTATATTTACCTTATTTGCCTATAAATTAAGATAAAAAATTGTTTAGGATAAAAAATAGGGGGGGGGGTGGAAGTCAATAATTAAGATTTCACAGTAGTTTAAAAATTTTATTTTCTTAAAATATAAATTTATTTTCAAAGCACCAAATAACATAGCTGTTTAAGAAATGGAAGTAAACTAATGCTACAAGTTTGCAACAAATGAAATAGAAAAATTTTCAAAGTTGTTAAACGTAATATTTTTTGCATTAACGATGCACAAAAAATAGTATTGAAAACCGTAAAATAAAATAATATATAACATTTATTGCATTTTAGAAAACATTAAATTTATTTAAATTACAATTGAACATAAACGAGCTTGTTGCTTTTTATGTATTTGCTGACAGATATGTTTGTAAAAGTTTCTATACAAAATCAAGTTTATAAGACAGAAATGTCTTATAAACTTCAATAAAATTATAGATAATGGAGCTGGCATATTTTCATGAAGTTAACTAAAAAGAACAGAATAACTGAATGATTATTGGAGAATTTAATGCCGTGTTCAGATCTGCTCCAACTAGACGCTTCATAAGTGCCCCACACTCCCACAAGAGTTAAAATGACAAATATTTAACATTTTTTAATTTTAGCAAAAAAAATTATCGTAAATAGTTATTAGTATCCACAATATGTGTTAAATCGTTAATTTCTTTTAAAAATGAATAAATAAATAAAATTTTTCCCTTAGCAAGTTGGAGATTTTACTTTTGAGTTCAGTTTAGCAGTATTTTGGCTCCTGGGAGCAAACAAAATGTCGAAGAGCTTCAACAATTTTTTTTCCAAATGTCGATAGGTGCTACTATCTTTGGTAATTTTTTGAAATAATAAAACATACAATAACTTGTGAAAAATAGCAATGTTCTCATATGCTCTATTTTCACACGTGCCCCAGTCTCCCCCATATATGTTTCTTATTTCTGTGTATTAGGTTTTTAGATAGAGCGCCCACAACACTCATGTCACACACAGACACACAAAGTCACAAACTCACAGGCAGATATTTTGTAAAAACATGTTTTTCGGACTCTCTTACCCTTAAATCGTGTAAGCCCGTCGAAAGTTTTCCCTTATTAATTAAATACTTTCTTCTTGTAAAGATACAAGAAAATATAAAAAAGTAAGTACTGCGCCACAGATCTTCCAAAGAATAGTTTCATTCTACCACAACTAATGTAAGACATTTCATAATAAATAATTTAGTTTTTTGGAAAAAAAAAACAAAATCTAAACTGAAGAACGTATTTAGATATTTTTAAGTGCCTGCAAAACAAGTAGTAGTTAAGTAAACACATCGTAGTTCTTTGAACAAAGGAACGCGATGGTGATACTCTACCGGATATTTCTCAATGTCGTTAATCCGCAGAAAAAAATTAAAAAATCAAATTTCAGACCTTGAACGAAAAACGTTTAAACGTTTATACGTTTAAACGTTTATACGTTTAACCGCTTGCATAAGATCCGTATATACGATGTACCGTATAAGCTCTTTTGTGCTATACGTATAATCGCCGATGCCGTATTATACGTATAGCAAATCCGTATTTCGTATAATACGTATTATACGTATACTCGTATAAACGTATAATCGAGAGCACTACTTTGAAGTCTTCTGAGTTATTTTTCGATATTTTTTAATATATTATATGTATGTTCGAGCGTGAGAAATGGAAAGAAGCTTATTTATTCTTCTATTTTTTTGCGTCTGTATATATAAATTTATACAACTTTATATCGGGTTTTCGTTTGATTCATATGCATAACACTTCGATTGTTTGTTTGTTTTTTATTATTATTGATTGTTTTATACTTTATAAGTAGCCTTCAAATTGATTTTTCAAAAGAAATATTCCTAAAATTACGGGCAATTAGAGCACATTAGCTAGTTGATTTAAAAAAAATTAATGACAAAAAAATTTAATACACCTCAAATCTTTGGCCTATGATTAGATTTGTTCGAAGTTTAGAAATAATATAGCCGAAACCATAAGACTTCAGAGATGTCAATTAAAAAACAGCAGAAATATGTGTTAAATCGTCTATCCTGATTCTCAGGTTTACATACGACGAACGTGCCAAATTTATGATCTATCTTAAGACTGACTGCTTTATTTTAAATTTTGTTTTCAGATATCTTTATACAAAGCAGTAAGAAAGTTGAATTTAAACATTAAAACGCGATTAGCCAGCAACATTTTACAGAATTCGAAAAAGACATTCTTTTAAATAGAACTTATAAAAGATTATTATCATTAACAATAATTATGTATAAAAATCTGTGAAATAGTTAATAACTTATTGAAACCAAGTATACTAATGCAAAATATTAAATATTGTAGGAAAATTGTCTAAAATAATAATAATAAATACAATTACGGGTCTTCTACTCAGACCGTATTTTAATCCCAATTTTTATTCAAAGATGTTTTTTCTTTTTTCTTTTTTTCTTTTTTTTTTTTTACAATTTTCGTAAGACATACCGGGGGGAGCGTTATTCTTGCAATTGCAACATAAACATACCACAGATTTTTTTTCTAAAAAATTACTGGTTTTCAAATAATGAACCAGACCAAGTGAGTCCTGTAAGTAATATTTTCATCAACAATATTCATTTTCCCCAAACGTATAATCTTTATAAGAAATTACCATCACATTTGCATATTCGTCTTATTTAATGACCAAAATTCTGCAATTTTAGTAATACAAAGATTAGTTAATAGTGTGATAAAAAATAAAGTTTCTAATACTATTTTAAATATCGCCTTAAGCAAAATCATACGCTAATAAACTCTGATATATTTAACTGCGCATTAATTAAGAAAGTATGATATCCATTCAATAATTCTTTCAGGAGAAAACAATTGTTTATTGATAGAGTTTAATTCAGATCGGAATTTTCAAAACATTTTATTTCAAAGTAATATCAATCAATTTTGAAACGCTTTGTTTTACACCACTTTTATAATAGAGAAATTTAATTTAAAATTTCTGATGCAAATCCTAATTGAAATTATGTTGAATATAACATATCCCTCGTGAGGATAATGCATACAACTTAAGGATTAGAAGTAAGTGGAAATATACTTTAAAATGTTCCTATGCTTTAGTCTACAGTCAATTAGTACAATGAATATACTTCATATGTAAATTAAGAAATTAACATGTTCATTTTTAACACGATTTACAGAGCTACGAATTATTTAGCCTGGAGCTTAAGTAAACTAAAGCAATAAAATTAATATATTTCTGTATATCTAAATATAATAACTCATTGCAACAGATTAAAATATTACGCTTTAAAGAATTTACAGTCTTATTTTTAACTGCGAATTTTTTTCTCTAATCAGTCACAGAAAGCTTAACTGTAATTAATAAATATTAATTTTTTTAAGAATAGTACACTGTCTATAGCATTGCTATAAGGCAACAACATAGTGACATTTTTAAACTAAACCTTCTTGTACAAGCTTATTTTCAAAAATAAAATTAATTTTACTTATTAGTCCCGAAAACAGACGTCAATTGTTAAGATAGCGATGGATAAGGCCTTGGTAACTGAAAAATGCCACTTTAAAGCAGAAAAGCACGGCAGCCCAATTTCAGAACATAGCCGCCTTTATATTGATAATATCATTTAATTTTCTAGCTGGTAATATTTGGTATACCTGGTAAAACCTGGTAATAGTTTTTGAACAGTGCACTTTATTATTTTTGTATAGGTTGCGAAATCCGAATGAGGGTTGGTGAATGATGCTCACAGGGGGCTGAGGCCGGCCAATTTATATTGGTTTAGGCCAAACTAAATTATCCTAACATGCACAGAATAGACTAAATTTTCCTATTCCAAAACGTGGGCTAACGCACATAGCAAAAACTTATTAAGCCTGATAACCTGAAGTAATTTATCCTTAGCCAATTCAATTTGTCGTGCTTTTATTAATCCAAACGACCCTCCCCCCGGAAGATTTTTTAGGAAGATTCACGTTTTGGGAACAAGATAGGTAAGTTGACTAAAAGGAGAATGCACTGGCAGTTTCGGCGCCACTTGTCGTAGGTCAAAATTGTCGCCAGTGAGTGCATATGCGAGAGAAGGTTCAAGCAATAGACATTTTACTCCGAAACAACATAAAGGATTTAAGTAAACTTCAAAAATAAATAATTTTAAAATTTAAAATTCGTGACATAAGAAAGAAAGAAACGGGGTTAGGTGAGGGGAATCCATCCGACAATTGGTCTTTCATTTATTGTGAAATCAAGGTAATAGTTACTGCAAATTTGTTTTTCTTTTTAATGGGAGTTTATAATTTTTAACTGTGTTTTAGAGAACAAAAGAATGGGGTGAGAAGGTGCCATAAAATTGTTTAATTATGTATTATTACTTCAAAGTAAAAAATAAAACAATTAAACATAAAATAAAATAAAATGAATCCTTTCTTTTTTTTTATTTTTGAGTGTTAGGAGAAAGCAGGGGTTAGATTTTTATTGAATAAAAATAAAAGTAATGATGATAAATATGTAACGACATAAAAATATTTTCGTAATTCATTTAAATGCATGCTTCAATTTCCAGTTGATATAATTGAAACTTATTTTAACTGCGATTGATTTAATATCAGTTAGTGATGGGCGATTGTGGAAATTTTGAGAAGCGATTAAAATCGGCATCGAATAAAACAGCATTCATCATAAAATGATTCAATTTCTCAGCCCTAGAATCGATATTTCGGTATTCACAGATAAGCTCGACATTAGTAATTCTAAAGCTTAGACGATAGCTAGACCATATTTATCGCCTTCAACCCCAGAGAGGCGGTAGTGGGGGATTAGGACGGATGTAGAAAAAAAATAGTGGCAACAAAAAAGAGTGCCGACAAAAGTGAAAACTTAAACAATTACGTGTGTATTTTTTCAATCGTTAGGTCATATTTTTTGAATCGTCAGGAAATATTTTATTGTGCAGGAAATACTTTTAAATGAACAAAAAAATTTTCTACAATATTAAAGAACATATCAATATCAACTTTAAAAAAACTTTGCGATACCATATGTCCAGCTATTGTATTTACCTCACTATAACTACTTTTTTACATTTTAAAACACAATAAATACGCCGACAAAAAATAGACCGTGCTATCGATACCTTTGTATTAATCATTTTCCAAGTAAATCATTTTGTATTCATGATTGTATTAATACCTGTAGAGTACTTTTTGAACTGCTCAAATCGGACATTCCATTCAAAAGATATTACGAATTTAAAAATTACAATTTAAAGAAATAATAGCTCTGCTGAGCGCCCGGTGGCCAATAAGCTTAGGGATTGCATTCTCAATCAAACGGTTGCGAGTTCGAACCCCAATTTCACTGACATGTACCAATGTTTTTTTTTCTGAAAAAGTTTGAGAAAATTAAATTTTAACGCATTATGGGTCCGTAACGTGACCGAGAATGATTGGAAAAATTTTTAATGCCAGATTTGTAATGTATGAAGCTTAAGTTTTCAATCGACATATTATATCAAAAAAGGAGAAATGCCCCCCTCTTCCCTCCCCCAAAACGGTCCAATGGGAAAAACTATAAAACTGGAATAGCAAAGAGAACGGCGAAGAAAAGATAGCGCACTAGAATTTTTCTGCCCACTGTAGCTCCCATAGAAGAAAAGTTATAGCCTTTTAAAGATTGAAATGAAGTGAAATAATTAGCAAAGTTAGGTGAATAACCGATAGGGGAGGGGGGGTCTACAGCCCCGGGGGTGCTATGTAGCTTAAACTTTTAAGTTAAAAATGGTAGAAAATTAAATGAGCGAAATTTTAAGGTGTGTTGAGGAGGGTGCAAATCTCCCCCTCCCAACAACAGTTTGTAGTTTCTTTTAAAGAAACAAAACGTATGCTTCCCGGCACGGCTCAGGTAAACCTCAAACGGGCGGAAGGGCATCCCATATGTATCTTTTGTCAAAGATTCAAAATGTGGATCTATAATAAAATAAAACGAGAAATGGACATTTTTAAAACTTCACACATATTTCGGACGGCCCTGTAAGTTACGATTGGCGCAGAAGGGGAGGAGGAATTAGAAGGGATGAGCGTGAAAAATAAAACATAATAAATTTATAATCCAAACAACTGCACGTCTAAATAAAAATATAACGATTGTGCTTTAATGTCGCATTCATGGGGTGGCTCGCTGGGGACATCCCATCCTAGAAGTTGTGAGATTTTATGCTTTTTAATGAACAAATTGAGATTTCCACTCTTTCAAAAAATCGAAATCAAAAAGTCGAAATCAAAAAATCGAAATCGAAAAATCGAAATCTAAAAATCAAAATCGAAATCTATAGTGAATCGATCTGTGCTGTGCCGATCTTATGGGAAGAATCGATTTTACATTTTTACTTTCTTTTGTATCGTTACAAGAAGAAAGTATTACATTCATGAAAAATTTCGACTTCCGATTTTTGATGGATTTATATATTTTAGAAGATTTTTAACACGATTTGATGGTTTTTAAATTATATCTGTCTATAAGTCTGTCTGTCACTCTGTGAGTCTGTATGTGACAAAAGTTTCTGACAGCTCTATCTCAAGAACAAATGTACGGAATTTCACAAAACTTTAGGTTTAGTTTGACCTTGATATAAACTAGTTCTTATTAATTTTTAATGTATATATCGACTGACAGGTGGCACTGCTATGCTCCATTTTTTGCGAGTTATGCAATAGCTATATCTGAATAACCAATGCACGGATTTTCATCATATTTCATATTCAGTTAATTCTTCATATGAATTGATGTTGTGCACATTTTGTTGTATATCGCTTCTGAGATGGCGCTGCTATGTTGCATTTTTCACAATTTCCACTCAGTGCCATGCAAACGGGGGAGTTGAAGGGAGCGATCGTCCTGGGAGCGGAGATTTAGGAGGCGCGAAATGTTTACTATAACGTCACTTTTGGCCTATCTCAAGAAAAAGTTAGTGTGTGTGTGGATGGGTGGCTCTAAATAGGAACTATCAACCAGGCGCAGTTTTATCTTCGTACGCACCTGTTTCCACTTTAGCTCTATCTTAAGAACTAATGCTCAGACTTTCATAAAAATTTAAATTCAATTAGTTCTTGATATGCTGAATACCGTTTGGTGGAAATCGCTCAACAGGTCGCGCTGCTATACTGCAGTATTCATGATTAACGCAATAGTGCTATCTCAAGAGCCAATTCACGAATTTTCATTAAAATTCAGATTTAATAAATTCCTGATATAAGATTAGTGTTGCTTAATTTTTGGTGTAAATTGCCCTACAGGTGGCGCTGATATGATGCATTTTTCATGATTTCGCAATATCTGTATAGACTATGAGAATATATAAAATGTTTTATTTCGCGAACTAATGCATGTATTTTCATCAAAATTCAGATTCAGCTGGTATCTGATAAAAATTGATCCGGATCAATTTTTGGTGTACACCCTCCCCCCCAAAAAAACGCTGTTTTATAGTTTTTTTATTTTTGAGGTTTTTCCAATTGCTCTATCTTACAAACTAATGCACTGATTTTCATCAAACAGTTAGATTCAATTAGAAGTTAGCATAAGTTTTGGTGTAAATCACCTAACCGGTGGCGCTACTCCGCTGCATTTTTCATGAAGTATTAACATATGAGATAGAAGAATGTTTTGGGTTTATCACATCTGACTAGATTATTACTTTTTATTTTCTTTACAAAAAGAAAGTATCGGATTCATTAAAAATTTTCCCTTCCGGTTTTCGAAGGATGCACCGTTTTAGAAGTTTTCGACTGTCTCGGATACGATTTGACTTTTTTTATAAATTGTCTGTCTGTCAGTCTGTTATTCTCTGATCAGTGCCTATTTGTTTTTCTCCCAGACAAAAAATGTATGGGGGCTATTTTTCATTAACTAATGCTTGGAATCTGTTGAAAGTTTAGATTTTGTTAAACTTTCGTATAAATTGGCGCGGAAATATTTTGCTGAAAATCGTTCAACAGCTGGCGCTGCAATGTTTCCTAATTACTGCAAGATCAGTATCTCTTGAACTAATGCGAGAATTTTCTTGAAACTTTATATTCAGTTAAACGTTGCCATAAGTTGTTGCTTATTAGGTTTCAATGTAGCTCACTCAAGAGGGGGATTTGCTATGCTGTGTTTATCAGCATTGTTGAACCCAGACATTTTTCTCCTGGAGGGATTTCTGTGACTCCGTAAAGAGACATTCCAGACTTCAGAGACCGCTAGAACATTTTGTATATTAGCATAAAATCTCAAATCTTTTGGAGGTATACTTCAGTATTTTCGAATGGAGATGTCCCTCTTCGGGGTACCCCAAAATTCAACCGTTTTTCCTGATACATATGATTTTAAGGAACATATCTCAAGAACAAATGAACGGAGTTTCATCAAATTTAATTCTCTGTCGGAAATTGCCATAAGTTGTTCTTGATTAGGCTATCGTGTAAAATGTGTGCAGGTTATGCTGCTATGCATTTTTTTAAGGGGTGTTGAATTCAGACATTTTTCTTCGGGAGATATTTTTGCGATTCTGGAGAGAGACATTCTAGATTTCTGTATAAGTGTGGGAGGGACGAGGGTTGGACTTTTCTCCATGAAGCATTTAAAAATCTGAAATCTTCCTGGCGTACCATTCGATGCTCCGGGAAAGGGATGTCCTTCAGTACAACACCCTGAATTCAGTACTTTTTTTCGCGATATTCGCTAGAATATTTGAAGAATTAATGAATATACTTTCATCAAACTTAATATTCTGTTATATGTTGACATAAGATGTTCCTGATTAATTTTTCGTTTAAATTATGTAATAGACTATGGTGCATATTTTACGATATTTGTGATAGTTCTATTTCAAAACTTATCCATGGAGTTTAACCAAACTTCATATTCTGTTGCACTATTACATAAATAGATCCTTAATAGGCTTTATATACTGCCCAAAAGATGTCGCTTTTATGCTGTTTGAATTTAAAATTTTGATTGTAGACGTCTAAGAGCGTGTGAGCCAAAATTCAGCAGTTTGTTTGGATAATGAAGTGCTAATATTTTGTTTTAAAACGCACATATTGCAATGAGCTTATGCTTATTGAATCCTCATGATGGACATAAGTTATCATTTAATTTTGACAACGTGATAGTGAAATTGGAAGTTTTAACATGTATGAAACAGCAATTTTGGAATTAGCACATTCGAATTTTTTATCTTCCACAATTGAAGGAAAATGAAAATGATATTACCTTCAGAGGAATCGATTAAAAATTTTAAAGTATCGATTAAATCGAGTTGTCCATAGTATCGATCAAATCGATTAATAAAATCGAAATCGCCCATCACTAATATCAATATACAACTAAATATATTGTTTGCAAATGAACCGAACCGCATTTAAACTCAGCATAAATCTATTTCTTTGCAAGTTGTTATTAACCTTTAACCGCAGTTAAATCAAATACACTTATTTCTTTAAGTAAATTTATTTTATGGATAAAAATATAATTGATTTTTGCTCATAATTGGGCAATTCGCTTATAACAAAACTTTAAATTAAATCATTAGTAGTAATAATAATATTTTTGAAATTCAATTCTTTTATAAATAAATTTATTCAATTTGTAGAATAATATATATTATATGATTTTTTTAAATCATTGCTTGTGTTAAAAATGTTCTATCAAATTCTTCAATCTTTAGCAGTTAGTCAAATAAAAGTTTATAATAAACCGGAATAAAAATAAAACTTTTTAATTTTTAGTTGAATGATATATATTTCGAAATTAAAAGCATTGAAACCTCAACAGCTTTTTTGTCTTAAAGCGCTGCATTAAATGAAACCACCGTAAATTAATAGCATCTCCTCACTATAATTCTCCTCCGCCCACTTGATAATACATTGAAAGAACCAAACCGATGCTGGCTACTGATAGAATTTTTTTGTCATTTTGCTTTGCTAGACTTTTCTTAAGAGATTGCACTAATAAGTGATTAGTAGTTTTCACTTCTGGAAGAAAATTGGAACTTTATCGCTCTTATTATACATAATCTCACAAATAGATCAAAGTCAGTCTGTCTTACTCTAAAACTCGCAATTGCTTTCTAGAAGTCGTAAAAGACGGATCATCAAAGAGAAAAAATATTTTTAACATTATGTGACTATTTTTAATGAAATATTTTTATATAAGTATTAAAGTAATTTTAAAGTTCTTAGTTTTTATGGTATTTTCAAAATTAATACAAACAATATGGAACATTATTTGTAATTACTTTGTTTTATGCAAGTATTGAGATATTTGCAAAATTCATAGTATTTTGAATACTAATATTAACCATGTGGGTTTAAAAACCTAAAGTGAAACGCAATTCCCCACTTTAAACACTGAAAAAAAATCCGTTAAATTTACCGTTTTGCAATGTTGCCAGAAGTTTTTGCATAAAAATTGCAGTAAAATTAGATATATTGAAAATTTTTTTATTGCAATTTGCTGGCAATATTGCTGCTAGCAAATTTTGACGTAAATTTAAAGTTTTCTTTTTTTTTAGTGAATAAATGACAAATTGCACAATACAACCTTTAAAATGTTTTCTGTTTTATTTAAAAGGTAAGAGATAAAAGTAATGCATGTGTTATCAGTTCAAAATATGCATTTTATGTAAATTTCCTAGAACATTCCCTCTCTCATCCCAAAGTCAGTCAAGTCAACGCTGGTGCTTAAGGAGTACTTACAGGAAGTCGCAACTTCTGTTTAACCTCCATCGAAAGTAAAAAAAAAACATAAAAATACGTTTAACAACAATGCATTCTAAAAAATTTAAGAATTTGGAGATTCGAGTGAAACTTAGCTCTCGAGCTGGAGCACCGGAGTAAATATACCCCCAGTGGCGCAATGAATTTCTAAAAAATTTAGAAAATCATCACATACGTTGACAGACTAGGAAGTGGTCGAGACGGGAAGGGCAACATTGGTGGTACCAAAGGGCCCAGAGAAAGTTCTACCCTACCCTAAGAACTAAAAAAAAGGGGGACCACATAGCTCACTAATTTTGAAAAATGGTGTAAAAAGTAATTTTGAATATAACACCTAAGCTAACCTAGTGTGTGTGATCTGTGACCGGGCGTCGGACAACTCAAGAGGCCCACAAAAAAGCGCAGACATTAGTCCTGACAAGGACGCTTTGCTGAACGGAGCCCAAAGAGAAGTGCACCAGCCGGCGGTCTTAGTAAAAATGAAGATCAAGAACAGATTGCGAACAGATTGTCTTTCGTTTAATGGGATGCCTAGTTGCAGTCAACTTTACTCCCGGAATATACTGTGAATAGTCTTGCAACATGTGGAACAATGGGGGAAGAAAAGTTAAACTGTAGTGAAAAACTGCTTAAATTATAAATAAAAATTTAAAGAGGAAAATAAATTTAAAAAAAGGAAAAGTTAAAATTTAAGTTTAATGAAAAATTAATAAAATAAGTGTAACTGCAGTTCAAGAACTACTAGAGGGAAGAGAAAAATAGTAAAAAATTCGCAATAAGTTCAAAACAAAAAGACGGGACAGGGCAAGGCTGTAAACTACACAAAGTAGGAGGCAAAATCCACAGAAAAACAAAAATAAAAAAGCAGTTTTTTTTAATATAAGAAAAAAGAGAAAGAGTGAAAAAGAGGAAGTGAACACAAGTTCAAACCCGGTCCATAATCATTGAATATTTCGGGCGTTTGCGATTCTGGGGATCAGAGGCGTCGTAGTCAGGGAATTCGGCAACAATTTCGTTGGGTAAATCGTAAATTTTGGCAAAGAATTTAGAGGAAAGGTTTACAATGCGTTTGCGAAGGGTTATGGTATTTAAATCACGACGGATAGTAGAGTTTCTAAGATAACGGGAGCCGTTACGGACAGTTCTCAAGTTTTTATTGTGCAGGCGGCTGAGGTTGGTCATGTGAGTTTTACAGGTGAAACCCCAAATCGGACAAGCGTAAGTAATAATTGGAAGGATGCATGTGTTGTATAGAAGAAGTTTGTTGTGTATGGAAAGCGTATCGCTTTTTAGGAGAGGATACAGAAAGGAGTATGCAGTAGCTGCTTTTTTCCTGATTAAATTTATGTGTTTGCTCCAAGTGAGTTTATTGTCTAAAATGACCCCCAGGTATTTAGCATCGTTGGACCATTCAATGGTAGTATTGTTAATAATTAGTCTGCTAGGATATGTTAGTTTTCTCGAAAAGTAAACGGCTTGAGTTTTAAGAATTGCTGAGAATACGCATTTGCCAAAATATTTGCTTTGTCTTGATCAGTGTAAGCAGTAGTGTTGTTGGAAGTTAGAGGAGGAATAGTTGTAATATTTTTATTAAGTTTCCTTTTGATAAGCCAAATAGAATTGTCTTCAGTGGAAAGAGTTTTAAGAAAATTATTCCAGCTTTTTTGTTTTTCTTTGTAAAGACTATTTTTAATGCGGTTATTAAGTCTATTAATTTCAGGTTTTAAAGTAGGATCCCAGTAAGTTTGGAAAAGTCTCCGGGTTTGATTACGTTGTTTGGTTAAATCGTAAATGTAACGTGGAGGAGTAAATGAGTAATTATTTTTGAAACGCGGTGAAGTGGCGTGTTTTTGAGCATCAATAATTTTAGAATTTAAATATTCAACAGCATTGTCTATGTCATTGGTGGAATTAATTTCAGGGAAAGTGATGTCCTACAGGTGGCGCTGATATGATACATTTTTCATGATTTCGCAATATCTGTATAGACTATGAGAATATATAAAATGTTTTATTTCGCGAACTAATGCATGTATTTTCATCAAAATTCAGATTCAGCTGGTATCTGATAAAAATTGATCCGGATCAATTTTTGGTGTACACCCCTCCCCCCCAAAAAAACGCTGTTTTACAGTTTTTTTATTTTTGAGGTTTTTCCAATTGCTCTATCTTACAAACTAATGCACTGATTTTCATCAAACAGTTAGATTCAATTAGAAGTTAGCATAAGTTTTGGTGTAAATCACCTAACCGGTGGCGCTACTCCGCTGCATTTTTCATGAAGTATTAACATATGAGATAGAAGAATGTTTTGGGTTTATCACATCTGACTAGATTATTACTTTTTATTTTCTTTACAAAAAGAAAGTATCGGATTCATTAAAAATTTTCCCTTCCGGTTTTCGAAGGATGCACCGTTTTAGAAGTTTTCGACTGTCTCGGATACGATTTGACTTTTTTTATAAATTGTCTGTCTGTCAGTCTGTTATTCTCTGATCAGTGCCTATTTGTTTTTCTCCCAGACAAAAAAATGTATGGGGGCTATTTTTCATTAACTAATGCTTGGAATCTGTTGAAAGTTTAGATTTTGTTAAACTTTCGTATAAATTGGCGCGGAAATATTTTGCTGAAAATCATTCAACAGCTGGCGCTGCAATGTTTCCTAATTACTGCAAGATCAGTATCTCTTGAACTAATGCGAGAATTTTCTTGAAACTTTATATTCAGTTAAACGTTGCCATAAGTTGTTGCTTATTAGGTTTCAATGTAGCTCACTCAAGAGGGGGCTTTGCTATGCTGCGTTTATCAGCATTGTTGAACCCAGACATTTTTCTCCTGGAGGGGTTTCTGTGACTCCGTAAAGAGACATTCCAGACTTCAGAGACCGCTAGAACATTTTGTATATTAGCATAAAATCTCAAATCTTTTGGAGGTATACTTCAGTATTTTCGAATGGAGATGTCCCTCTTCGGGGTACCCCAAAATTCAACCGTTTTTCCTGATACATATGATTTTAAGGAACATATCTCAAGAACAAATGAACGGAGTTTCATCAAATTTAATTCTCTGTCGGAAATTGCCATAAGTTGTTCTTGATTAGGCTATCGTGTAAAATGTGTGCAGGTTATGCTGCTATGCATTTTTTTAAGGGGTGTTGAATTCAGACATTTTTCTTCGGGAGATATTTTTGCGATTCTGGAGAGAGACATTCTAGATTTCTGTATAAGTGTGGGAGGGACGAGGGTTGGACTTTTCTCCATGAAGCATTTAAAAATCTGAAATCTTCCTGGCGTACCATTCGATGCTCCGGGAAAGGGATGTCCTTCAGTACAACACCCTGAATTCAGTACTTTTTTTCGCGATATTCGCTAGAATATTTGAAGAATTAATGAATATACTTTCATCAAACTTAATATTCTGTTATATGTTGACATAAGATGTTCCTGATTAATTTTTCGTTTAAATTATGTAATAGACTATGGTGCATAATTTACGATATTTGTGATAGTTCTATTTCAAAACTTATCCATGGAGTTTAACCAAACTTCATATTCTGTTGCACTATTACATAAATAGATCCTTAATAGGCTTTATATACTGCCCAAAAGATGTCGCTTTTATGCTGTTTGAATTTAAAATTTTGATTGTAGACGTCTAAGAGCGTGTGAGCCAAAATTCAGCAGTTTGTTTGGATAATGAAGTGCTAATATTTTGTTTTAAAACGCACATATTGCAATGAGCTTATGCTTATTGAATCCTCATGATGGGCATAAGTTATCATTTAATTTTGACAACGTGATAGTGAAATTGGAAGTTTTAACATGTATGAAACAGCAATTTTGGAATTAGCACATTCGAATTTTTTATCTTCCACAATGGAAGGAAAATGAAAATGATATTACCTTCAGAGGAATCGATTAAAAATTTTAAAGTATCGATTAAATCGAGTTGTCCATAGTATCGATCAAATCGATTAATAAAATCGAAATCGCCCATCACTAATATCAATATACAACTAAATATATTGTTTGCAAATGAACCGAACCGCATTTAAACTCAGCATAAATCTATTTCTTTGCAAGTTGTTATTAACCTTTAACCGCAGTTAAATCAAATACACTTATTTCTTTAAGTAAATTTATTTTATGGATAAAAATATAATATTGATTTTTGCTCATAATTGGGCAATTCGCTTATAACAAAACTTTAAATTAAATCATTAGTAGTAATAATAATATTTTTGAAATTCAATTCTTTTATAAATAAATTTATTCAATTTGTAGAATAATATATATTATATGATTTTTTTAAATCATTGCTTGTGTTAAAAATGTTCTATCAAATTCTTCAATCTTTAGCAGTTAGTCAAATAAAAGTTTATAATAAACCGGAATAAAAATAAAACTTTTTAATTTTTAGTTGAATGATATATATTTCGAAATTAAAAGCATTGAAACCTCAACAGCTTTTTTGTCTTAAAGCGCTGCATTAAATGAAACCACCGTAAATTAATAGCATCTCCTCACTATAATTCTCCTCCGCCCACTTGATAATACATTGAAAGAACCAAACCGATGCTGGCTACTGATAGAATTTTTTTGTCATTTTGCTTTGCTAGACTTTTCTTAAGAGATTGCACTAATAAGTGATTAGTAGTTTTCACTTCTGGAAGAAAATTGGAACTTTATCGCTCTTATTATACATAATCTCACAAATAGATCAAAGTCAGTCTGTCTTACTCTAAAACTCGCAATTGCTTTCTAGAAGTCGTAAAAGACGGATCATCAAAGAGAAAAAATATTTTTAACATTATGTGACTATTTTTAATGAAATATTTTTATATAAGTATTAAAGTAATTTTAAAGTTCTTAGTTTTTATGGTATTTTCAAAATTAATACAAACAATATGGAACATTATTTGTAATTACTTTGTTTTATGCAAGTATTGAGATATTTGCAAAATTCATAGTATTTTGAATACTAATATTAACCATGTGGGTTTAAAAACCTAAAGTGAAACGCAATTCCCCACTTTAAACACTGAAAAAAAATCCGTTAAATTTACCGTTTTGCAATGTTGCCAGAAGTTTTTGCATAAAAATTGCAGTAAAATTAGATATATTGAAAATTTTTTTATTGCAATTTGCTGGCAATATTGCTGCTAGCAAATTTTGACGTAAATTTAAAGTTTTCTTTTTTTTTAGTGAATAAATGACAAATTGCACAATACAACCTTTAAAATGTTTTCTGTTTTATTTAAAAGGTAAGAGATAAAAGTAATGCATGTGTTATCAGTTCAAAATATGCATTTTATGTAAATTTCCTAGAACATTCCCTCTCTCATCCCAAAGTCAGTCAAGTCAACGCTGGTGCTTAAGGAGTACTTACAGGAAGTCGCAACCCCTGTTTAACCTCCATCGAAAGTAAAAAAAAAAGACATAAAAATACGTTTAACAACAATGCATTCTAAAAAATTTAAGAATTTGGAGATTCGAGTGAAACTTAGCTCTCGAGCTGGAGCACCGGAGTAAATATACCCCCAGTGGCGCAATGAATTTCTAAAAAATTTAGAAAATCATCACATACGTTGACAGACTAGGAAGTGGTCGAGACGGGAAGGGCAACATTGGTGGTACCAAAGGGCCCAGAGAAAGTTCTACCCTACCCTAAGAACTAAAAAAAAGGGGGACCACATAGCTCACTAATTTTGAAAAATGGTGTAAAAAGTAATTTTGAATATAACACCTAAGCTAACCTAGTGTGCGTGATCTGTGACCGGGCGTCGGACAACTCAAGAGGCCCACAAAAAAGCGCAGACATTAGTCCTGACAAGGACGCTTTGCTGAACGGAGCCCAAAGAGAAGTGCACCAGCCGGCGGTCTTAGTAAAAATGAAGATCAAGAACAGATTGCGAACAGATTGTCTTTCATTTAATGGGATGCCTAGTTGCAGTCAACTTTACTCCCGGAATATACTGTGAATAGTCTTGCAACATGTGGAACCATGGGGGAAGAAAAGTTAAACTGTAGTGAAAAACTGCTTAAATTATAAATAAAAATTTAAAGAGGAAAATAAATTTAAAAAAAGGAAAAGTTAAAATTTAAGTTTAATGAAAAATTAATAAAATAAGTGTAACTGCAGTTTAAGAACTACTAGAGGGAAGAGAAAAATAGTAAAAAATTCGCAATAAGTTCAAAACAAAAAGACGGGACAGGGCAAGGCTGTAAACTACACAAAGTAGGAGGCAAAATCCACAGAAAAACAAAAATAAAAAAGCAGTTTTTTTTAATATAAGAAAAAAGAGAAAGAGTGAAAAAGAGGAAGTGAACACAAGTTCAAACCCGGTCCATAATCATGGAATATTTCGGGCGTTTGCGATTCTGGGGATCAGAGGCGTCGTAGTCAGGGAATTCGGCAACAATTTCGTTGGGTAAATCGTAAATTTTGGCAAAGAATTTAGAGGAAAGGTTTACAATGCGTTTGCGAAGGGTTATGGTATTTAAATCACGACGGATAGTAGAGTTTCTAAGATAACGGGAGCCGTTACGGACAGTTCTCAAGTTTTTATTGTGCAGGCGGCTGAGGTTGGTCATGTGAGTTTTACAGGTGAAACCCCAAATCGGACAAGCGTAAGTAATAATTGGAAGGATGCATGTGTTGTATAGAAGAAGTTTGTTGTGTATGGAAAGCGTATCGCTTTTTAGGAGAGGATACAGAAAGGAGTATGCAGTAGCTGCTTTTTTCCTGATTAAATTTATGTGTTTGCTCCAAGTGAGTTTATTGTCTAAAATGACCCCCAGGTATTTAGCATCGTTGGACCATTCAATGGTAGTATTGTTAATAATTAGTCTGCTAGGATATGTTAGTTTTCTCGAAAAGTAAACGGCTTGAGTTTTAAGAATTGCTGAGAATATGCATTTGCCAAAATATTTGCTTTGTCTTGATCAGTGTAAGCAGTAGTGTTGTTGGAAGTTAGAGGAGGAATAGTTGTAATATTTTTATTAAGTTTCCTTTTGATAAGCCAAATAGAATTGTCTTCAGTGGAAAGAGTTTTAAGAAAATTATTCCAGCTTTTTTGTTTTTCTTTGTAAAGACTATTTTTAATGCGGTTATTAAGTCTATTAATTTCAGGTTTTAAAGTAGGATCCCAGTAAGTTTGGAAAAGTCTCCGGGTTTGATTACGTTGTTTGGTTAAATCGTAAATGTAACGTGGAGGAGTAAATGAGTAATTATTTTTGAAACGCGGTGAAGTGGCGTGTTTTTGAGCATCAATAATTTTAGAATTTAAATATTCAACAGCATTGTCTATGTCATTGGTGGAATTAATTTCAGGGAAAGTGATGTCCTGGTTAGCAAGGTGATTAGTGAAATTGTTCCAGCCAATAGCCACTGAAGGGGGAGGAGAGAAAGGATTGATTACATCAATTTTAAAGCAAATCGGAAGATGATCTGAAGAAAATTCATTTAAGACAGTGGTTGTGACAGGGTAAGGAAGGTTTTTAGAAATAGCAAAGTC
Organism: Maratus speculifer; assembly: GCA_964019185.1. NCBI lineage: Eukaryota > Metazoa > Arthropoda > Arachnida > Araneae > Salticidae > Maratus > Maratus speculifer. Next base: position 81,246,958 of record OZ025294.1, read on the forward strand.
AATTATGGAGTCATGAGCATAACTATTGGTGCAGATATGCGTGGGAGTGTTAGAGGCATGTAAGTTAAATTTATAATGTTGGATGATATTGTGGAGAGAAGTGCCCCTGCTAGTAGTAGCGTGGCAATTCCAACGCCTGTTTTTAGCGTTGAAGTCACCAGCGAAAAAGCAGTGTTGTTGTTGATCAATAAGGTTCGCTAAACCAGTAGTGGGAAAATTCCTAGCAGGAGGAGCGTAAATGGAAGCAATACTTAAGTTAAATTGAGGAAAAGGGATAAAAATATTAGTAAAATCAAGATCGTTTTAGGTGTCATTATGAGTAGTGCAATGTGGAATATGTTGTTTTATGTAGATAGCTGTCCCACCATGTCTACTGTTTGGACGCGGAGTGTGGTAAAGTTTAAAGCCAGGAATATTATGTTGCAGTTAGGAGAACGAGTAGGTATCTGTTACCATTTCGGATAATTCTTAAATTTTTATTGTGGGGGCCATATAACGCATTCATACTAGTCTTACACGCGAAACCCCAGATAGGACAAGCGTAAGTTAGAATAGATCTTATACATGCGTTGTAAAATATTAGTTTATTATGTATGGAGAGGGTATTACTTTTAAGAAGTGGAGAAAGAGATTTGGCGATTCCGGCGGCTTTGCCACGAAGTTGTTTTTTCCAAGTGAGCCTTCGGTCCAGAGTAACTCCCAGGTATTTGGTGTCATTAGTCCAGGGGATGGTGGTGTTATTGATAGTAATGCGGTTAGGATAGGTCAGTTTTCTAGAGAAGTAAATAGCAGCAGTTTTTTGCTCATTAAGTTTAACACGCCATAGGTTACACCAGCTAAGTTAAATCATCTATGGGCTTTTGTAGAATTTTGTATACAGTGTATGGGTGATGTGCAGAGGCGTACATTGCCGTGTCGTCCGCGTACAGGGCAAGATAAGTCCTCAGTGTCCTGGGGATATCGTTAAAGAAGAGATTAAATAGTGTGGGGCCAAGTACCGAGCCTTGAAGTATACTAGAAAGTATACGGTAAAGAGTGGAGAGAATTTTGTTAATGCGGACACAAAAAGTGCGGTCGCTAAGGTACGAGTGTAGTAAGTCTATCAGTCTGGCATTAATACCTAGCTTAATTAGTTTGTATATAAGGCCTTCATGCCAGACTTTGTCAAAAGCCTTAGCGACGTCGAGAAACACAGCAGCAGCTGGAGTTTTAGTGTTGAGGTTTTCACTGAGGAATTCCAAAACACGTAAGAGTTGGTGAACTGTAGAATGTTTAGCTTTGAAGCCAAATTGCTCAGGAATAAGTATGTTCTTGTCATCTAGTATGTCATTAAGCTGGGACCTAATGACGCGTTCAACAACTTTACTAATAGCAGGAAGCAGAGAAATGGGACGATAGTTAGTTGGGTCCTGTAAGTTAGTTTGAGGTTTGGGTATAGGAGAGATAATCGATGTTTTCCAAGGTTTAGGAAAATAGTGAAATTTAAGAATAGCATTGGTAAGGTTAGTAAGGAGTTAATGCAATTAAAAGGAAGATTTTTAAGTGCATAGTTAGAAATATTGTCAATTCCAGGAGCTTTTCTATTTTTTAAATTTTTGATAATATTAAAAATGGTAATGGGTTGAATATCAGGAAGTGGGTCCAGGGGAGGAGTGGCAAGAAAATTTTGAACCGTGTCATGGACGACAAAGTAGTGGTTAGGACTAGCCAAATATGGGTTAGGGGAAAACTGCTCGGCATACGATTTAGCAAGAAGTTCAGCTTTGTCTTTATCAGTGTACGCCGTGGAGTTAAAAGCAGTTAAGGGACTGATAGCTTGCTCGACTTGCGTCTTATTTATAGGAATGATGGGCGGGGTTTCCTTCCTCGCTAGCGAATAGGAATAGTCCAGCCAGTTGGTGTTGAGCGACTGAGTCGTGTCCAAATTATAAGACTGTACTGAATATCGCAAAATTATCGGTAAATGATCCGATGATAAATCGTTCACCGTTTGAATGGTGTAGGGAAATGGAAAATTGCGGGTGATTTCAATATCTAAAAAACTATTACTTCTAGGGAAGGTGGGTTCGGGGGGGGGACAATAATTTGTCCGAAATTTTGATCTGCCCACCTTCGGATGATGTTGCCGACACCGTCTGTGTATCGGCTATTCCAGGAAGGATGATGTGCATTAAAATCACCCGCGAGAATAAAATTTGGAAAATTGTTAGTGAGCCGGTTTAAATCTTGCTCTAGCAGGTTTCTGTTCGTACCAATCCTAGGAGTTATGTACATAGCTGCTATTAGTAATTTTGGAATATTGGGAAAATCTAAAATAATAGGGGTGGTTTCAACATAATTTGAGTGAGGGATGTTAATGAAAGTAGCGTTGAACCCCCTTTTGACGTATACAGCAGTGCCACCTCCTCTAGGCTGATTGCCACTACGTTGCCTGTGTACATAGAAATTACCCTAGTTGCAATTTTGACAGTTTCTCCCTGGTTCAGATGGGTCTCACTGACCAAGACGATGTCTAAGTTGTTATTATACACAAAATCTCTAAATTCTGTTGCCTTAGGGCGAAGACCATTCGCATTCCAGAAGCAAATGGTGATAGAGTTCAAATTCCTGTTTCTTGGGAACATGAAAACAAAAATAGAGTGGTTCGAATTTGGGGTTGATATAGCGGACCATAGATGGCGTTACCCTAACCAATTTGGATGCCGGAACACTCTTGAATGCTCCGGTAAAGAACAAAAATTCGGTCAACTTCCGAGTGTGCTTCTCGGGGTGCTGAGAATGCTTTTTTATAAGCACTGAGGACAATAGCTTTACTATAAGCTTTTTCAAATGCTAAAAGCATCTCAATGAAACCGGTGGCCGAATCTGCATTGGTATTGGGGACCGGCAAATTTTGAGGGATTTTATCTACTTTCGGTGGGGCGCTGCTACGTCCATTAGCAATGCCCGCATAAGTTTGGGGTGGGTGAGCCATTTTACTTTCGACTTTTTTCGATTGTTTAGGACTAATTATAGTTTTATTGCTGTTTTTATTATTATTTTTTTACTAGCAAATATTTTAGTTCTTTCAGTAGTTTTAGGGAACTTAGGGCAGATCCGAAAATTAGCGAGATGGCTACCGCCGCAATTGGCACAAGTGCAGGGCTCTTCGAATGGTTTATTGCAGTCTTTCGTCTTATTCTCTGCTGCGCATTTTACGCAGCGCGTTTTAAGATTGCACACGATTTGTGAGTTAAAAAAACCCTAGCAATTGTGGCATTGCGCCGGTCCTTTTTTTCCCCGATACTTTTCGACGCTGACCTGAGTCTCGTAAATTTCGGTCAGGTTAAATATATCATCTATGTCTTTATCTTTCAATTTGGGAATGGTTAATAAAAATAATGGCATATATTTTTTATTAGATACCGAACCCCTATATAATTGAGTAATTATTACATTATTAAAACCTTCTTGATTTATTGCTATTTGTAGGCAGTCTTTGCTAGTATTTGAGGGTAGTCCTCTAAGAACCACTCTTATCGGTTTTTCTTCGTCTAGTAAGAAAGATTTGAACTGAAGTTTACACGACAAAAAGTATTTTTGAACGGCTCTGTAGTCCTGTTCACTTTCGACTTTGATTTTTAGAAAACGGCCTTTCATTTCAGAAGTGAATTTGTTTTCTACTATTGTTTGAATTTGAGAGATCATAGTATGCCACGCTGGTGGTGGAATTATAAAAAAAGGTGGAATACTAGGTTTTTTACTGTTTTAAATTTAGGATTTTCGGAGTTAGTCTCCATATCTGACTCTTCATCAGAATTTTTACTTAATTTAGCCTTTTTCTCGATTTTATTCTTTCGACTGACGGTAAACCAATCCGAAATTTCTTCCGAATCACTAGGCTCCGCCTCCAAAGATCGCTTCGCCTGCGCTTGACTTTGGCTCATATCTGCGTTCACAGATGTCGCCACGTCACCGCTTGGGAAAATTAAAGAGATCTCAGTTGGCGGTGCACTAGTTTTTGGAGGTACGAATACTTCCGTAGTAAATAAAGAAGAAATGCCAGTGGCATTCTCCAATACCTGCATGAAATGCATGGTAGTGCATTTCTCCTTCTTTAAGGTGGCGATAGTCTGCATATTATTTGGATCCTCAGATTTCAGCAGCTTGTAGAGCCGGCAATCCAATTCACCGAGTTTAGCACGAGTTTTGATCATTTTCTCATGCGCCTCTGATGGAGATAGAGAGCGCAGATACACCTGGTACAAAAGTATGAAAAATTGGAACTCCAGCATCCCCGGCTTTACTTGCCGTAACGGGAGCGGTAACATTCTAGGAGATCACTCCCTCAGCAATCGGCGTTATCGCCGTCAAATTCATGGTTTCGTAGCGTAGTCAGCGGAGGTCGGGAAATACACGACCTACTCTTTCACTGACTAAAACGGTTCTCCCGATCAGAAATACCTCAGATCAGAAAATCATCAGAAATACCATCCCAAAGTCCTCGTCAAGGCATATTTTATTAGTTAACTTTACATTGATTCTCTGACGATGGTTGCGTGATATCAGAGTGAAAGTAGAATGAAATTTAAATACAAGCATAATTCTTTCATCGAGCAAATCTGAAAAAATACATATCGGATTTTGATTCTGATTGTACCAGAAGGTACCTGTGAAAGTAACCTACTGAATACATCTACTCTCAAAAATTAGTTCCAAATAGTTTAAAAATTATATTTTAAAAAACTGATGAAAAAATATTTATTTGCATACGTCACAGATATTTGATGTACGTCACTTTTCACCTGCTGGATGTTTTCGTTAAATTCCAGAATTCAAGCCTATAGAGCAAAGAAAATACACAAGCAATATTTAATCAAACACAATAAAATATATTTGAACTTAAGAAACAAATTGGAAAAAAATGTTTTATTATTATTGTATTATTTATTTAAAAGAAAAAAAGCCATAATATTTAGTAACTTTCTTTGAGATTTTGCGATAATCTTTATAATAGCAATCTGTAATCGCCATTCGCATCTTATACATTTCACGCGTGCAAATTGGAAACAATTTTTTCGTGTTTAAATAAAATATGAGTTTGACATGCGTGCTTTAGATATTACTTTTATTAATCATAGATTATATTCTGTTTTCTTTTTACATAGATTGCTTAATATTATTTCTCATCAGAGATGTAGTCGTAAAAATAACAAAGGACATACGCTCTAAACAGAAGGAATACGCTCAAGGCAAACGGTATACTCTAGAGCGTGTATATTAAAGCTTTCTTGAGAAACAGAGGGTTTACTATGCTCCTTGAAAAAATCCAGAAGATATACGGTACATAACTCCGTATACACCTCCCCTACATCTCTGTTTCTCATCAAGCTATCAGAGTTCCCCAGCGACTATTTCGCTATTACACGCATTTTATTATGGTTAAATTTTATGAAAAAATGTCAATGACACAGACGTCATATATGCACTAAGTTGGCCAGATTGCAACAAAATGGCGATTTTATGTCTCACATGGTAACCCGTTTATTTTGTTTCAGCAATTTATTTAAAAAAGAAACAATAGTGGAAGTAATAAATAAACAGTTATCAATAATAAACATAATAATAAATAGAATAAAAATACAAGTTGGATGTAGATTCTCCATTGCAGAATTCAGTTTCGCCTCCGATTAGAAAAAAAAATCGATAAAGGTTTATTGAAGAGCTACCCCGTTTAGAATGCAATGAACTAACTTCATTTTTCTTGTGTTTATCAATATAGTAGCAAACAGAACGGCCTGAAATACCCAATTGATTAGAAATTTCTCTCTGACACATTGGAATTGCGGAATAATAAAGAGATACAATTTGACGTGCTACTCCTTCATTGTCTAGATTCATCAAAAACGGATTTTTTCTTTAGTTTAAACGCCTTTTTATAGACTCTGAGAAAAAGGAAATGCATTTTAACAATAAAACGAATGGAATCCCGTCGAATTCGAAGAATGAAATGTTTAAAAGACCCGATCAATTTCGTTTAAAAATAAGTTGCAAATTGCACGTGAAGCGTAGCAAATGAGGTGCGTTCGTACGATAATGAAGGTTTAAAAATATCACTCTCATATATCAATCTCATAAAATTGTAAATAGTTAATTACGATTAAAATGCGTAACAAACAAAGTTCTCTCTGTACGTACTATGTAATGGAATACTTTTATGTCGCCTTGTAAATCACTAACAAAAGTTCTTTGCACAACCGATTATGCAAAATCTATATTATAATATGTACTTTATGATGCATATCAATATTATTATGGTCGAATGAGTGTAATATTATTAAAATGCATTTGAAACTTTTTTTTTCCTTTGACTGTAATGTAACGGAGTACTTTTGGTAGTCCCTGTATTTGATCTATGCATCCTATTTTCAAAAAAATTGAGATGACTTGACAAAATTATGTAATAAGTATGTAATTTAAATTTCAAACGATTAAAATGCATTTGCAACATTTTTCCCCATTGACCGTAATGTAACGGAATACTTTTGATCGTCTCTGTAATTGATCTATCCATCCGATTCTCATAAAATTTGAAATGACTTGACAAAATTATGTAAAAATTATATATTTTAAATTTCAAAAGATTCGGTTTGGTAGTCTTTGCGTTGTTATATGCGGACAGACAGACGGACAGACAGACGGACGGACTGAACGACAACTATAGGTGCTACGTATTTACATAATTACGAACGCACCTAAAAAGCAAAAGTAATTACATTATTGAATCAATATATAATAAATATATTTCCAAACTTAATGTCAAGTTTGCCAGTTGCAATTTTGCATGCAAATATTCGCACATGTTCAGTTAAAATTGTAATCTGAGTGCCGGCGAAATCCAGAAATTTTATTTTATATGCGCTCACAGAAAAATAGTTTTATTAAAAAAAACTAATTTCATTTTTACTGTAATGTAAATATTCGCACATATTCAGTTAAAACTGTAATCTGAGTGCCGGCGAAATCCAGAAATTTTATTTTATATGCGCTCACAGAAAAATAGTTTTATTAAAAAAAACTAATTTCATTTTTACTGTTACATTATTTTCACTAACTGAAGTCATCTGAAACTAAAATCTCAATCTCAGTGTCCATCATGAAAAGAAATATTGAAATGTAATATCGTTATGAGTAAAAATGCGATGTTTTAAATAGTGACGTCACTTTCTCTACAAATGTTTTTTTTTTTTTTTTTTTTTTTTTTTTTGTCTGAAAAAAAAAGCATCAGAGAAAAAAAAAATCGATAGAGGTCTTTTAGAAGGGAGACCCCGTTTAGAATGCAATGAACTAATTTCATTTTTCTCGTATTTATCAATATAATAGCAAACAGAACGGCGTGAATTACCCAATTAATTAGCAGTTTCTCTCTGAGACATTGGAATTGCGGAATAATAAAGAAATACAATTTGACGTGCTACTTCTTCATTGACTAGATTCATCAAAAACGGATTATTTCTTTAGCTTAAATGCTTTTTTATAGACTCTGAGAAAAAGGAAATGCATTTTAACAATAAAACGTGTGGACTCCTGTGGAATTCGACGAATTAAATGTTTAAAGACCCGAGCGATTTGGTTTTAAAAAAATCAAAAGTAATTACATTATTGAATCAATATATAATAAATATATTTCCAAACTTAATGTCAATTTTGCCAGTTACAATTTTGCATGCAAATATTCGCACATCTTCAGTTAAAATTGTATTCTGAGTGCCAGCGAAATCCAGAAATTTTATTTTATATGCACTCACAGAAAAATAGCTTTATTTAAAAAAAAACTATTTTCATTTTTACTATGACATTATTTTCACTAACGGAGGTCATCTGAAAGTAAAATCTCAATCTCAGTGTCCATAATGAAAAGAAATATTGAAATGTAATATCGTTATGAGTAAAAATGCGATGTTTTAAATAGTGACGTCATTTTCTCTTTAAATGTTTTTTAAAAGTTACTGTTATTAGTAATAGGAAAAAGGCATCCGTAATAATATTGTAATTTACATTTATCTGGTTGCTGAATGACATCATTTTCCTCATTTGGAATTTTTCTTATTTTGTTTTAGACATTAATATTTATCATAAATTATTTTCTGTTGTTTTATTTACATTATTAATATTATTTCTCAGTAAATATATTTTTTTACCTGATTTAGTGCATAATTATACGCAATCATTTTATTGTGGTTAAATTTTACGAAAACAATTAACTTTCTTCTTTTAAATGCGAGGACATGTTCACTGATGAAATAAAGCTTCTGATTGGTGGAAACTGATAATGGAAAATAAATTTTTATTATCGATAAAAAAGATAAACTGAGTTGCCATCATTTTGAAGAAATATCGTAAAAAGCATTTAAAATTAAAAATAAAATATAAAAATGGAAATAAATTAAAAAATAGCTAAAATGGGTACAACTACAAATAAATAGCTTTCATTTAAAAAAATAATTATCAAAATCGGTTGAGTAGAAAATTCAGGGCTGGTGAATAAAAAACAGCCAGGTCTTTTAAATTTTTAGATTGTATGAATGTCTCGTTTTAACGGACATATTATGAAAAAGTGGGCCACAATTTTTGACACGACACCTTTTAGCTTGTCTGAAAGAAACAGTATTGGAGGCTAAAAATGTGTGTCCTAAATTCCTGTATTTTTATTACCTATCACAGTAAAAAGGAAAGCATTTTAGAGTTTTTATTGTGTTGTTTGTCATGTGGAATATATTTTGCAATTACCGATGGCATGATATGGGGGAAGATGTATAATATTATCGAAAAATATATACCATCGAATAAAATATATGCGCGATTATTGGCATCCATAAAAGCACATTAGAATAAGTTGATCTAGGATAAACTAGATAGGTGTTGGATAAACCGGTTAAAACCAGTGAATTGTTATCTAAATTAGTTTATCCTATATACGTTATGGAAAACCAGTTTAGATTAGTAAAACAAGCTTATTCTAAGTGCGTTAGGATCAATTAGTTTGGAATAGGAGAAAATTTGTTTATCCTATCGGCGGCGTTAGGATACAATACTTTGGACTAAGCCAGCCTAGTTTGATTTGATGTCGGTTGGTTGGTTGGTTGATTGAGGTTTACTGGCGCAAAGTCACACTGGGGACATGCTGCGCCAAGAACAGGATGAAGTAAAAACTGAAAAGTTTTTTAAAATTGTTCAAAATGTGTAAAAATATAAGTGGATAAAAAGCAAGGTTAAAAGATGAAAGCGTTAAGTGATGAATGTAAATAAAATAAGTACAAAAGATTAAAACACAATTCGGGATAAAATAAGAGTTAAATCAGTCAAATCAATAAGATAATAAGTCAACAATATAATAATGGTATACGATAAAAGTTAATATCTTTTAAAGAATTATGAAAATTGTGCAAAACAAACAAACAGTGACATAAATGCAAAAACGGTGCAATATTTAAAGAATAGCAAGGTTTTGTTAATGAGTTATACAACCAAAATATAGTTCAAAAGAATAAATATTTAAATTAAAAATAGTAAAATTTCTTAAAAAATGTCTGTATTAAATTGAAACATAAAATGTTAAAATACAGCTTAAAACAGATTAATCAATCTTTTTTTTTTTTTTTTTTTTTTTTTTTTTTTTTTTTTTTTTTTTTTTTTGCAATTTAAGAAGAAGGCACATATTCTTCATAAACCGTATTTGTTTCATCATCATTAGATTCATAACTCGATGAGTCCATAGCCTCTTCAGCATAGTTAAGCAACTGTTTTGGATCTTTTATGTTTTTAATTGCAGAGCTGAGGCAAGATTTTTTGCCCTTTCTCTTCACAGTTTTCCACTGTGAAGAGACTTGAGTTGAGGGTTTATTCCTATCTTTGTGTGTGCTAGATTTTATGTTTGTTTTTTTAATTGGACATACATTAGGGTTCAACGGTTTGTTTTTATCTGATTCTGAAGTAGCCTGTGTCTCATGTTTGGTAGGTTTTGAAGTTTCAGCTAATGAATTTTGTGTTCGTTTATAAAGGTATTCTATTTTCACAGGTTCTGATGATGGTGGCCAGAGCTCTAATTTTGGCATCAGTCTTGGAGTAACGTTACAGTATACATTACGGGTTTTTTTCTTTAAATTGCTAGATGAGGGTGAGTCAAACGGAATGGCAGAATCAGTCTGAGTGCTTATGTGCCTCACAGAGTTTGCTTGGCGTTTGAGTAGGCTAGAATAAGAGACGCCAACTGATGGTGTTCGGGATTCAGCAATTTTGCGGGCTTCAGGATAAGAAAGTTTTTGGGTGATTTTAATTGCCATGATTTCTTTTTCGAGAATCCAGTTTGGACAAGAGCGGGAGTAAGCTGGATGGTCACCTTTGCAGTTGACGCAACGTTCAGCGTTTTCACATATTTTATCAACTTTTGCACAACGTGCACAAGTTTTAGTGCCACGACAGTTAGTATTTGTATGTCCATAGCGCTGACATTTAAAACATCGAAGGGGGTTGGGAATATATGGTCGGACGGGACAGCTTAGGTAAGCAGCTTTAATTCTAGTAGGTAGATTCGGGCTATTGAAAGTCAGAATGATGTGCTTTGTGGGAAGCACTTTTTCATTCCTACGAATTGTTATACGTCTTACATCTATGACATCTTGATGTTTTAAGTTTTCCATAAGTTCTTCTTTAGTAGAAAATAAAAGCTCTGGCTCAGATATTACGCCACGACTTGTATTTAGAGTCTTATGTGCTTGAACAGAAACAGAATAAGGACCAATTTTAGAGCTATTTGAAAGAAGTTCTGACTTTTTATATGATGAGATCTCAACAAGTAAATCCCCGGATTGTAATTTCTTGAGCGAATGACCATCCCCCAAAACAGACTGAAATGTTTTAGCAATAACAAATGGTGAAGTTTTTTTGAAAGAACAATCAGATTGGTTATCAAGGCGCTTAATGACAAAAAAACGCGAAAATGCAGGTTTCTGTCCTGTTTGTTGCTCTCCACTTGGGAGAGAGTTAGAAGGAAATAGAGATTTTCCATCCATAATTGAAAAAAAGTAATTCAGACCCCGGCCGCACCACCCACTACCGAGCCCAACAAGGAGATGCACATTCATGCACCAGTGATAACCAGGGCCCATACGGTCACAAGACAAACCTATGTCAGTCTCCACCCTTAACGAGATGACTAGTATTTGCTCGCTCACTTGATCCCTAAAGCCAGTGACAAAAGCCAGCTGACCAGCCGATTGATGCATACGGGACCAATATGCACCTCCCGTCTACCTGAAGCAGAGGCCAAAGCAGTGTGTTGGTCTCCCTCAACTGCCAGGATCCCCCTTTCCAGGGACACGGGTTGCCACGCACGGCCAACACGTGGGTGATTTTCAATTCTCCATGAGTCGATATACAGGATGACATCGGCCCATACAGAATTGCCCTCACCTCCGGAGAGGAAACCACAATGAGAGTGAAACAAAGATGAAAGGAAGACAAGAGGAGTAAGAGGAAAAGGAAAGGAGAAAGATCACTCAGGTGCCCCGGGGTTGTGAAGCCCGTGAATACCTAAAGAAGGTATCCCCCTGGGGGGGATTTGATGTCAGATTTGGCCCGTAACATATATTAATTTTTCCAGAAATCATAATCTTAATTTGTTATTTTTTATGGATATAATACTGAAAACGTAAACGTAAATTCATTGATTTTGTAACTTTTTTTAACATTCTAATACGGATTATAAAATTGAAATTGGAAAAAATATTAAATACAATTTTTTTTATTATAGCCTGCTTTATGGCAATCCAAAATTTCATTTTTTCTTAAAAGATAGTTTTTAAATTATGCTTAAAAAAGAATGAAACACCTTCCATATAACTTACATTATAAATCACTTTACAACAGATTGTCAATAATATAATAGAACTTCGCAGTTTACTATCGTGGAAGTTTCTGTCTGAACGAACAGTTTGAAAAACACGCAACTATTAAGTATGTGAAAAAAATTCTGCTTTTACCACAAATAATCAAAAAGTATACTACTATTGGATTTTATATTTTCCTTCATCTTAATAGACTTGGGAAATTCGTCACAGCATTCTTTGAATGTTAGAAATTGTTCCACAGTCTGCACTTGACATATTATAATCCTTTTTGTTTATTTACATATTCTTTTTGAGATACATTGAAATGATAAGTTCTATTGTGTTGCTTTAATATATATTTCGAAGTCTACATACACTATATTTTTATTTTTTAGACAGTTACACTATTCCCTTCTTTTTCAGAATGTCATTTTTATAGTCAAAAGTCTTTCTTCCAATCATTTCGCTAAAATTTCGAACAATATGCCAGACGAAATATTGTTCCATCTGGATTTCAAAAAGTTGCTACCAATATACTTTGCATGACAGTTTAAAACATTTCTCCTCTCCTTATAAAATTCCATTATTGAAGATTTCTGTGGATACGTAGTTTGTGAGCATTTCAAGAAGAGGAATAGATGCCACATATTTCATAAAGGGAAGATGATAAATAACGTATTCTCTCCGACATATTCTTGGTATGATGTTTATTTCAAAAGAATTCTTCCATGCTTAAACATTTTTATATAGATAGGAGACTAAACTAATTTCAAATTCAAAAATATGTACGCATTTTTGACGTTTGTATAAAATATTATACCCAACAAAGCGGTTTATTGTATGCAGGTTAGGTTGCGTTTTTTTTCGGGAAAAAAAGAATGTAATATTTTTTATGTGTAAAAATTTAATAACATTTTTTATGAAATATTTTAAACATTATCTATATAATAAAGGCCAAACGTATCTGTGCGTAACGCATACGTCATGTTTTGAATGGCAACACTTTCCGATGAAATTTCGGTTTTGCAATTTTCGCTATTGTAAATTTTTAAACTTCTAGATATTGCACGTTTTCAATCTTTATACCATCGTTTAGAGAAAAAAATGCTCTTTTAAATGCCGTTTGTTAGAAAACTGTATCTCAATTTGTTTTTGAGATATTAATTTTTTTGTAGTTTTTGGTTCAATTTCTCTAATGGTGGCAACTTGAGTATCGCATTTATGTAGGAAAAAGAGAAAAAATAGCCATAGAGTAGAAAAGAAAAAAAAAATAGAGATGCAGTTTAATGGCTGGAGGTGACGCCAAAAATGTAACTCTAAAATTCGCTGCATTGCATCAAATACAACGGCGTGCTTTCACAAAAAAAAAAAAAAAAAAACTTTTAGCGATGCAATTTTAATTCATAATGCAATGAAGTGCTATTTTATAATGCTAAAATATATTCAGATCTTTTTCATTTAGAGAAAAAATTATATTAAAAAATTCGGTCTCTGTTCCATGTGATTGTTTTGTTTGGGTCGAATGAGAGACTTATATTGGAAGAATAACGCCCATCAAACCGTTTTAATCGCCTACTGCACCTCCATCTATCTCTTTTCTCCAAGGAAAATAACAGATCACTGTATATTTTAGTTGTCATTTTTTCATAGCAACTGAAAAAAATAGTAATTAAAAACCTGTTATGTCAATATATCGTCGGCTATAAAACCCGGTGAATGTTGTTGGTTTTATTTCGTTTTTATCTATGAATTTAGTGACTTTTAGTTCGTTAGTAAACTTACTTTACAAAAGATATATCAATTAACGTTTAGAAAAATGTATTTTAAAGAATATCTGGGTGTCATATTTTCTTAGTTGTTTTTAAAAACTGAGAATGCAGTTTTATTCTTTGGCGAAATCTTTGGCTAATAACTGCTATCTTGCGTCTAATACGCAGGGCCTTAGTGAACAATAGGGAGGGCCCAAGAGAATGTAGGGGGGCTCATAGTTTTTTTTCTTTCTCTCTGACGCAGAAAGATAAATTAGTGCATATGCATATTGTAAGTTCTCTGTTTCTTATTAAACTGGTAAAATGACTTCATTTTATGCTTAGAAAAGTATATGATGATGAAGTTTTGAGTATGTAACTGATGCAAAATTAAACATCATGTTAGCTTCATATGTACAAATAGGATGAGGGAGTGTTGAAACACTTATTTTAGATACAATTTAGTAACTCTGCAAAGCTGTGAAAAGGTTTCAAAACTAAATTAGATTTTTAAACAATATTGCATTTGAATTTTCGGAACAGAAATTCATTGAGTGACCTTGGAATCTTTTCCAGGGGGGGGGGGCTCAAAATATTTTAGGGGGGGGCTGAGTCGCCCATAGCGCCCTTTTAGCTACGGCCCTGCTAATACGGAAGTACCGATAATTTTTAATGCTGTATATGATTACATAAATAATATGTTTCATATAAAATTGCTCTTTGGAATTAGTTGGCAGTTTAAAAAGCGTATTAAGCAGAAAAAAATTATTAGACTTTCCAATTTTAAATTTTAAAAAAGTTTTACACCTTTACTTTGTGACCCGGGAACCCCGGGTTCGGTGTACTAGTGTATATAAACTCTAAATTACTCAAAATATAAAAAAATATAAATGTTGTAAATTATTTCGTAACAATCTCATTTCTGATCACTCACAAAGTTCTCTGACAAGTCCAGCCGGTGGACATTCAATAATGTGACATTGCATATAAAACATAAATCATTATACGTCAAGTAAATATGCAGATATGCATTAAAATTCTTGTGCGTCAGCGGCAACTAGTCGGAGAACTATGCAAACGGATGCAAAGCTCTACTCTAATCGTGCAACATTCAGCATCAAATGTTCGAACGTGTTCATTAACAATTCTGAAAACCTGTTCGATAACCAGTACCTGAGGCAATTGACAGTTACGGGCAATTTCAGTCGATAAGGCAATCTTACATTCTGTCAAAGAAACACCAAATTTCATCACGCCAGATATTTCTCGCCAGTTTGGTCAAACAAGAGTGAAGCGAGTACTGTATGAAGAATATTTACATTCCTTTTCAGATGCTTATAAATACAAATACATGTATAAATATGATGAAATTAAATATTCATGTAATTTCATACATTTATTTTCATTCTACATACATTGTATTATTTTTTAAGCATTCTTGTTTGGCATTTTATCTTTGATAATAATGTACCCACTTGTTTAGAATTATATTATTGCCTATTGCTCTTAAAAACTATATTTCTTACAAAATTGTAAAACAATAATCGAAATAAGTAGTGCTAACAACCGGAAGTCAAAATTATCTGCAACGTTACCGATTTCCTAATGTATAATGCTAACGATGTGAAAGTGATTGCAAATGCGAATTTGATGGTTTTGCTTCCTAAATATAAGACATTAACACAAAAATGTTGACCAACGGATAACAGTTTTGATATTTTTACTTTTTTAGTACATTTTGTACTTTTTTTTTCCTTAGCGAAAATGTATCAGGATTGTGAAGTGGTTTTATTTCTTTTTTTACATTCTTCTATCTTTACAAAAAATTGGATTCGTGACAATATCCGAATTTTGTTTTTTGAAAGATTTACACAGTATGCATCAAATCAAAATGTATGCATTATTTAAATAATAATTATAATAAAATAATAATAAAACTATAATCGTGAAATAGACAGACGTTTAATGCACAAACGTCTAATATAAAAATAAAACAACAACTTGCATAATATTTGAAAAAAATATATAAAATTTCAAGAGTTATCATATTATTATTATTATTATTTTACATTTCTAAAATTGTAATGGTTACACAGTTCTATACAACGTTTTAGAGAATTATAATTCTGCTTAAAATATTTTTAATTAAATAAATATAATTCAAATCTGGTGATGAAACACATACTATTACAATCAGACATGAAATTGTAAAAACAAATATTGAAATTTGCGGTTATAAAACATTTAAAAATATGTATTAAAATATATTTTGCATATGTATAAAAATATAAACAGTTAAATTTCTATATAGAGATTAAAATATTTTTTTTTAGATGAAAAGATAAAATACTAAGTAAATAAAACATTTTCCAAGATGGTAACAACTTGAAATATTTGATGATTAATTTTCTATTCCTTTATTTATGTTTTGTATAGCGGTGGATTTGAATATTATTATTTTTCTTTTCTTGCTGAATATTTCATCTGTATTTCATTGGAAATAAAAACAATACTGATGTTAGAAACACAAAATTTATTCTATTAATCATATGTACAATGTAAGTAGCTTCTAATATCGGTATTCTGGATCACGTATATTAAATTAGTAATATTGAATGTGTAGATCGAAAATGGATCAGAATATTATCGTATTGATATATATACGATGCATGATGTCAATAATTGTAATGTTCTTATATATGTATTTTTTTTTAGTGATTTAAGAAAATCTGTGAGTTATACATATGAGATTTATATGTTGCGTTGAAAAATAAGGTTTATCTTTTCATCGATAAAATAATGGTTCAGTGGAGTTTTGTGGATACATACTCTAAAATAATATAATGTTGTTTATAATTAGCTTTATAAAAAAAAGTGCATTTTAGATTATATATTCCACACTTTCTAGTACAAGATCTTAAAGAGATGAGTAAAGTTTCAAAAAACTATTTCTGGTAACCTCATGAATGCAATATGTAAAAATGTATTTTTACATTCTTCTACCTTTACAAGAAAAAATTATTGGATTCTTGAAATTTTTTGAATTCCGGTTTTCGATGGATTTATACGTTTTATGAATCAGAGATTCCTAAAAACGTGATTTTGCAAAATGTCTATGTGTGAGTCTGTCAGTCTGTGAGTTTGTCAGTATGTCTATAATAAAAAAAAATATATTCAAGTAGTCTCTAATATAAATTGATGCTAATCAGTTTTTGATGGAAATCGACCAATAGGCGTCACTTCTATGATGTATTTTTTACGATTCATGAAACAATTATATCTCAATAACCAATGCGTGGATTTCCATTAAATTTCAGATTCAGTTAGTCCTTGACATGAATTGAAGCTGTTTATATTTTAGTGTAAACTACTCAACAGGTGGCACTGTGATTCTGTATTTTTCAGGATTTTTTCAAATTGATTTCAATAACGAATGCACGGGTTCTTATGAGACTGCAGATTCCATTAGTCCTTGACACAAATTACTGCTGTTTACATTTTGGTGTAATTTACTCAACGGTGGCGCTGCTATGCTACATTTTTCACGACTTTTGAAATCGCTCTATCGAGAAAACTATGGCATGGGATTTTATAAAAATTTATATTCAGGTAGTCTCTGAAATACCTTGATGCTGAATAGAATTTGGTGTAAATCGCTGAACAGGTGTCGCTGCTATGTTTTTTACGATTTACGGAACAGCTCTATCTCGAAAACTAACACATGGATTTGCATCAAACTTCAGATTCATTTAGCCGTATTCATGAATTGATATCGTTTACATCTCAAGACTTAATGCACGGATTTTTATCAATCTTTAGGTTCAGAAAATCCGTGATATAAACTTGTTCTATTTATGTTTCGGTGTCAATAGCCCAACATTTGGTACTGTTATGCTGAATTTTCTCGATTCTTTCTCAAGAAGTTCCGATTTTTTTTAACTTCCGATTCTGGTTTAAATTGATAAATATTATTTTTGTCTATGTTTTGATTTAAATTGTCCAAAACGTGACCTCTTGTGTTGTATTTTCCCGATAACCGAAGTAATCCTATTTCAAGAACTAATACACGAAATTTAATGCTTTTAGAATTATACCGATGAACGTTATTTGTCATTTAATTTTGGCATTGAGGAAGTAACTTTTGAAGTAATTATATGCATGAGATAGAACAGAGTTTCGAGATTGCCACATCCGACTAGTTTTGTTTTAAAATATTTTTAATAGAAAGAAGCCCTTTATCACCTTTTACGAGCAAAAGTCAAGTTTTATTTTTCAAAAAATCCAATTTTTTTTGTATGATTTGGGTAATAACCACATTCTTTGTATTCCTTCCTCTTCAACAAGCATTTCAAAATTTTTTCCAAACTTTCAAACGGCGTAAGTCAGCCACTTAAGTGGTTTTTGCATACAATATTAGATGACATTGCATTCATAATATCTCATTTTATCCATAATCTATCTGTTTCACATATTCCAATGCAAAACATTTTTTTTTTAATTTTCAGCAATAATAGGTTCGTTGTTTTGGCATAAAGGAATCTTAAAACAGGTAAATTGAAATTTTCCTTTGTTTTATTCATCGCATTAGATTTAACTGACGCCAGACAAATTTTAACAGGTTGGAAATTGCACGCGAAGCGTAGCAAATGAGGTGCGTTTGTACGATAACAAAATTTTAAAAATATTCAGGTTTTGCCGATATAGTAGAGCGTACTTCGGACACAGTATAATGGTCGAAATCTTTGTGTTCTTGTAAATATGCAGAAAGTAATTTTTACAACAGCATCGTATATCTTATTCACAAAATGTGAAGTAGTTTAGTATAATTAAAACACGCCCCAAACAATGTTTCCCCGTATAGCATTATGTAGCGGGATAATTTTGTGTGGCCTTGTAATTTAATAATAAATTTTCTTTGCATCCCAGATTGTACAAAATATATATTTTAATATATACTTCATAGATTCATGTAGATTCTTTTATGTTCGAATGAGTGTAACACCATTAAAATTCATTTGAAACTTTTTCCCCGTTGACCGTAATGTAACACAATACTTTTGATAGTCCCTGTAATTGTAATTGATGTATGCATCCTATTTTCATAAAATTAGAAATGACTCGACAAAATTATTTAATAATTATGTATTTTAAATTTCAAAGGATTTAAATGCATTTGAAATTTTTTCCCCATTGACTGTAATGTAACGGAATTCTTTTGATTGTCCCTGTAATTGATCTATCCATCCGATTTTCATAAAATTTGAAATGCCTCGACAAAATTATGTAATAATTATGTATATTAAATTTCAAACGATTCGGTTGGGTAGTTTTTGTGTTGTTATATGCGAACAGACAGACAGACGGACAAACAGACGGACAGACGGACGGACTGAGCGACAACAATAGGTGCTACATATTTACATAATTACGAACGCACCTAAAAATATGTCAGCATTTTCCCGTTCACGGTCTTTCATTTGAAACGAAGTTGCAACTTTAGGGTTATAAAAAATAAGCGAAATCATTATCGTATTTACGTCTCATTACATTGACTTGCTTTCGAACTTCAAGAAATGGCGTCGAATTTATATGTAACAAAAATATCGGTCATCAGAATTGTACAGGAAATGTGTTTCAAATGTACAAAAGAAAAAAATTTTGCTCTTTAGATGTACATGAGTTTTCCCTTTATGATATGTAAAAAACTAGTCAGATGTAGCAATCATATGACTTTCTTCTATTTTATGCATGTTAATACTTCCTGAAAAATGCAGCACAGCAGCGCAACCAGATAGGGGGTTTATGCCAAATTCTAGTCACCAACAATTTATGTCAACTTATTACTGAATCTGAAGTTTCATGAAAATACGTGCATTTGTCCATGCATTATTTATAGCAAAACCGTGAGAAATGCATCATAGCTGCGCTATCTGTAAGGCGACGTGCACGAAAAAATTAAATAACGCTAATATATATAAAGGACTAACTGAATCTGAAGTTTCAGAAAACATCGTGCATTAATTCTTGAGATAGAGCTATTGCGATAATCAAGAACAATTCACCATGGCAAATAATCCACCTGATGAGCGATTTGCACCAAAACTTAATAACTTATAAAAAACTTATACTTAATAACTTATAACTTATAATAAACTTATATCAAATACTAACTAAATATAGAGTCTTATGAAAATCCATGCACTACTTCTTGAGATGTGGCTCTTGTAGAAATTATGAGTAATTCAGCATAGCAGAGCCACCTGTTGAGCGACATACACTAAAAATTAATCAGATCTAGCTTATATCAATGTCTAACAGAATCTAAAGTTTTGTGAAATTCTGTGCATTATTCCTTAAGATGCTCGTAAACGATTTTTTCCATATACAGACATACATTTTGTAAGAAAGTGTTTTTCGGTTTCTCTGACTCCTAAAACATGTAAATCCGTCAAAACCCGGAAAATTTTAGAAAAAGAGTAAAAAGTATTTTATTTTAAACACCAATAATTGCCGAAAAATATATCTTGTTAGACTAATCTGTACTTGTTAAGGCACATGACAGCGACACCATGAAAAAATTAAAGCATTGTCATAGCACGTTTTTCAAGAAAAACTCTTCTGTAATGACATTTCTTAAATTTTATTGACATGAAGCGTCTAACTTAGATTTTTTAAATTAAATATCCATAAACATTCTAAACAAAATATGTTTTTTAAATATTAATTTTAAATATTAAAATTACTTATTTCGGTCATAATTTGTTTTATTTATGTTCCAAACCAAACAACAAATATTTGATTATTACAATTACTTAGAAGTCAGTTTTTCAATGCATTTGTACGATTAGAATCATTAATAGGTTTTTTCTTATGAGTGAATAAAATTATTATTAAAATGATAGGGTAAAAAAAAATTCAAGAGGTGAGTACAATTCCCTCTCATAAATATCGATCTTCATAAACGGAAATCATTTACTTTACAAAATAAGACTTTTTTTCTTAATACACGATTCAAAGCACTCGGGAAAAACTATTACTCAGACGCCAAAAACATATGACAGAGAGAAAAAAGAGAAAAAATGGAAAAATTGATTTAGAGATCAAACTGAGTTAAATCGATTATCTGTAAAATGAATTCTTCATCACCAAAAAATACAGCTCATGTTTAAACATATAAATGCTGTAAATTCTTAAATATATATTTTTAATTAAACTTTAATGCAAGACTGTCATATTTCTCAGTACGTAGGACTGCATCTCAGCTAGTATAATAAAGTGAGCCAATATTCAAATGATTCAAAATATGCAAGGACTTTTTAAAGTAATAATAGGTAGCGGTGCACGCACATCTTATAAGATTTACCGTTTTATCGCGTTCTTTTTGCTGAAACTACTCACCACTATTTTTTCACAGTAATCATCCTACGTGCCCCTCACGACTGAAACTGAACAAAACAAAAATTGATGCATGGAAATAGTGATGTTTTGTTAAATTCAAAAACAGGCTAAATTAGAAGAACTGTGTTTTACAAGCTGCTTCTAATCTAATTTGTAAACACTTACTTTTAAAGACTTCCATGAAATAATAATTTAGGAAAAAAACATGAATGCTACAAATCTTTAAAGAATAAAATTTTCTTACAGGAGACCTCCTTTTTTTACTTTTTTTTAGAGAAAAAAAGCCAAAAAAATCACAGTCGCTCCCATAATCGTAAAAAACCAAACATACAAATATCATGGTACAAATATCATCATATATATATATATAAATATGGAGGTGTTTGTGTATAAATCGAGAACTTTTAGTTACCTAATTACGTTACCTACTACTGTGCATTCATAAAATGCTAAATTTCAATAAGTATGATCTTTGCAGCCATTAAAAATTTGATAACTACTTGTTGTGCATTTGCAGTAATCACTTTAGATAGAAATAACAGCAGCTAAATAAATAATCATGAAGGAATAAAGCAGTTATTGAGAGCTACCGTAACACAAACCCTTCATGGATATGCATAATATAACTTCTTCAATCTTAATAAATACCTCTTTCAATCAGATCAATCATCAATCGCTACCAAAAAATATATCTATCTCAATTTGATGGAGAGTAGTTAAAATCGTGGCTTGATGAAGCCATTAAGTTTAAATGCTCTATTTCTGAATTGCGTAAAAGGAACATTTTTATAACTTCAGAAATGATAATCATATAAAATAACAGTAACTGTGTCAGATTAAGCGTCTATTTTCCAATTAAAATATGCATTTGAAATGAAAATTTACTGAATTACAGGCCATAAAATATCGAAGATTATAGATAAATAGGATTAGAACTATCTTGGCAACTAATTATTCGATTGACTTTCATCTTTATGTAAAAAATTATGTTTTTTTAGTATTTTATATTCACACTTTAAAAAAAAACAATTTAGAATATTTTTATATACCTTACATCAGACCGAATTTTATGAGAGTCCAAAAAATAGTTTCGGATTATCGAGGTTACTGATATTCAATAGGCTTCTTTCCATTACTTGATACTAAGCTCACACCAAGTTTCAAGTTACTATCTCGATTTGTTGGAGAGATAGAGTCTTTACAGACCCACATACAGACGGACGGCAATTTTTTTTTTCTTCTAAAAATGTGTTTTTCTGAACATTTTGTCTCTGACATGTGAATTTTTTTTTAGTTTTTGTAAAAGATTACAAGATTTATCCGACAGTGAGTATGCTGGGTAAGTAAAATATGACATATGCCTTTTTTAAAACATTAAACGTTTTTCATAATTTCCGTGATATCAAGCATAAACTGTAATCGATTTAAAGCCGAATATATATACATAAGTACTTATATACAAATATGTGTGGGCGTTTATTTGTATGTTTTCATGTGAGCATGTCCGTTCACTTAAAAAATGAAAAAATAAGTGAAATTAAATTTGCAATTAATCATTTACTTATTTATTTAGAAAAAACAGATTTAGCGATGAATTTCCTGATATGTTTTTGAAGGGGAAAATTGTTCATCCCATATTCTTATTTTTCAAATGTTTCTTCCACAGTTTATGTATTTTTTAATGTCTATTTATGTGTAACAAAGAACAGGTTTATGAAACTTTTAGCCGACCCAGTGGCGTGGTTGGTAGCGGCAGCTGCTACCAGACCGTGGGTTTCTGGTTCGGGTACGAGCATGGATGGTGTGTTGTCCCTTTGTAGTGTAATAAAATATATGTAATGAATATGTGTAATAAAAATTGTTCTGTACTGTCTTTGTTTCTGCGAATAATGGATCAATCGAGGTGACAACCGTAGCAGCTAGAGGCCTCAAAGCACTGTCAATTCAAACTTCAAATGAAACTTTTACATTTTATGTAAAATAAAAAAATAATATTTGCAAAAGAAATAGATTTTTATTTTGTAATTTCAACCTTTTGTCTAAACTACATTATTGCTTTTTTCTGCAACTAAAATATTGTGCACAATTTAGAAATTAGTAAGATCCTTAATTATTTTATTAGTTACAAAAAAATAGTTAATTATCAGTTTTAGTTATTTAAGAATAATTTTTTCTTCACTTTACATTTCAAAGAATTAATAATCTTAAATAATTTATAGACTGCTATTACTCAATAAAGCTTTTCCGTTCAAAGTTTTAAAGGAATTCAATCTAATTTTCAACTAGCAATAAGCATTTGCATTCCTGAAGGCATTTTCAAGAACAATGTCAGGAAATTAAGGCATTCAATGCCTTCCGTGTATTTTGATCTCGCCATTATTTAAAGAGGTTCAAACAGAAACATTCCAATCACAATTGATTAGTCTGAAAGTTTATATCAAATAAAATCGTGAACCAATTAAAGATACTACATTGTTCTTGACTAGCAACGAGTAGAATAAATCACGTTAATGCTAGATTTTGCAAAATCTTCGTGTGGATAATGTATGAGTTAAATTTAGCTGATCAGATCTTTACTGCTTTTTATTTTCTCCTATCTTTACAAGAAAAAAATATTCGATTCTTGAAAATTTCGAAATCCGGTTTCCGAATTCACACATTTTAGAGGTCAGAGAATCTTAGAAAAATGTTTTGACAAAATATATGTCTGTGAGTCTGTCAGGCAGTCTGTCTGTATGTAATGTGATTATATTTTTGTGGGATTAGTTTTTGGTGTATATCGCTCAACGGGTGGCGCTTCTATGCTGCATTATTTACAATTTAAGAACAAGCCATATATCAAGTAATAGCACATAGATTTTCTTAAAACTTTAGATTTAGTTAGTATTCTATGAAAAATGGTGCTGATTACGTTTTGGTGCAAATCGTTCAAAAGTTGGCGCTGCCATTTCGCATTATTCGTGATTATTGCAATAGCTCTACCTCAAGAGCTAATGCACAGAATTTCACAAAACTTTATATTCTGTGAGACCTTGATAAAAACTAGATTTGATTATTTTTTTGGCGTATATGCTCAACAGGTGGCGCTGCTATGTATTTCCATGACTCGAAGGCGTCCACATAGGTCTGTTCCCCGATGGCTTCAAGGACTGGCTTGAAAAATTCTTGGATGTCCTCGATCAAGTTGAAGTGTTTATCTTTCAGCGCTGGTTTTAAGCGCGGAAACAGGAAGAAATCAGAGGGCGACAAGACCGGACTATAGGAAGAATGTGGGACAGTTGGAACGTAATCACGTGGTGGGGACGTAAACACGAACGTGGATAGGTAAGCGCTCACGATGGAGGTGTGGATAAGCCCGTTATCGTGGTGAATCGTCCAGACATTCTTGATGTCCCTTTGTCGCGCGCGACGCTTTTTTCAGCCTTCACATATCAATATATAAACCAATGCCTCCCACCATCGTCCTGAGACACAGGTGCGCGCGTTGATGTAAGCTAGCGTCAAAATAAAAAGAGGTTCATTACTTCGAAATCAAACAATGTAAGTTTGCAAAAATTTGAAAACTGTAATAGATTATGAACATTTAATTAGTTTGTTTGATCCTGTTAAATAGTACATTATGACTTAAAATACCGAAAAAAATTGCTAATGTTTGAAGTTTATGTTAATGTTTGAATTATATAATCATAATTATATAATTGAGTATGGCGAAGAAGAAATAAATTACAATGTTGATGCATTAAGTAGATTATTTCTCACAGAAATTGTAAATGCGCTAATAATTTTTTCTGAAATAATGTTTGTTTTAAATTACAGGGATTGGCCTGTTACTTCTACTTCAAAGCTATTTCAAAGTGAGCCATTGAAAATACTGTAACTAAACAAATTTTAGAGTGGGTGTTACATGGATGGCCTCGAAAGTTTAAATCAGAGGATTATCAACCCTATTTTCATAGATGCTTTAAACTTCATGTTTAGAAAACATGCGAATATAAGGTGGTCTGGTGTAATAAAGCCAGGCGGGGTAATAACGCCAAGTGCTGATATTTTGCATAATTATGAAATAATCTGGTAAATGGCACCCGTGTGCTCTGCGCAGAATGGTTTTGAGTAGGGATTACAATCTCGAGACAAATTTCCAATACCGGGATTTCGGGATTATTTAGCTTCAATCCCGGGATTACGAAAATTAAAATTTCTCCAATATTACTTATTCTCAGAATAGCTAAATTTCACAATATTGTAAAAAAATAATTAAAGCAGAAACACAGCCTAACTTAAGAAAATATACCAAGTTCAAAATTCATTAATTAATAATAATAAAGTATAGGATAAATTACAACAATTGGTAATTAAAACAAATAAGCTGTTGATGTTTGATGGTGTAAGTACAACAACAAAAAAGTCTATGTTTTATCTTCCATATTATTTCTTTCAATTGGTGTTGAAAAAGTCTTTGAATGGATAAATATTTACAATATGGAAAGATAATTAATAAATTAATATCACTAATTAAATTTTGAATTATTCTCATTAGCAAATAACTAAAGATTACAAATTTAGGATATCGAAAACACAAGATTTTCCTTTACATAATGCTTTTTTTCTTGAAATAAAAGTACTTAACACATACTCACATATAACAATAAAAATTTAAATAAATGTAGTATTTAAATTTCTAATTAGTGATTGTTGTTAAAATTTGAAAACATTGCATAACATAAAAAATTGCTGCATACCAAGATAAAAAAGAACATTAGTTTGAATAGCTCAGTGTTTCTTAACTAATCGGTTTTCCTTTGAAAATATGATCTAAGAAATATCAAAGCATCTAAAGTATCAACTCCAAGTCGACTTCTAATTTTGTTTGCAATAAATCCCGCTGCCGAAACTGCTCGATCTGCTTCGACACTCGCGGGAGGAATTGTAAGCAAATATTGAAAAATTAATTTTAAATTATGACTGCGTACTGCTCCATTTTCAAAAAAAGACATCTCATTTCTAATTTGTCTTTATAAATCCTTTTATTTTTGTGTTTCAGGTTCGACTGCTGACGACTCAGTTCGACGGCTTTTTTCTATTTCTTGTTGAAAATTTTCCTTAAATGTTCGATTATACGTTTGACGTTTCGCAGTGGGCTCAATATGCTTTATTCCTACATCTTCAGACTTGCTATTGTCAACACTGTTATTCACCTTTCCAATTGTTGCTTTTACTTGCTTCTTAATAGCAGTTTTGTTAGGAATAGAAATCATACTACTAGTTTTCACTCAGATCATCTCGTTTAGGATTATGCAAATGATTTAAAACACCCGATAATTCCATACGTCGTCGTTCTCTAATGTATAGTTTTAGCATGTCTGTCATTTTATAAGCAAATTTTGATTTTTTTTCTCCGCAAATTCGTTTAAAAGAATTTTTAAGGCTGCGTCTGCGGCTAACAAATTAGAGTCCCTGCGACATATAGCTTCTACTGCGATTAGTATCGGTTTGAGGACGTCAACAATTTCGTTTATAAGTAGAAAATCGGAATCGTCAATTCTGATCTTTATGCACTAAATCGATTAAAGTTTTCTGTATGCTATTTTTCAAGAAATAAAATCGTTCAAGTATTGTTACCAGATATTCCATCTAGTCTTGCAATCTAAAAGAAGAGAAAGTTCTTTCTTTTTTTTCAGATTTAACATACTTTTGAAGAACTTCATTCCTTGATACAGAATTAAAATAAATTACTAATTTTTGAACTTTTTAATAAGTTCATTGATATATTCATCAGAGTATGGAAAGCCGTTTTCATCTTCAAAAATTAAAACAAACCCCGATAAGTAATCTTACGATAAACTTTCGTATGATTCAATATCTTCATTTTTATCATCTTCTTCTAGGACTAAATTTTCACTTCCGCAGCATGATTCAGCTATTGTTTTGCTGGAGAAAGTTTCTGGTTCTGTATTTCGTTGATTACAATATAAATCATCACAAACTGCTAAAAGACTGACATGAGAGAAACAAAGCTGTTGATCAGCTTCAATTTCTTTTACGACTTTCAGCATTACATTTTGTCCATCAGTTACGATAGCAACAACGTCTGTTTTCATTGAAATGTCATACTGTTTGAGGCGCAGTATTAGCATTTCGATACACTTTTTTCAATGAAAGATCTATGTATAGGCACAAGCCCTAAATTAAAGAATTTGTTTAAATTTATATTTTTTGAATGGACATTAATATTCACAAATCGCTTGTTTGCAGTAGATGTCCATTCGTCAAAATTAAATTAATTTTTTCCCCGAAGGTTTAAAAGTTTGTAATTTTCTTGTAATTAACATCTTTATTATGAAACTATAGTTCACTACACGATTTCGAACTGATACTGAAGATTTTGGCAAATCATTATAGACTTTAGCTATCAGTAAATTTTTTAAATCAATTGAAGCGATGAAAACGTTAAATGATAAACCATCTTTACCAGTCATTCTCGATAGAATCAAATCCCGTGATTCCTTATGACTGCTAAAGTAGTCCTCTATTTTCAACTTTTTAGAAGGCAATTTATCTTTTGTGCAATCTTGACTTGTGGAAGGAATAGAGTATGTATTCAATTCTGAAATCCATTAGTCGATCCACCGAATGTTTTAAGCACTGCGCTACACGTTTTACATTTACCGCTTTTTCCATCTTTTGGCGTTAAATAGTAGTACCATATAGAAGATGTATCATTGTCTTTCCGGATGAGCCACGGAATCCTTTTCATTCGACATCTTTAAAGAAAAGTAAGTCTGAATTCACGAAAAGCAAAGAAGTTAGCCCATAATGACTATCATACACAAATGTGACGCTTATCAGCAAAAGTTAATTCAAAAATGATCTAGGAAGTGAAGAAAATTTCGACAAACGCAGTAAAGTCAAAATAAACAAATGATTCCATTTTTCCTGTCTAAAAGCTGTATGTGTTACATCTGTTTGCAAGTCAAAAGATTTCTACTGTAAAAGATTTACTCGCTTAGAAATATATGTAAAAAATATTTGAGGTATATATTCTTTTTCAATCATGTATAAACTTCATTAAAATTGATTTTTTCCAAACCAAAAGCGAAAGTTTTTAAATATCTTTTTTAAATTCAGCTGAATGTTATTCCGCTAAAAAAAGAGACAATCCCGTAAATCCCGGGATTTTTTTCTGACAAATCCCGGGATTTTCGGGATTAAAAATACACAGGGATCCCGGAATCCCGGGATCCCGCATCCCGGGATTGTAATCCCTAGTTTTGAGTCATATAAATCTCAAAAAACAGCTTCAAGTTAATTTGTTTCATTTTTAGGTCTTATTGTTTTTACAAGCAACTAAAATTAACGCTTGATCTAAAATTTGCGAGATACGTTTTGTGATGTGAACACTATTTTTTTAATCCGGAAATACTTTGTTAATTACATAAATTTGTAGTACATTTCGTGGACTTTCAAAATGTTGTTGAAGATTTTAGATATCTTCTCGAGAAAATTTGTAATTTAAAATGTAAAGCGCAATAACTATAACGGGATAATAACACCAATCCTTGGCATTAATACCCCAGTTGATTCCCTAAAGTGGCCGAGCTACATCCTAAATACTGATTCAAATAAACACATTTAAAACTGTGCAATGTTTCTAATAATTCTATTTAAGCGGTCCTTTTTAAGCAAAAAAGAAGCTCACGGTCTGATATTCTTTTGCCTCATCCTCCCCCCCCCCCATACACACACACCACACCTTTATTTTTCTTACACTTTCACAAAAATTTGAGCATTTTCAAAAGCTTAGAAAGCAATTTGTCACTCTCTAAGTTTGTAGAGTTTGTATTTTTAGAATTGGGCAATCTACATGCAATTATTCCATCTTTTTTCATAGTTTTGTTTGCATGGCGTTATTTCCCATATAGGTGGGTAATAACGCCAAATATCATTGGTCAAGAAATCACGCCATTGCATTTTATGAATACATATCTGTTAAATTATTTTTTTATATAGATAGTCAGTGAGTTTTTGTATCAAATCATATATTTGTTTGAAAAATACAAACTAAAACTGAGCAGTGAAAATTGGTAGAACCTTAACGTGGCTTTATTACCCCAGGGTACCTTATATCAAATTTATTGCATTCGGTTGATCAAGGTACATCTAGCACGACAGATAAAGCTTGAGGTGTAATCTAGTGGCTAAATATAAATAAAGAAATTAACCGAATGTTATTTTTTTAGTAGCCACATATCTACTAGGGATAATCATAATATTAAACCTTTAAAATGCGAATCAAAATTAACTTTTGAAAGTATTAATATTGATCATGCCGGTTCTTTTGAAGCTTCACAGTTTTTAATAGTAGTCAATACTTATACTATATGGTAAGAGGTACTCAGAAATGGTAGTACTCAAAAGTGATAGTGAATCAACTATTAGATTATTGAGAAGAATATTTGCTACAATCGGATTACCCGTAGTTTTATCAGTTATAGCGTACCTACATTTAGTAATGAATTTGAGAAGTTTCTAAAAAATCTGATGCAGTTGAGCATACACCTACTCCAATATATCAGTGATCATCGAATGGACAAGCAGAAAGATATGTGTAAACTATGAAAGAATGTACTTAACAGCTAGATAAAAGTGACATAACATTGTTACTTTCACTATTTTTGTTGTATAAACATCCCACCCACGATTCGGTGACTGGTAAGGGCTATTCGAATAGCCATCATTTTCTATTCAAATCAAAAACTAAAGTACAGCAACCCATGCATAAATACAATCTTCGTGAATTAGTTTTTGTTAAAAAATTTGGAAACGTGAAGGAATATTTAAAGGTAAAATTTATGAATATATTGGAGAATAGATGAGTTTTAATAAACATATGTGACGTAATATTCTGTAAGCCGCATGTTTATCAACTGAGACATACAAAAGAGGTAAGCCAAGAAATGTCAGACAGAGATAAAGAGATGGGGAAGAAAGAAAAAGTAATGTGAGACAAAGTTGAAAATACCGGATAGAGGGATAAACATTACAGTGATTATGACATGTACAAAGGGTTAACCAAAACCAGCAGTTTTATGGGACTAATGAAAATATAAAAAAGAACAATATAACAATAAAACTTCTATATAGTCTAAGATTTCGTATGGTATGGTACGGCTGTTAATCATAAAAATGATGACACAGCCCATAAGTTTTCGAAAGACACTTGGACTAAAAAAAGAGTTCCAATTGAAAGAAGTTACTGAACAAGATCACCTTCAGTTCATTTGAACTATGAAGAGAGACGTGTTATATCCTAATTAAAGCCATAGAATGAGTTCAGAGATGATTCTGTCCCAAAGAACAGATTTGAAAATTGGATTGTAAAATTGTCCAATATGATTGTATGAAATCATTTAGAATGCAGTAAGTGGTTGGAGAATATGCATCTGCCTTTGGCAGTTATTTTATATGTGGTAAATGCAAGCTACAAGATTAAGTATAGTTATGTCTCATTGGTATTATGAAGTATTAAGTAATACAGGTGGAATAATGGATTTTACATAAAAGAATATAGTGTCTTATTCCTGTTTCAGAAATAATTTTTTAATTAAAAAAATTATTACTATTTTTGTAACAAAAATTAAAACAAATTAATCAGATTCAGACGTGAAAAACTGTATTTAATTTTGCTGAGCAAGATAAACAGCAGTTTTTAAATAAATGAAATAAACGTATCTACAGGTCTAAAAAATGACATAATTAGAATACAATAACTTTGCCTCACGATTAACGGCAAATGAAAAGACATTTCGCTCATTAAAAAAATAACTTTAATTTCTGTGGATATTTCTGTGGACCTGAATTGTATTGATATGACACAAGATAAACCTAATAAGACAAAGTGCATTAATTTAAAACGAATGACATTTTTAGGAAAGTTAAGAAATATTTTAATTGACAATTTCATTTTAAATTAAATATACCTTTTTCTTTTATATTTTTTATTTGATATTTAATCATATATTGTAGATTTGCAAAACCTTCGTCAACTATGGTCTATCTTGGACTCTTTCAATTAAAATAGATTTTAAAGCATTTCTTACAAAAGCAATTAACTACATTTTTATTAGATTGATATTTCTGAAAAATGAAGGTAAATATTCTTACATTTAATCTTCATGTTTAGTCGTAAACCATCTTTTTAATTATTAGAATACTGTTGAATTATTTTTATCAATGGCATTACATAAAATATAGCTGACAAAAAAGATTTTTTTTAATAATTTTATTTTCTAGTAATCCTTAATTTCTGCAGAGTAAAATATTTACTAGCAGATTTCCATCTTTATCAGTAGAAACTTTGTAAAAATATGTTTCTCATAATAAATAATTTATGCATTTAATAATATACAGATAAATTTGATACAGATATACAGATATATAATATACAGAAATATGAAAATAGTTGAATTCAAATCATACGTAACGCATATTTTAAATAAATTTTTTAAGTTAAAATTTTATTTCAAATTCCCAGGAATATAACGAACAACAAAGAAACCATTAAAAAATCTCATAATAATTTGTTTTTAAATAAAGATTGTATTTCTAACATGTTCTTTCTTTTCCACAAACTTTTAGTTAATGTCATACACTACATGGTTATTGATGACCATCCACTTGCAATTTTAGACATTTTGTCAAATATCTTGATAATACGTGAGGAATTATCCTGAAACTTTTAGTGTATAAATATAATAGTACAAGTCATACATTTCCGTTAAGATTTTTTCCAGAAACTCTATAAGTGACCATCGACAAATTAAAAAAGAATGAACATCTTTTGGATAATACTGTCAAAACTAATGTAGCAGAAGCGCTCAAAATGTAGATTATGATTCAGTGGCTTATTGTAATAAACTGTGTTCATTTTTATGCGTATAGCATGAAAACTCGTAGAGAAATTAAGGTTTTTATAAATATGGTGCCAAATTTTGCCACGTTTTTGGCTTATAATTTGCAGAGTTCTTAATATAAAGTAACAATCTTTTCTAAACATATGACAAATGATATTGCACACAATATCCTCTAATCATAATTAAAAATAATAAAAATTGTATGAAAAATAAATAGGTTCACTAAATAATTTTTCACTGCGCATGCGTCAACGATATCAAAATTTCATTTGCATATTGTGTTAGTTAAATGTATACAGCAACTTTTTTGAAAGTCTCAAAAATCCTAGCTTGAAAATTCTGAAAGTAATCGTCTATAGAATAAGCATAAAATCCGTTGTTCCAGAAATGAAGCAAAAAAATGAGGGATTTTATCCAAATGTAGTAGTACGTCCCATATTGTGTATTCTATATTGACACTAATCAATGAATATATGGATACAACCCCTCTTGTTTTTGCTTCATTTTGGGAATAACAGATTTTAAACTTACTCTATTGATGATTATTTTCAGAATTTTCAAGCTATGATTTTGCGACTTTCACAACAGTTGCTCGATACATTTAGCTAACATAATATGCAAATGAAATTTTGATATCTTTGATGCATGCGCAGTGAAAAATTATTTAATAAACTTACTCATTTTCCATACAACTTTTACTATTTTTTAATTTTGATTACAGGGTAATATGTGCAATGTTGTTTGTCTCAATTTCAGAAAAAAAATATTATTGTATATTAAAAACTCTGCAAATTATAAGCAAAAATCTTGGAAAAATTGCGACTGTTTTTATAAAAACAGTAATTTTTCTATGAGTATAAATGCTATCGACACAAAAATGAACATAGTTTATTACAATAAGCCACTTTATCATAATCTACAGTTTGAGCGCTATTGCTATATTAGTTTTGACAGGGTTATCCATAAGATATTCATTCTTTTTTAATTTGTTAACGGTCCTCTATAAAATTTCGGGAAAAAAACTTCACGGAAACATATGACCTATACTATTATGTTTAGATACTATGCGTTTCAGGCTAATTTCTCATGTATTTTTCTAGATGTTTAACAAAATGTTTAAAATCGTAAGTGGACTGTCATCAATGGCCAGGTAGTGTACATTTTGGAAATTCTCCATGCATATTATGAACTTTGTCTGAATTTCTCTATATCGCATCAGAACAAAGATTTCTTTCTCAATGAAAAACATTTAAAAATTAAAACAAATACATTACAATTTATAAAACATATAAGTTAAAAATTACGTTTATACATATACAGTGAAAAATGCAAAAACTTCGGGCTAAGTTTTAGTCTCTCATCATCTCAATAACTTTCAAATCACCTGAAAAGTACATATGAAATTTATAGTTAATAATTACTAAAGGTTAAAATCAAAATCCGTATGAAAAATCCTATCAAGCCATTGTCGTGTGTTCAGGCTGAACTGCACAAGATTCATTAATCACAGGAGACTTGTTTATGAATAAATCAACTTTCTAGAAAAATTCCACGTTTAATATTAACTGGATCTGATGATTGTCATACTTACGAAATCTGGGTTGATTGAAATCCCATTATATTTGTAAAAACATATGATGAATAGTTAATCAAAATCCTCTATTAATGCCCCCAGAAATATGAAGATAGATAAATTCAAATCATACGTAAAGTACATTTTAAATAAAACACCCCTGCGTTTAAAGAACTGCATTACTTTAAAAAATATTAGCATTGTGTTTGAAGAATTCTTGATTTATGTAACATTATATTTAAAAAGTTTTTAGTTTGCGACAGCTTTATAGAGTTTGTTTTAAGTTGCTTTGTTTTATATCCGCTCTTGCAGAGCGAATATAAAAATTAAAAATATTTTTCTCCATTTGTCAACATGAAACATTTTGCGAACTTTGTGATTTTGATAATGTTCTAACTTAATTTCATCTGTCATTCATACAAGGTAATCTTTGTATGTAAATTTATTTAAATACCACCAGACATTCATTAGAAAAAAATAGTATTTGGCAACCTTCGGAACTTTTTAAAATATCTTCAGAAATTTTGAAAGAAAATAAAAAAAGATCTTTGCTTTATTTATGTGTTTTTTAAATTAATTTTAATTAAAATGAAAAACATTTTGTCGATGAGAAATTTAAAAAATATAGAATGGTTGGTTACAAAGGTTGGCTGGAATGTTTTCGCGCATGACCTAATGAATGATTCATTTGAATAATAAAATCATTTATTTGTTAGTTTTCGGAATTTTTGTAACCAATTGTAAGAAATGTAAACTAAGTTGTATTGAAACAATTTAAAGAATTTTTTAAATGAAACTTTTTAGTAACACTCTAAAATGAGTTCATTCTGAATCTCTGTGGTATAAAGTGGGGAGGAATAAACATACACATCGATGTTTATGAAGCATGGAGAGATTTCTAAAAGAAACTTAATTTAGATATGGGAAAGTTTTTTTTTCAATTAAACAGATTAGAGTGCAATTCATTCAATCGAATTATTCATTCTGAATAATTATCGTTATTATTCTTCTTCTTGTTGCAGTATAATATTAATTTAAAAACACACAGTAATATGTAAACCTTGAGAAGACTGGTTTCGTTAGCATTTTGCGTACCGTCCTCAATGCCATCGTTGAGAGAATTCTCTGTTATGAAAACATCGCAGTTTAGTTCATGTCATTCATTTTGGAAAGTCTTACGACATATTAGTTATGCATTATACCGTGTGAAGCAAACAGACATGTATATAACTGAGACGATTAAGTATTCTAAACCAATCAGCAAGCGTTATCACCACGTTTACGTACATACCCACACAGTTTGATTTACAACGAACATAATATAATCGTTTTTTTGTGTGTGTGCATTTGTTTAGATGAATGATTTTCTATTTATTTATTTAATATACTTATGTTGGATTTTGTATTTAAATTTTGTTTAGATCGATGTATAGTCCTATTACATTACGTGTGTTTAAAGATATAACGGAAAATGTTCATAGACGGAAAACTTTAAATAATTTTTCATACGATTTATTTGCTGGGTCTGGCTAAATAAATAAAGAACTTTTTGGAATGTTTGACGTTTTTCAAATTTTCTTAATGCTGGATATTTTATTGAACCAATTGTGTTGCAAATTAAAATATCACTTTATAAAGTTTGTAATTTGTGCATTTTTTTTTTTTTACTTTATCCTGTGCATTATATTTTTTTCATGCTTAAAATTTGCCTCTTTTTGCATTGTAGAGAATTTTCCTATAAAACATAATGTTTTTCGCTTGCATTAGCCAGATGTACTCTAATCTGTTATTTTTTAAAAAAATTATATATTTCTTATATCCAAATTAAGTTTCTTTGAGAAATATTTCAATATTTTCATAAACATCATGTGTATGTTTATTTCTCCCTCCCCCCCCCCTTAATACTCTTATTCACTGTAAAAAATAAAAAAAAAAATCTGTGAATCTGAAAAAATCTACTAAACATTTTCTAGGAAACTGGGATTCCAAGAACTTTTCATGTAACGATAACAAGAAAAATTCATGTAATCGATTTTGAAACTTGAATTTTTGCTGTTACCGTTACAGGAAAAGTTCTTGGAATCCCAGTTTCCAAGAAAAAAGTTTAGTACCTTTGCAGATTTTTTTTACAGTGTTGTAAATCACATGCTGGATTTTATTTTTCTAATAAAATATTTAAATAAATTTTAATAAATATTTGAATGGGATTAATACAATATTAATGAAATTTTAATTTTAATCTTTGTTAAAAGTAAAAATTCGGAGAAAAATTAATGTTCCGTTTAAAAACAAGAAATCTTTTTTTAGATATAAATAATTAAAGCCGTTTAAAATTAATGTATTATTAGTAATATAAGAAATTCTATAAAAAAATTGCTATTATCATGAATAACATCCATTTTGCTTTCTTTTTATTCTAAATTTTAAAACTACCTAACAAAAATAAACAAACGCTTCTATTTTTCAGTGGGAGTAGTAACTTGATGTGCGTGTTGACATTGGTAAAAATTGTTGATTAACTTAGAAGCTGTAATCGTCTCATTGACATATATGTCTGAAATATGCACGCTATGGACTTCTCTACTACTCACCAGAACAGAGACCTTGTTCCTTTAGGAACATTTTATTTGTAAAAGTACATCATAATGTCTTAACTTAAATCTTCCAAGACGTCCCCAGAAACATGAAAACAGTTGAATTCATACAAAAATTATATTTTAAATACAAGATTCTTGTGTTTAATGAGAATTAAAAAATTAGCATTCAGTTTAAAGAATGTTTGGTTTTTGTCAGTTGGAGGCAGGTGAGAACAGCATTGAGGACGGTATGCTAAATGCTATCAAAACTGGTTTAATCATAGTGTATATATTCCCGCTTTTTAATCGTCGTTTTTAAATTTACATGTTTTATTATTTTTGAAAACTCTTTTTTCCACGTCATTAAAATATATTGGACACTCCTAGTTTACCGTATATTACAAAGTATCGTTTTAAGCTCTTTTAAATCTCTTCGGAACATGGAATCATAAATTCTAAACATTGTCTTTCACTTATTTATTGAGAGCATTTTGCAAGAGTAATGTTTTAAGATTATATTATCATTTACATTTCCCTGTTCATGTTATAATAAAAATTAAAACTAAGTTGTGTTGAAACATCTTCCAATAATTCTGTTTTAAATAAAATCTTTCTTTATTTCAAGCCAGTGAAATACATACTATCTTTTCTATAAATTCTGTTTTCTGTCACATGACATTTTGGGTGCTATGAGTTTATCCTATTTTCTATAAAATATCGTTTAAACTTCTTAATTTCTTGCCAGAATGTGGTTAATTGTAAACATTTTACTGCATTTATTTATAAAACTTTTTAATGTTTTTTCTGTACTATAAAGTTTTACCCTGAACACGCCATTTTTAACTGTGAAACAGAAATAACGTTGAATTCAAAACACATGAAAAGGATTGTCTTTTAAAAAAACTTTCTTTTGCTTACAGACATTGAAAAATGTTATCGAAACTGTTTTGGAAACTGGTCGTGTCATGCAATATTTCAGAAGTTCTTAGTTTCCACAGATTTGTATGTTTTGGTTTAAACTTCTTCTGTTCTTTTGTTTCGAACAAGGGATATAAAAATTCAAAAATGTTGCTCTCCATTTATTTAAAGGAAACATTTTGCATGAGATTAGATTATGTGCAACTTTAAATTCCGTTGTTTTTTATAAGATGTGTAATCTAAATTGTATTAGAATAAGCTAAAGGATTTTTTTAAATAAAATTTTCGATCCTTTGTTAAATAAGTAATAAATATGTTACCATTTGTTTGATGCTATCAGATTTAAACCATACATTATTTTTTCTAAAGTTCCTAATTTACTATACATTTATGTGTTTTTTAAAAACTTATCTGTTTTCCAATTAATGAAAAAACTAATTTTTTTCATTTGTTAAAAGAGAAAGGAATATGTTATCATTTCTTTGATCATCTCAGTTTGAATCCATGTTGCTTTCCGAATTTTCTAATTTATCACATATTTATTTGCGATTTTTTTTAATTTTTTTTTTCAGCGAGTAAAAAAATAAAATATTCCCTTCTTTGTTAAAAGAGAGAGAAATATGTTACCATTTCTTTGACGTTCTCAGTTTCAAACCATATACTTTTCGGAAGTTTGTAATTTACCATGTACTTATTTGCTTTTTTAACTTTACTTTTTTAAAAATAATGAAAAAGTTAAAATTTTCTTTCGTTTGTTAAAAAAGAAAGAAAGAATTTACCATTTCTTTGATCATCTCAGTTTTAAGCCATGTATTTTTTCCGAAGTTTCTGATTTACCACATACTTATGAGAGGTTATCTTTTATTACTTATCTTTTATTTATTTATTTATTTATTTATTTATTTATTTATTTTGTAATTTGTTTGTTTGTATATTTTTCAGTGAGTGAAAAAATAAAATATTCCTTCCTTTGTTAAAAGAAAGAGAAATATGATACCATTTCTTTGATGCTCTCAGTTTCAAACCATGTATTTTTTCCGAAGTTTCTAATTTTCCAGATATTCATGTGCGTTTTATTGTTTTTCTACTTCTCAATTTTCAGTAAGTGAAAAAATAAAATATTTCTTCCTTTGTTAAAAGATAACAAAATATGTTATCCTTTCTTTGATACGCTCAGTTTTTCACGATATATTTTTTCTGAAGTTTCTAATTTACCATAAATTTATCAGCTTTTTCTAACTTTTCTTTTTTTCAGTGAATGAAAAAAAATGTTGGCCTTCTTACACTTATATGGATGTTTTTGTTCCCATGATACTTTATGAGTACATATTAACCAAAACCCTCCTGTCTATTAGAAAGAAAAACAAAACTGGTTTATATTGAAATATTTTGCAAGAATTTCATAAGGATAGACCTAAACAGCTTTTTTACATCCATACACTGTAAAAAAAAATCCGTAAATCTACAAAACTAGTTTTTGTAAAGCTACAGAAACCTGCAAGTTTACTAAAACTTTATCTGTAGCCTGGTATTATTTTTAACACTTGCATAGTAGAAACACATGAAATATCTTTGTTTCACCTGTCATCCTATCAGAAAGGGGTTCAGTGATGACGTAATGGTTATTCACGCAGCAACAGAGCCGTGAAATGCATTCATTTTGAAGCTGTAAAAATATTTCCGGTATATTGAGTGATCCACCATATTGAGCAAGTAAATTATTCTTCTTCATGAAATAAATCTTATTATATTTCCCTTCTACTATTTGATTTTTAGTTATTAGCAATCTAATCTTCCTAATTATTCTTTACATCTGTGTTTATTACAAGTATGAAATTTCTAATGTTTTATGTAATGAATCAAATTTACCTGCTCTTTTTCTGAAATTTCATTTCTCTTTTTTGCCCCCTTTTTCACATTACCAAAATTTAAAGGGTTTAAAACTTACTTAAAAAAATATTATTCTATTTGTTTCTTTACAGAGAATAAATTCGATTCGTTATATCGCATTCATTTCCTTAAAACTTCATACGAATTTCACATTTAAAATTTTGTTCCCGAACTTTCTTCATACAGTAACAGTATTCAATATTTAAAAACTCTTTAAAACTTCTTAATTTAAAATAACATAAAATACAATCTGTGTTCTATGCGTTATTTTATTGTCATGATAAATTATCAATTAAGACATTTCTTCCCACCCAAAAATATTTTCCCGTTACTCCCCACTCCTTACTCAACTTAAAGAACACAAAAAGTCTTTAAAATTCTTTATAGCCCAGTGGTAGAGGAGCTAAAAAAGCCGAAATCGGAATTAGTTAATGGGAAGTTGGAAATTATTTAAACTCATTTAGTTTAGGTCTAGACTGAAAGTAGTAAGTTTTCACCCTCTTACTATGTGTGCGTTAAAAAATAGGTATAAATTTTATAATTGAAGAACACTTTTTGTTAACTACCATAAAAATATCTAAACAGAAATAAACTTATCAAAAGCATTGTTAGTGCACAAGTTGTCGAACTTAAAATTCTGAATAAAATGACAACCGATATTTAACATTTTTGTTGAACCTTCAAAATTCAACATCAAAGTATTGCCTAAATCTCTAAACAATAGCTTTCAGCGCGAATAAATGAGGTTATCAGTTTATCCTATTTGTTATTATTATGTACATGTAATTTTTAGTTATTGATGAATTACTTAAGATGGATTTTTTGAGAATTGTGAATTTAACCTCTTGATTGCGGGTTACAGACCAGTGGCGGTGTATGAAGAAAGGCCGAAGTCTGATTTAATTACGGGAAATCCGGAAACTGTTTTATTCCCATCGACGTACAATAGAAATGAATCTACTATGTTTCCTCCTTTTGCTAGATGAGTTACGAATAAATTAACTTAAAAAGTACATCCTTTCATAATTTTTGGAATATTTAAAAAATGACTCGTAAATGATGGGAAATATTGTTTATTATTTCCAATATGAAATGTGGTAGCACTTAATATAATGTATATAGAATGAACAACAGTCAATATCTAATAGAATTATGGAAATGGAAAATAAAGTGCATGGATGGGAGGGGGGGGGGTTCGTAGAGCGAACAAATGAGTATGCACAAGACTTTTCCCTAGAGGAACTCAAGGTCAATCAAAAACACGATTTTAAACTGCGATATTTTACGTAAAGGACAAAGATTGTTCTAACAAAATGATTTTCGACTAGTATACAAGAATCTTCATTTAAATTCATTAAAGTTTAAAACCTTAGGAATATTGAAGTCTTTAAGTAAAACAATCTTTCATTTAAAACTATGGTTTAAGTTTGGCGGTGTTCGTTGCAAAATGAAATGTAAAACAGCTATCATTCATGCATCACTTTATCGATAATTCTTATTTTATAATTTCCAAAATATAGAAAACAAAGTCCTAACATAATTACAAAAATATCGTGAAGGCCTCAAAATTTTGAAATAGAATTGAGACAAAATTCTGTTCATTGTATTGCGAATTTCAAACTCTAAGACATTTGTATTGACAAAGGATTTTATAGAAGTAATTGTTTTGAGATACTATTGAGATGATTTTTTAAAAAGTATATTTTCACTATATGTGTATATTTTCTAATGTTCATCTAGTACATGGAGGAAAACTCAGTACATTAATTCTAGACCTAAATTAAAGGGATTAAAACAATTTTCAGTTTTTTCATAATTAATTTAAGTTAGACCTTCTGACCACTGCGGTTAAACTTTGAAATATAATTGTGGTTTGTTCAGCAAAAATACTAAATGTAAGTGTTCATTTTACTCATAATTTTAAGCTTTACAACATCTGCATTAAAAATGGTTTTGATAGTTATTTCTTTCGAGATATTGTTATGATATTTTGAAAAAATAATCTGTACGTCTAATAATTTTCTAACGCTCACATAGTACGGGGAGGAAAACTTAATATATTCATCGTAGATCTAAGCTGAAGGGATTAAACCAATTTCCTACTTTCTCTTAATATGGAATTCTACCAAATAATCACTGGGCTTTTAGTACTTTACTTATTTGTAAATTATTCACTAATGTAAATAAGTCATCTAATACTCTCCCTTTCTAAAAAGAAAATATATCGCTAATATCCCCGCTCAACATATAATGTTTAAAACCTTAAAAGTCATTCCATTTAAAAAAAAAATCCTGATCTATTATTTTATTGCAACAATAAATAATATATCATAGTTACTCACTCTTCTTTCCCCCAAAAAGGTCCTTGCCTCTACCCCTTCTTTACAATCATACAAAATTTAGTCTCTTACTCTGATTAATTTTCATTTTTTTGCGCTATTTGTAAGTCTCCAAAGAGTTATATTATCAATCGTTTGGAAACATCCCCCCTCCCTTCAATAATAAAAGAAAATATGGTTCTTTTTCTCCCCATCCTTACTCGTAGAATGAAAAATGTTTAAATGTCTATTATTTTATTTATTTTTGTTGCATTTGTTACTGCAGTTAAATACCTAAAATCTCCCCTAGATCCCTTAACCCAAGATTTTGTTACTTAGTAAGGGAGAGTACGAGGGGGGGGGGGGGGAATGAACAGTAAATTTTTCTCTTTATAATCAATTTATAAACATTTCATCAATGACGTATTCGAATAAGCAAAACCATCCCAAATCAACAGTTGAATAAAGTAACTGATTTGTATAAGCTTGCAATTATAAAAAGAAAAAGATTATTTCAAAAACTAAAGTAAAATTGCTTTACATATTTTTATGCTTTCTGTATATTAACGATTTGTTAATGTATACAGTCAAATCTCGTTAACATTAATAGGCTTACCGCGAATTACTTTTACCATGAACTGATTTCACAATCCCCTATAAAAACGAATACAAAGATTTGATACTGATAACACGAAGTATTGTTAACTTGAACAAAATTTTGATTCCCTTTGAGTTTCATGTTAACGTGGTTTGACTGTATATGTAATTGTTTCCCTATTTATAAAACATCATACTGTGTATCATAAATAATTAAACTATGTCTAAAAGCAGGAATTCTTTCTATACAAGAAGTTTAACATAAAGTGTAGACAGGAATGGGAGAAGTCCAATTGTTTTATTCCTTTTTTTTTCTTAGTTACAATTTCGTTAATTATAAAATAGTTTCTGAAAATTATGTTTCTCCTATAATTTCCTTTATATTCTGATAATTTCAGAGCTTGAAGCGATTATTTTAATTGCATGCCTGATAAATTTGTGTTTCATTTATATTTTAATTATTCATACAGGAAATTTTTATTCTTATGTAAAATTAGCCGCAATAAAATGAACTCTTTATGTTGTTTTAAGAGAAAACAAATTAATCTTTGGAATCTATGCAAATATAACGTTATCATTTCAGGGGGAGTGGGGGGGTTGTCTTTTGATATCGGTATATTTTCTGATCATCATATTTTTCTCTTTATATTTGTAACATGGTCTTTGGTACAAAATAGCACGTTATCGTTTTATAGCCTGCTACATTTTTTTATAAATACAAAGTTATTAAAATCATTAAATTTTTATAAAATTATTTAATGCTAAAATATGGTATACTCCAATGTTTAACATTCTTCTTTTTTTTTTTATATGTGTATGCATATATAATCACAGTTCGAGAAACCGTATGTGAAGTCTACTTGAAATGAATCTTGTGTTTACTAATAAAGAAAAAGATAAATAATGTTGTCTTTGTTTTGTTGATATGAATTTCTATTTGCCCCCTACTCCTATCCGTTCGGTGCAAATACAACAGTAATAATTAT
Organism: Maratus speculifer; assembly: GCA_964019185.1. Lineage (NCBI taxonomy): Eukaryota > Metazoa > Arthropoda > Arachnida > Araneae > Salticidae > Maratus > Maratus speculifer. The sequence goes on from OZ025294.1 coordinate 81,289,739, forward strand.
TTATTACTGTTGAATGCATTATGTAACAAAAAGCTATTATAAAATTCATTTAAATAGTAATTTTAATTTTAACTGTTAAGTGATATAAAGTTTTTTTCATGCGAAATGTGATACTTTATTAATTTCTTATCATTTGAATAAAAGTATGCGAAAAATAAATGTAACCAGTTTTGTATGTCTTTTCTAACAAAATAAATTATAGAAATAAAAACATTTTCTACACTTTGATAACGATATCATTAACGAGGGAGGGGGGATTCAATGGATGATAACGTGTTATATCGGAATGGGGGTATGGTAGCAAAAATATAATAAACGCCAGCTTTTTGTGATTGGCCGTGATCGCTGTTCTATATTTTATAGTACACCACATTCACTTTTAACTTTTTTTTGGAACAAAAATGATCTAAGCATTTTTGATAAAGAAAATCAGTTATTAAACATCGTGACTAATTGTCTTTATTTTTTGCAGAATACGAGAAATATCAGCACATCTAAATCCCAAGAATGCAAAATATTTAAACAAACGTTCACTAACATAATAAAGAAACTTTTTTCATTTTCGACAACTGCGAATTGTGCCGTTTGACTTCTCCGCGACTGAATAAATTTTCGCACTTCACAAACGCCAAGTGAAAATGTCTTGGCATACAATAGATTCCCAAGCCGGGCTAAAAAGCGTACAGGTAAAAAAGGACCGTTATATAATAAGCAATGGGAAAAGTTTAAAATGAGTGTTGTGAAGAATACAACAGTTATCGCTCGCGGCGAAAAACCGCGCAATGCACAGTAACTATGTGTTACATCACAGGGGGAGGGTGTCCAAAATTAAGAAAAAGTTGATAACGTTATATTTGCACAGTCCCTTTCGTAATCGAGCTCTACGCGATACAGAAGAATTAAAAATATTTCATGCTTCAAAATTGTTTTTAAAACGTAGACATTCAGTAAGGGGCTGTGCAACTATAATTATATTGCATAAAACCAAGTGTACGTATTTATTTAACACGTTCGCTGCCGCTTACGTGAGGATGTGATGATAGTTAATGACGCACTGTAGAAGAGGGTATTTCGCGGAAGCCGATTTACTTTTTATAACAAAAAATCAGTGAAAGATTTTCCTGCGCCAGCGCGTGACTGGCTATTGCACATCACCCCACATCACGCGCTGGCGCGTGAGTGGCCTCCTAACGTTGGCGCCATATCACGCGCTAGCGCGTGATCGTCAGAAAATGTGTTAAGATATACGTAACATGATTTTTTTCATTATAATACACAGAAAAAGAGAGACCATTAGCAATTGATTATTTAAAAGATTTTTTTTTTATATTTTTACTTTCTTCTATCATAAAAAGAATGAAGTATAGAATTCGTAAAAAGTTTCGGCACAATTACACGGTTTAGAGGCCAGAGATCCAGTTTTTACGAAATGCAAGTTCGTGACTCTATTTGCATGTGACACATTGTTTGTGGTTACTCAATCACAAGAACAAATGTACACAGCTCCCTGACCGCCGAGCAAAAGGGCAAAATTGTAATGTTTCTTTCTCTGCAATTTACTTTAAATGCTAATAAGAGAGGGTTTTTCTATCATGATATAATTTTTTTGTAACGTATATGCTTATAAGCCTTGAAAGTATCAATTGCATCTTAATTTTTTAAAACTGGAGTATATTTGCGGAATTATATTAATTTAAATAAAGCTTCAACAGCATTATAACCTGCAGCCTAGTGAACCGATATATCCGGTTGCGGCAGTAGGGAGGTTTATATTTGAAATACATAGTTTAATACAAAAAATTATGTCCAGTCTGCCTCTGTTATAAATTGAAGATGAGTAGTTTTAATGTAAATTCCGATTTTCAACGAATCCCAGCTAAAAATGAACTGCAGTTTATTTGTAGAAGTGAAGCGTTTTTGAGGTTTTTCTAAAATTTCTCTAGTCTTTCTGTAGTGCAATCTCAACTATAAAATCACTTCAGTTATTTTGTAGTTAATTAAAGGTGATTTTGCAGTATTTTATTTTAAACATTCTGTGCGGTATTAACTTTGAAAACACTGTAGCTTTTATAAAGTCATTTTAAAATCAAAAATTAAAAATATATATATAAGACTTTATAACCGTAGAATCACTGCAGTGAATTTGAAGTTATTATCCAACCATTAATTTAGAAGTACATTTCCAATGCATCTCTCGTATAACTGTAGTTATTGTCCGATAATTAATTTTAATCGGAGAAAAATAATTTCAAATGTGCTTCAAAATCGAACTAGGGATTTCTCATCGCATCGAACCACTTCCGTAGTAAAAAATTTATTAGTCCCTACTTTGTTTTGTTACTTGGAAATTACAAGTTTCAATACATTAAAATCCATTTCTTTTTTTTTTAATTCAGACATGGACGTCCCTATCTATGCTTCCTTCCCCCTAACTTAAAATTCTGAGTTCCTTTATTATTTTAAGCTAAGAGAAAAAAAAATTAATTTCACTAAATTACTTTTCGAAATCCAGTGAGGGGTAGTGACTACCTGTCCCCCCTGCATACAACGGAAATTTCTTAGTTCCTTTATTTTAAGTTACTCTAAACGAATAAATTTTGCGAGGTTTATCAAAATCAGAGAAATAATATATTAAGTTTCAAAAGTTATGAGGGACAATGGGCCTTTCACTCACCAGCCCTTTAATGCGAAATTTCTTCTTACTTTTTACTTTATATATATATATATATATATTAATTTAGGAAGGGGCAAATACTTTCTTCTACCTTCCTCCCGCTAACAGAAAATTCTTAGTTCTTATATTTTAAGCTAAAGAAAAAGATTGAATTTTAGTATTTTTTCAAAAATCGGAGAAAAAAATTAGTTAAGTTTCAAAATCCAGTGAGAGAAAATGGCTCATCTATTCCCTCGCCCCTCACGGAAAATTGTTCTTTTCTTTATTTAAATCACACTAAAAGAATAAATTTTATTATGCTTTTGTAAATTGGAGGAAAAATTGCTAATTAAATTTCAAAATCCAGGGAGGGTCAATGAGTCTACAACCCCCTCCTTAATTCAAAATTTCTTTTTCTTTCTTTCTAAGTTACTCGAAAAATTTACATTAGGTTTTTGAAAAAAAAAGAAGAGGAAATTTTATTTAATTAAATTTTAAAATCTAACGAGCTCCTCTGCTTCCTGCCCCCATACATCTCCATCTTCATAACTGAAAATTACTTGCAATTAATTTACTATTACTTCATTTTGAAATCGATATACAAATATTTGAATCATTAAATAATTTTTTAAATCGCTCTTTAAAATTATTATTCGATCTAAACTTAATGAATCGTAGAAAGAAAAAAATACTTCATCAGTCAATTGAAGTGTATTTTCTAATTATGTATTCATTTTAAAAGCACATCAAAGTTTCTTTTCATGCAAATATTAAATTATTAAAAGTGTTTAAAATTATTTTACAAGTCATAAATATATTGAAAAATCTAGTCATTTTTTATATTAAAATTTTTAAAAAATCAGAAATTTCCCTTGTAAAAAATTATTTACCAAAGAAAAAAAAAGAAGAAAATTAAATTAATGTTTCTATTTTATTTTTAGGTAAAAATGTAGATAAGTTAACAATCAAATATATCTACATAATCATTAAAAACATATGTTACATTAAAAAATAAAAACAACATAAAATGAGTCCTTATTCTAATTCAAAGTTATTAATTATGAACTTCTTATTTTATAAAATTAATTTTTCCTTTTTACAAATATATATTTCTTAAATTAACACATTTAATTACATTATAATTCCTAAAAAAATATATTATCAGAAAAACCTCTAAAATTCGCTTATTTTTTTTAATTTGCAAGAAAGATTCGGAAATATTCCCCATTTAAAAAACTCACTACCAAAAAAAAAAATATATATATTATTTTTATTTAATTTTTAAATTAAAAAATGTTTATAAATAACAAATTATTATTCTAACACAATATTATATTCTTATTTTATAAAATTAATTTATCCTTTTTACAAATAAGGTACCCTGGAGTAATAACGCCACGTTAAGGTTCTACCAATTTTCATGGCTTAGTTTTTTATTGTATTTTTCAAACAAATATAGGATCTGATATAGCAACGCATTGACTATCTATATAAAATAAAATAATTTAACAGATATGTATTCATAAAATGTAATGGCGTTTTTTCTTGACCAATGCTATTTGGCGTTATTACCCACCTATATGGGTAATAACGCCATGGAAACAAAACTATGAAATAAGATGGAATAATTGCATGTAGATAGCCCAATTCTAAAAATACAAACTCTACAAACTTAGAAATTGACAAATTGCATTCTAAGCTATTGAAAATGTTCAATATTTTGTGAAAGTGTAAGAAAAATAAAGGTGTGGTGTGGGAGGGGGGAATGAGGCAAAAGAATATCAGACCGTGAGCTTCTTTTTGCTTAAAAAGGACCGCTTAAATAAAAATATGATTAACATTGCACAGTTTTAACTGTGTTTATTTGAATCAGTATTTAGGATGTAGCTCGGCCAGTGTAGGGAATCAACCGGGGTTTTAATATCAACCATTGGCGTTATTACCCCGGTATAGCTATTGCGCAGTATATTTTAAATTACAAATTATCTCGACAAGATATCCAAAATCTTCAACAACATTTTAAAAGTACACGAAATGCGCTACAAATTTATGTAATTAACAAAGTATTTCCGGATAAAAAGATAGTCTTCACATCACAAAACGTATCTCGCAAATTTTAAATCAAGCGTTAATTTTAGTTGTTTGTAAAAACAATAAGACTTAAAAATGAAACAAATTAACTTGAAGCTGTTTTTTGTGATTCATATGACTCAAAACCCTTCTGCACAGAGCACATGGGTGTCATTTATCTGATTATTTCATAATTATGCTAAATATAAGCACTTGGCGTTATTACCCCGCCTGGTCTGAATGCTGAATGGACGGATTTTCATCAAACTTCAGATTTAGTTAGTCCTTAATATGATTTAGTGATTTTTACATTTTGGCGTAAATCGCCCAAAAGATACCGCTGCTGTGCTGCATTTTTCATAATTTCCACAATAATGGAGTGGGTCTGCAAATTTCAATCTTAAGAACTAATGCACGTATTTTCATCAAAATTCAGATTGAGTTAAGTGTTAGTAAGTCCCTTACGGACACTTGTTGGTTTAGCTGATGACAAACTGTTATTGTTGTAACTCGAAACGCGTCCTGCTTAATTTTTCATTTTATGGTGATTTTGCAAAGTTTTTTAGTTTATTTATGAGTACTCATAGTATTTCCCAAAGCATTATACATTTGTATTTGTTTCAATTATTGTTTCCATACATTTTCTGTTTTTAGTAGAACTTTTATGCATCTCTAGTACTTCTAGTACATCTCCCGTAATCTCTATTGCATTATGATAAGCACTAAAAAGTGTGAAACATGCCCATAATGACTGTTGATATGCCCAGTATGCCTTTTTGTTTACATATGTTAAGGTTTTTATATCATCTCTCTTATATGAAACTTTTTGAGTTAGAAAATCTTATCCTAGAGCTGAATTAAGCAGAGTTGAATCCTACTAAATTCATGCATGTTAGATATATTCTTAACCCTCTAGCATGCATGGTCACAGTGACGTCATCTTGAAACACTTTGGTCACATCACATATGTGACTAAAATGCCACCACTCAGTGACGTCACATTGTGACTGAGATGTGATTTTCTTAAAAATTTTTAGACAATTACAAATATTCTTCAAAACATGTCATTTACCTTAAAAAAAAACTGTTTATGGCAATTTAAATATCGTCGCTTTTGTCACAGTTTCGTCACAATCTTAATGTCAAAATAGTCACAAATGACCCATTTTTCACAAATTTGTCACACCGTAGCTTCACAAAGTGGTCACAATGTGACGTCACAGACCAGCTCTAAAACGGCCATAACGACTTTACATTTTAGTCACCGTGACTTCACATCGATTTCACAAGACGTCACATCGACAATCGATGGTCATAAAGTCACAATGTGACTTCACAACGACATCGCAGTGACGTCACCATGCCTTACGGCAAGGATCTTTAAGCTGGTTTAGAGTTTGAAAATTGTGGTCCTATGAATAATTAAATTTTTCCTCTTCACTATTTCAATTTGAAACATAACTCTCAAGCAAATAAAGTATTAAAAAATGTCTAGTATTAAGTGTAGACATTGGAAGAAATTTGTGAAGAGAAAGTCGAGAAAAGAGACAATAAAATAAATAAATAAAAGGAAGTTCCTAGATATGAGTGACCATTATACGAAATATTCAGCGGAAGTAAGAATAAGACTAAAAATTATGTATTTTCTTAAATATGGCATGCAAGTAAAGACAATTGTTTTTACAGATGTCACATCTTTTTTTTAGCCATTGAAGCAGTTATTCTGTAGTGTTTCCAATATATGTACCATGAGACACTTGTTAATTAAACTCTTATGACCCTCGAATTAAAAAAAAATCCATTTAAAAAAATAACAAGATTACTGTATTTTCATTTCTAGTTTAGAAGCATATTTACATAAAATAAACCAATGGTGTCTCTCATAATATACAGGTTTTCAAATCCTGTATTGGATTAGATGATGCACAGTGGTTACTTATACACATAGAATATTGTCTTTAAAAATTGTAAGTTTGTCTCAATTATATCAATATTTATTTTTAATGTAGGCATATTTTATAAACTTACAAATACTATTTTATTTGCATTACTATTTTTATTGACTTTTTTAGTTTAACTAAAAAGCTTAAGATCCGCTTCAGTTTATATGCTTATTTAATGTTTTTGTTACAATGCTGTTTTAATATCATACATGATTTTGTACCTATTTAATTATCTGTAGTGAAGTTTTAGTCAGTTTTATCATGCCTAACATATAAATACTTAGGCAGTTGCTGTGATAATACTGAAACACACCAGGCCGTACTGCGTATTTTGTACAGAAATATGTTGATACATGAGGAAAACTCCACTGTGGATATTTAAAACTGTAAAAATTCAACTGCATACTGAAAGAATACTGTAACAACTCCAATTAATATAAGTATTAGTATACAAAAAACAATTACTTAAAATCTTTCTGGAATACTGCTGAAAAAGCATTGGATAAAATTTATTGCAAAATTTCGTACAATTACAATTACTTTTTGGTAAGCGTAAATATTTTAGATATAATATTAAAGAAATCATTAACAAATTTACTGCATTAACTCTTGTACTACTGCAAAGAACTTTCTGGAGATAATAAAAAAACTGTTTAAGATATAATTTTAATTATTTGTAATTTTTCTTACTTTATCCTAATAAAGTTACATTTCAGATGATTTTTAGTGCACTTACAAGGGATTTTTTATTATAATTGATAAGAAACTTTTTGTTAATTTGTGAAGTACTTTATGATACATTTACTACTTTTTTAGGAATGCACATTAAGTATTTTATCTACTTTATACAAAAAACTAAAGTTTATTAAGGGTATTTGATAAAGTACGTGAAATACTTAGTGTGCATTACTAAAGGAAAATAGTAAATGTACTATAAAATCCTTCACAAATCCACAAAAAAATCTTAGGAAATATACAAAATAATCCCTTGTAAGTGTACTAAAATTCATTAGAAAACTTGCAAAATGCTTTTAAGAAAACACTCTAAAAATTGTTAGCACATTTACTACATAATCCTTAGTAAATTTACCGAAAAGTATTTAGTAAACTCCCTAAAAAATCACTAGGAAGTATACTAAACAATATTTAGTGCATTTACAAAAACTAATTCGAGGAACTCCCTTAAAAATCATAAGTAAATTTACTAAACAATCCGTAATAATTTACAAAGAGTTTTTTGGAAAACTCCCTAAAAAATCTTTGCTACGTTTACAACATAATCACTCGTAAATTTGCTAGACATTCTTGACTATATGCCCTAAATGATCGTTAGTAAGTTTACTAAACAATATTTAGTAAATTTAAAGAAGTTTCTTTGGTAACCTCCCTAAAATTGTTAGTACTTTTACTAAACTATATTTATTAACAGTTACTAAAGAAAATTTTGTAATTTTATGTGATTTTCTTTTATTGCGGTTACAAAAAAGGTTTAGGCATCCCAGTTTCCTAGAAAATTCTTAATAACCTTACAGAATTTTTTTACAGTGTACTGACACCAAGCCATAGTTTCACTAATCTTCCATTTTTCTGTTGAAAATAAAAATCAACATTCCCTAAAAAATTTTAAAATAATTGCTACATAGATAAATATACATAATTACTAATCTATTTACATTATAACTGCACGTGTAAGCCCAAAATGGCTCTCTGCGCATCTGTCCAAAGATTTTTATTTTCATATAAAATGAAATGTAATTAATTCTTCAACGACACAAAATGATTTTCTAATTATACAAGTTGTGTCTCAAAAAATGTTTTGGGTGTACATAACTCAGTTTACCTTTTTTAATGATCTTTCAAAATTATCACCTGTTATCCACAACTGTTGCAGAGAGTATTCAAAACATTTTTGCGGTTTTAAATTTAGAATATTCTAACACTGTTAAATAGCTGATTTTTAAAAGTATATGAGAATTGTCTTAGATTTCAGGTCTATATGCATTTCCTGCATTAATAATAAACTCACCAAATATTAAACACTAAATATTTAAGTTAACTTAAAACAAACGAAATGTAATGGTAACTGTAATGTAAAATATGCTTATCAAATGATTCTAAAATTTTTGCTTCTTCGCATATTTTAAACAAATAACACTTTATTTTTATTTTTATTTTCTACATGTAGCATCCTTGTTTGTTTAAATTCTTTTCACAGCGTCTGCGTAAGATACATTGCATACCTATGTAATAAATATTAAACATCTCTAAATAAAATTGTCAGATTTTATGTGTAAAAATTATCTTTATGTCCAAATAACAGCGATGAAGGATAAAAAATACATATTTAACATATGTATATATATATATATATATATATATATATATATATATATATATATATATATATATATATATATATATATATATATATATATATATATATATATATATATATATATATATATTACCTCTGTCAATAAAGTTCGGTGAATGAATTCAGAACGACCAATCTGGGAACACTGGGGAAACAAAACGCTGCACCTGCTTAGAGGACAGTGTAGACCATCTTTCATAACCGTTGTTCAGTTGAGCGTCGTTTATGTTCTTTGTATGACGTGCTTTACTAAGTGCTTTTTCAGTGTGTTGGTTCTTAACTGAGAACATGAAAATGAACGAATAAAAGATCAGTTTAAAGCTTGGTTTTAAGCTTTGAAAGACACCAAAAGAAATTGATGAGGGATGGTGCAAATTTAACACCTACCATACTCGCCAGATCTCAACCCTCTAGACTTTCTTCCTATTTTCACGACTCAAACTCTCTTTGAAAGAGATTTGACAATATTGCTGACATCCAACAAAACGTGACGAAGCTTTTCAACTTCATCCCAAAAGAAGACTTCGTACGAATTTCCCAGGACATGTACAACAGATCTCATTGGTGCATAGTTATAGGAGGTAACTATTTTGGTGGATGGTACGGTAACTTTTGTTAATATTTCATCTACATCAGTGCTACAGGACTAGTCACCGAACTTCTTTGTCAGAATTAGTATATATATATATATATATATACATACATACTAGAGATGGGCATTATTTAACGTATTAGGATAAAAAACACTGTTACTGTGATGGAACCTAATATTGCATTAACATGTTATTGAAAAGTCCCTGTTAATTAAATAACATATGGTTTTAAATGACAGCTTCTTCATTCATTTGCCTCAGTAAAGAAATCAATTCCGTGACCGTTAAAATAGCGCAATATTCACTAAAAATGTCCTGAATCGTTTCCTTTGCATTTCCGCAACTGAAAATCAACAACAGATATTCTTTTAATATTCCTCCATTCATTCTGATATATTTTAATGTCGCAGCAGTAAATCAGGTTCTTAATAGATAAGGGTGAATTTCACATGAACTGCCAGTTTGATGTCCTGATGTTTAAATCTAAATTTCATATTAATAAATTTATTTTTTGCTATTCTAAAATCAAGTAGTAGCTCCTCTTTTTATGCTTAATTCAATGCATTCATTAGATTTTTTCATAGTTGTGAAATAGTGATATTTTTTTTGTACTTTAGTTAGCAAGTAATGGGAATTTACTTGTTCTGAATAAAAAACTCGCAAAATTTCAATCTTTTAATGCTTCCAAACATTTAAAAATTTTTATATATGGATTAAAAGTAAAATATCCTGTGTTAATTAAACAAATAGATAGTTTATATATTTAAAATTAGTATCTAAGAGTTAAAAATTTAAATGTATTTTGTGTCCGCATATGCAGAACATGAGTGTTACTTTAGGGAAGTTAATATTATTTGTTTTCAAAATATTTGTACATTGCAGTTGGCAACGGTAGTGAGAAAACTATGTTTTTTCTTCTTTACAGTGCGCTTATTTAGAACGCGATAATTTTGTTCTATAATTGCTATTTATCAGAATGTTCATTTCAACATGGTGAGTATTTTTATTTTCTTACAGGAGTGTTACTCATTTATTTATTATTATTTTTTAACGTATAAAAATGTTAAGTTAGGGAATGCTGTATTTTTTGTTCAGGAATCAATAGGCCTAACTAAAATTTCTATAAAACAGTTAGAATTTATTTTAGTGAAGAATTCCTTAATAAATGTCATGAGTGTTACCGTACATGAGTGTTACTTGGAAAAAATAACACTCATGAGAAAAGAAGTTAAGTAATTCTAAAACTATAAATCATGTGTAAGATTTAAGTTATGATTATAATAGATTCATGATTCAGGAATATATTTTGTCATATTATATATATTTATAATTATTTAAAATTGTAACAGGATTTTCATGTCTGCACACGTGTTTTGTAAGTGCTATTTAAGATTCAAACTTTAATTCTTAATAAATAATTTTCAAAGCACTATCTATTTTACACAAATCATAGTTTAAACTTTTAAAAATCTTTTTTTACATATATTGTTACAAAAGAGCTGTTTGCTGCAAGATGAGTCTTATTGCTTGTCATGAGTGTTACCACTTTTCATGAACGTTACTGTAACTAAGAATCAGAATTTTATTAATGCATTTGTTACTTCACTTAAATTAATTGTTTAGTCTATTAGAACTTTCTAATTCTTTATTATAACTGCTATGAAAGTAATTAATTTTCAATTAAATTTGTTTTTAATCAGATATTATACCCTTTATTTAAGAAGCAAAGTAACACTCATGGCATAAACAACTATTAAAATGCTTTAAATTTATGAAATAAATAAATACTAATACATTTTTGATTTATTAATATGTATTTAAGAACCTTAAGCAATTTTTTAATTAATTATTGATACAAAAAAAAAAATCAGAATGTTTTATAGAGGTCACACTTATGAGAAAAATAGTGACTGGGCAAGACATTTCTTGAAATTTCTGAAATATAAATAAAAAAACTCGCACATAATCTACTGCTAGAATTTTGTAAACTATAAGCAACTCATACCTGAGTAAATTTTTATATTTAAATTAAATTATTTTTTCAAATTTTGTTTCACCTAATACGGCAATATATTTGAAATCCAGCCATAATGACCATTTTATCGTTTGGCTAACTCCCAACAAAAACAGATAATTTAACATATTGGCAATTATTAATCTGTAAATATTTTCTGCGGTCATTGTAACATTTGATCCAACAGCGTTTCAAATTGAAAAAAGAAACTGATAATAAATATAACAGAATAAAAAAATTTTGTCTGAGTGAATGACATTTGATTAAAAGTGTTTGTTTATTCTTTATGGTTTGGTGGGATGAAATTATCGCATTATGGTATGGAAATGAACAAAGTAGTAGGAAATGATTTCAAGTAGGGAACGATTATGTGTTGATATTGCGAGTGTTGAATGAAAGATATGGGAAGTTTAGTCGTATTTGAATTTTTAAAAGGGATATTACTCATGGAATTTTGTTTTAGGGAGAGGAAGGGAGGGGGGATTTGGCACTATAAATTTTGTTTTTTGGCCAAATATTTTTATTATATTTGTTTTGTATTTGTGTTTAAAAGATTTTATTTCTGTTATTTTATTTCGCTGGGTAGAAAAAAGAAAAAAAGATAATAGTCTCCTACAATTTGCGAAATAACTTAATTTTGGTACAGTTGTAATTAATTTGAAAAGCATATTTGTACGAACGAAATTTGTTTCGGTGAATTGCATTCGATTAAAAGTATATAAATAATATTTTTGTGTTCTTGTGAAAATAGCTTTGGGGTCGTCCACAAATGATGTCACGCTTGGAGGGGCAAGGGGGGGGTAGGGGATTCATGAAACTATGACAGTTTGTGACTAGGAGATGGGAGGGGGTAAGAAGAAATGTGACGTCACACATTTTAGTTAAAATAAAAGCATTAAAAATAAGCAGATTAAATTAGAAGTTATTTTAAAAATAAAGTACTTTGTGTTCTTAAAGTAAGCATATGATTTAAAAAACCTAATATATTAAATTCTATTTCAAATATCAAAATGCTATTATTTTCAGTTGCTCTTTCATATTAATATTTTATTACTATTCTATATTATTTATGTTTTTGTAGTGAATCTTAACATTATTTGAAACAAAAAAAGTACATGAATCATTTTTATTGTTAAAAAATAAAGTTTGAAATATGATCTATAACGTAGTGCTTTGTTTCTGAACCTGAAGTACATGTTTATGTAATGTATCGTGACATGTGACAAGAACAAGAGGTGTGTGTGTGGGGGGAGGTGAAGTGTGGCAATTTGCGACAAAAGGAAGGAAGAGGGACAAAAATATTGAAAAAAATGTATAATCATTTATGGACAGCCCCTTTGAATATGCGTTGATAGACATCGCTGATATAAAGTCGCGGATAAAATTTTTCCTTTTTAATTCTTACCAGCGCAGTTGAAAAATGTTTATAAATTCGGTTTGTCTGTCCTGCGCTCTAACTTGCGTAAATATAGCCCGATTGTCATAAAATGGATGTATATGTTAGTGGGATTAAGTATGGCATGTTCGGTATTGAAAAGGGAGTGCGTTTTTTTTTCTTTTTTGGTATATTTGCAGGGCCACTCAGAAGAATTCCATTACATTATGGTATATGTTGAAAAATCACTCGCCCATGCCTGTGTTCTCTAAGCTTTATTTAGAAAAAGTTTCTCCACATTCTAACAACTGAAACAATAAAAATTTATTCTTGCATGCTTGACACTTTCGGAGTTAAAATGAGTGAATTAATTAAATTTTTAATCCCAAATTGATTTTGAATAATCGTTGTAGAAAATAGTATTTATAATTACGTCAAAAAAGTATTTAAAACATTTTGTTTGAAATGACTTCTAATTAAAATAAGATAAGTTACCTGTTATAAAAATAACAGGTTGTTGGAACCTGTTACCTGTAAAAAAGTGGAACGATGTAACCTGTTAACCAAAAATAACTATATTTCCCATCTCTAATACATATATATATATATATATATATATATATATACATACATATATATACACTGCTGGAAAAAAGTTTAAGACCGTCCACTAATTTTCTTGTTTAGACTAAAATTCCGAAAACGCTTATGCACAAAGAATTTAGAAATAAATGCCTTATATAATATGCAAAATGAATCCAAATGTAAAAGGTAAATGTAAATTCTCTTTAATTATTTAAATAATGTAATATTTAAAAATGAAAATAAGCTTGGATGGAAACCACCAGGCACTGTAGGCACAGATTTTGATGATTTAAAATACATTGTAAGAGTCATACCAGTAATTATTCTGATCGAGGGATTTCATCAAATGGGCTTCAGTTTTTGAGAAATTATGAGGGAGGTGATTCAAATTTCAGTGTTTATTTCAAATACCCATTAATATAACTTCTGCTTGTAAATTCGTGGCGTAGTGGAACATTGCGAAATTACGGTTTAAGAGATTGTGGTTTTAATTCCAACTTCGGCTTTGCTTTTCTTTTTTCTTTTTTTAGTTATTTTTATATTTTTTACACGTTACATATTTAAAACAGTACTAAGAATTTTACAAAATTAATTTTTTTTATATATTCTTATAAGGACAGTTTACTTTTTCAAATTTGTTTTTCTTATTTTGAAAAATAGGATTCAACTGGTGAATGATTGTATTCCAGATTCATCTAAAAGTACATTTAGCAAATAAATTAAATAAATAAATAACAATAATAACAATAATAATTATTGTTATAAATAATAAATAAATAAGAAAAAATATAAAATAAAATAAATAAAAATGCACATTTTAATAATATTTTTTAAATGTATAATAAAATTTGAATATTTAAAAATTCACATTTCTTTGAATATTAATACTTGCTCGATACAATTTTTTTAGATTTTCAAATGTGTATTACACAAGACGGTGCATAGATTTTCACATGATCTAATATTACATTAAATATATAATATACGGAACTGATCTGTGATCATGTGTATCGGCAGAAAGATTTGGAATTGGTTAAAAGTTTGGAAATATGCATCGATTGCTTTGAACGTGGTTCGAGAGAAATCATTGACTAAAGGGAATTTAAAAGGTAATATAAAAGCTTCTTCTTTTTTTCTTCTTTTAAAGGTGGGGGTTCATTGCAGGAGGGCTGAAAGATAAATTTATCTAACAATAAATAAATTTCAAACAGTTGTGAACAAGTTTAGTAATGATGTAATGAATTAATTTAGAAATAAAAGACATTGTTGACTATTAAAACTTTCAGCCCGTTGTAGGTGAGCCGTTACTAAAATGGCCTATCAAGAAAGTGTATATTCTTCAAACGTAAAATCTTTTCTATAACTCACAGTAACATCCTAAACTCCTAAAAATATGTTTAAAATATCGAATGCTTGTGTTACGGTATATTAAAAGCCAAACCAAAATTTCAAAGGCATCCCGTTGATCCAAATCTAATAGTCGCATTTTCCACTGTCTTAAAATTCACTTTGCAACCCAAATCGATTTTAACTGAAGAAAGCATATCATCCTTTATCTTATAGATAGTTTTAAATGTTATTATTTTGATTTACCAAGTGACAATATCTGTTTTCAAAATATGTAAAAGTTGATCGATCAGCAGTAATATGGGCAGGTTTAACACAAAGGAAGTATCAATTTTGTTTTCATTAAGATATATGAACCAAGATATATTTTTTGATAATAATTTTGTTTCACTGAAAGATGAACGTATAAATTAGTATTCCTTATTGCTTCAAGAAGATGTTTCTATTTGCATAACTGTGTCAATTTCAGGTTGATTATATTCGAACAAAATCAAAACTTTAGACTCGCAATCTAATTTAGATTAAGTGTCTTTACTTTGGGTGTGAAACTTTATACACCCAATCAAATACAGAATTTATGTCGGGACGTTTGACCCGGCATAAATTCTATCGTAAACATGTGGGGAATCATGGTTCGTCTAGTTTATGCAAACAAAAAGCATTTTGATTCGATTGTTGAACTGAAAGCAGCCATTTTGACATAATGTAAACAAACGCTTTAATTTCGCTTGTAAAAACCTAGCCAATTTTTTTCAGAAGTATTTTTTGAAAGTGCTTATTTTTAAGGAGAATTATAGTACTAAAATCTAATGGTTTGGTTTGGTTTATTTTTGTCGTCCGATTATCTACGCTAGGGATATAGGACCAAGGGGGAGTGCCCTTCGTAGGGGTCTTTCTAAGGGAACCTAACCCGTATTTACGCAAGGTTCGAAGAAAACCACGAAAACTCCGAACGATTAGGCCGACAGCCGCGATTGGGTTCGAACCCAGCACCTGCCGTCTACCAGTTGAGAGGTCCGTACCTCTCGGCCACTGGTGGGGGCTAAAATCTAATGTGCAGATCGTCTACTAATGCAATTTAGCTTTTAAATATACAGGTCCAAAACTTTTTTCCACCAAATTATATTTATCGAGAAATTAATTTTTGCTTATCATTTAAAAAAATATATCATCGTATAAGAAAAATTAAAACTCGTATAATATTATGTGTATAATTTTGTCGAGATATTCAATTTTCATTAAAATAAGAGCGCGCCGGTGTTTTTGTTTTCTGTCGTAAGCTTTTTTTCAGCTCTCTATGAGTGAATTTAATTACTATTTAATTACTACTTACTGTTTTATTGAAACACCTCATTTAGTAAATTATCTTAAGAAACAAATTTAATTTTCGTAAATATAATGTATTTTTTATTTTGAATAATTTTACTTCCGTTTAGTTATTTTTAAATAAAATTTTCTATTGAAGTACACTTGTAACTTTTAAAAATTTATAAACATACGTTTTTATATAAAAATTTAATGAGCGTGTATTGAATAGTTCTTGTAATTTTATAAATAGTTATTTTTGAATACAAAAATATTTTTTACGATATTTGCAAATTTACCTTTCCCTTTATCTGTATACTAAATTATCTTTTCTGAAAACAAAAATTGAAGCATTTAAAATTTTTAAATATTTTAAATATATTTCATTTGATATGTATGAAATATTATTGTAAGTTACAGCTTTAAAAAGTTAAAATTGTGAAACTGTATAGACTTAAAAAAAATATATAAAAATGATGAAAAATATAAACAAGTAGTTTAGAAGTTTTTAAAAACACAAACAAATATGAATATAATCTACATGAAATAGATGTTTTAGAAATGAATATCTTGTTTTTTGAATTAACCATATTTAAAGCATGAAAAATAAATTATTTTGTCTTTTGACTCGCTTTTAAAATGGCAATAATACGATGTTTTATTTAAACATTTATTAAAAGAAACATAGTTAAATGTGAGTGCTATGAAACAGATAATGAAATATGACTGAATCTCATTTATCAAAAATATTGCATAGTATTCCAACAAAAACTAAATTAAATATGTAAATTCCAGCATTTTCCTATCTCTCTCTCCTTTTGTGTATATATATATATATATATGTATATATATATATACTAGCGCACCCGACAGACGTTGTCCAGTCACCGACAGACGTTGTCCTTCTTGGCACCAACTCCAGAAAATCAAATAAATGTACGTAAATATAGTAATACGCGCGATAAACACTACGCTCTTGATTTAATTTCTTATTACAATTATGTAAGGAAATTATTTTTTACTCTTCATTAGTTTTTGAAGTCGGTTCAATTTTAAATATAAAAGATTATTTTTTTCTTTTTAGATAAAAGTTAACGATTGTCTGAAGTCGGTTAATCAAAATTATAATACAGGAAATATTATTGTAAAGCATACACGTTTGTCTGCAGTGGGGTTCGAACATGCGATCTGTTTCTTCAAGAAACTGAGCTTAAATCTGACGCCTTAGACCGCTCGGACATTCCGTCCGCCCTCTATTCGTCGAACTTATTCAACACTTTTAATTAGCGAAAAATCACTAACTATTAGTTTCTGCCTAATTACTAAAAAATCACTGTATCAATTTCGATTAAATGTGAATCTAAACCACTCTCGAGTCCACTGGAACACACAGACAAAATTTCATTAAAATCGGTCTAGTCGTTTAGGAGGAGTTCAGTGACATACACACGCACAGAAGATTTTTATATATAAAGAAGATAAGCATTGAAAATTTGAGGTTTTTGCGCCGAAGACATTGCCAAATAAGGAAAATGTGAATTATCTCAGGAACTACTGTATTTAAACGAATTTGCTTAGTACCATTCGATTCAGAATGCGAGAATGCACTAAAATATGTTATCAGTTGAAAAATAACTATAAAAGCCGATTTTTAAGGAAAATTTTTAAAAGTTCGTTCTTTTTTCTACTCATCTTAGGGGTGGAATTTTCGAAAATCATTTCTTAGCGGCACTCGATGTTATAAGAAGTATTTTTACATAAATTTTCAAGATTTTTGGTTCGGTAGATTTTTTTGTGCTGTGATTAATGCAAAATCATGACTTTCTTTTATATATATGTCACTTTTAATTAGCGAAAAATCACTTATTAGTTTTTGCCTACTTACTAAAAAAAACTGAACCAATTTCGATGAAATGTGAATCTAAACCATTCTCGAATCCACTGGAACACACACACAAAATTTCATCAAAATCAGTTCAGTCGTTTAGGAGGAGTTCAATTACATACACACGCTCAGTAGATTTTTATATATATATATATATATATATATATATATAAAGTGTGTTTTTCTAATTATTTAAAAAGGAAAATTTTATATTTATCTCTATATGCTGTTTGCGTAAATATTTTCATGGTAATCTTTCTCTCATATTTTTTCAAAATACTAAAGCTTTTATCATAATGAATATTTATAATGAATATTATGTTCTGTCACTTAAAACAATCATTAATTATACTTGCTTAGTAATAATGTTAAACATTATTTAAATAAGATGTACAATATGTCACTAATGAAATTTTCAGTCTATGTAATTACGAAATTGTCGTAGAGATAAGGTACCTTTGTACCTTCATTTGTGAAACTTACTATCCATTTCAAAACTCTTCGGGAGTGTTACGGCTAAAGATAAAATTTATTTCATTAATATTAATTATATCTAAAATGTATTGCGATTTAAAATCTCCTACGAATGATTTATGTCCGTAAAATTATGTGTCTGCTGAACAATATCAATTCATATGTATTGATGCATAAATTTAAATTTAAATTTAATTAAATCTTGAACAAAAAAATCACTTCAAAGGTACAAATTATGAATTTCAAGCTGTTTGGAATACGATACTATAGAGAGATTTATTTAATAGATGCATACACATGTGGGCTGTTTTACGTAAAACGTCACTTTCAGAACGTAAAATTATAATAGAAGTCTTTCAACTAAAAATTTCAGTATTAATATTAATTCAGTATATTCATATTCCATATTTCATATTTTTTAATTATTTATCTATATAATTATCAGTCTTGACATTAGTTGATGGTTAATTTATTTGATAAAATATTTATGGGAAAGATAATGAAGACAAAATGGTATATGAAAAATGTGTATATACAATGTTTACTAATAATGTATAATGTGTGATGCTCAATGTATAATGTGTTTACTAGTATAAAAAACTAGTAATGCTTACTAGTTTAAGGTGAGACATGAAACAGAAAGTAGATATTTTAATAAAGCTATATGTACATTAATTGGAACTCATTTTAACAAATAAATAATACTTTCATATTAAATAAAAAATGGGGTATATAAAGTTCATGCCATTTCTGGTTGAGTGAACACTGAAAAATATGGTTTCTCAAAATTGAGTAAAAAATACTCTTTTAAGTACTTAACATACTCAAAACAGCTCCGATCCAAATGTACTCAAAACTAAGAAAGACATGTACTATTTTAGGTAGATTTCGTATGAAATATTATCTATTGCGGTTCCACCAATGTTGGATACTTATGAAAATTTTTTGCAGATCTACGCCGATCATGACCTTTAGGCCCCAAAACTGCCATCAGAAAAAAAAATTCATATATATATATATATATACATATGCACGCGATAATGACGCGATAATGACGCGACTCAAATCCTTTCCAAACTGATACATAAAATCAAAGGTTATAAAATCTCGGCTAAGTTCGTTAATCAGCAAAATCGGTCCAAGGGGCTGAAATAGAGAGGGTTTTGTGAAAACCGAAAAAACGCAATAACGTCTTACTTCATATAGATGTAGAATCGGTTTAAAGTTTATATTACTTCTTAAAAATGGGCCAAAAGTTTATGCATGACAGATTTTTTATAAACTAAGAGATGGGTTCAAGGGGCAAAAATAAACAGGTTTTTTGGGAGAAAAAAATTCATAACTTCGTCAATTATCAAGATATCAAATCCAAATAATTTTTGTATAAATGATCTCAACATTATCTAAAACTTTTTATTTACATGTTTTTGATAGGGCTATTTCTTACCGATAAAAAATATAAACGAAATAAAAAAAGGGGGTAAAAAAAGACAAAACCCATAACTTCGTCAATTCTTTAACTACCTAATTTAATTAATTTTAAATCTTCTCAATAATATCTACAATTTTTATGTCGACAAGTTTTTCATAGGACCAGTTCGTGTAGCAAAAATAAATTAAACAACAAACGGAGAAAAACCTCTAATCCAAACTGCTTACATTCTGACTCGTTTTTAAATTCATTTTATTTTTACTTTAAAAGCATCCGAATGTCAGATCCTCTTATTTAGGAACTATATAATGTGACCCATTGGCCAGTTTTTTGATGAAGACAGAATATGTTTCAAAACGGGATGCGAAAAGAGTTTTTGAATCGTAATTGGAAATTTAAGGAAGTGTTGAAATAACAAATTGCGTTTCTTCTAACTCATTTTTTAAATCCATTTTTGCTATTAAACATATCCAGTTTACAGGTCCTCTTATTTAAGAACTGTGTAATGTGATGCATTGGTCAATTTTTTATATAAAGACAGAATATATTTCAAAAAAGGCTGCTGCCAAAAAGGGTGTTTTGAACAAAATTTCGAGAAGTTATCGTGATTGCAAATTTGAGGAAGCATTCAAATAACAAATTGTGTTTTTTTAAAATCAGTTTTGCTATCAAACGCATTCAATTCACAGGTTCTCTTATTTAGGAGCTGTATAATGTCCTGTATTGGACAGTTTTTTTTATAAAGGTTGAATATATTTTTTAAAATACTGTCAAATTGGGCAAACACTTCGCGCAAAATTTCCCGAAGCTATCATGATTAAGAATTGAGGTAATATTCAAAATTGGTTATTTTATAACTCATTTTTAAATTCACTTTTACTCTCATATGCATTCAATTGACAGTCTTTTGTTATTTAGGAACTATATAATGTACCGCATTAGTCGATTTTTCAGAATAATAAGTCAGAATATATTTCAAAATATGCTCTCAAGATGGACATTTGTTCAGAATTTAACTGATCCGAGTTTAAGGATTCTGATTATAAACCAGTCCTTGCAGAAAAATGAAATTAAAAATTTTTCAAAAGAGGGCAAATAAAGTTGTTAAACTGGGTTTATCTGTAATAAAATTTTATTTTTTGTTGTTGAAATGAGCATCTTCGAAATCTATCTCCGGCATAGACCAAGGCGACAGGGATTTTTTTTTAATCCAATCGTTGTGTTCAAATATAAATCGCTATGATCTGCCCCTTAACTTATAAATTAAAGTAAAAATATACTAGCATTTACTTCTTGCTCCAAATTATTAACAATAACAGTTCAATTGATTGTTTATTCAGAAAAAAGCAAAAATTATTAGCGAAACACCCAAATCAAATATTTTCTTATGACAAGAGCATTATTTTCAAGTACTTTTAAATTATATTAAAATACTGTGTATAATTTAATATTTACATTCATAAGAATATTTTACTCCACCATATACTAGTTACTTTGAATATGATAACATGTGATATTATAAAACTGAGAAAACAATGTGATAATTTTTGATCCAAACATACTCAGTTCATTATGAGTACATCGCTGTACTCATTTTTTAGTTTTTAATTTTTTTCAACGAAAATATTTTAAAATTGAAAACAAAAGACATTTACAGCAAACAGAAGATTAAAAAGAAAGATAAATAAAAGAATCTGCATCAAGTATACCTTTTTAACATGCTAGGGAGCAGTGCTCCTGAAGAGGCACGTTCGTGAAACACCATTGAGACACCACAAACGCTAAAAGAAAATTAATTTGATCGGTTTCTTAAAAATTGCGAAACATTATACCAAAATTTGAAAAAAAAGTGGTGACAGATCTGCAAACACGTTTCCATTCATTTCCCTTGGGGAATTTTCAGGAAGTCGATTTGGGGAAGTCGAATCATCTTCTATTAAACATCTATGGGCTATTTAATTAAGTTTAATTAAACAAAATCTGCTAGAAATTGAAACACACTGTCTTTGCCTGCCAGCATTTCTTTGAACTGCAGTATAAGAAAAATATTTAAGTAAAGCACTTCAAATGTATCATTTAAGTCTAATAAAATGTTAATTATTTTTTTCTTTCTCTGTTAAATATTCATGTAAAAATACCTATGTTGTTTGAAAGGAAATATTTTTTGTTTCGTCTTAAAATTCACAACAATAGTTTCAAAGATCATTAAAAAAATGAAAAATGTCTCGTCTAAATAATTTTTAAAATTTGAACTGTTTTGCAATGAAACTTGGCATTTTAAATATGACGTAATTTACTCACATTAATGTATTATTAAAAAAAAATCTATTTTGATACACACGTGAAGATACTTTTATTGTTAGAAAGGAAATATTTTTATTTCCGCTGCCTTGAGTTGGCCAATAATAGTTTAAATGATCAGTCAGAAACGTGAAATGTTTCGTGTAAATGCATTTTTAAATTTTAACTCTTAGCAATAGTATTGTTTTACTATTTTAATTATAACCTATACATTTTTTTCCATTTAAAGCAGTTGACGCATTTTAATGAATTCGTTATTTTCATATTTATTTCTCTTTTAATATTCGTAAATGCAGTTTTACGAAGTAATTTTCAATACTTTTCAGCTCTAAATTAGTAACTATTTGAATCTCATTTAAAAGTTTTTTTTTCTGTTTAAGATCGTCGCGTGTAAATATTCTTTTAATTTGAAGGACATATTGGTCTTTGATCATTTGGCCTCAATTTAAAATAACAAACTTTTTTAAATATGTAAAAAATGTCTCTCAAAAAGCCGAAAATTTTAATTTAAAATAGAAATAAATACGCAAAAATGTGTTAAATAGTAATAAAAGAGGATATTCAGCCTGCACACTGGAAACTTCTAATGCATAAAATGATTTAAAAATGCTTAAAATTCTGTGTACAGTTTTTTCTCCTATAAATGTTTTTAATGGAACGGTTTTGACCAATTTTAACATTAAATATCGCTTAAAATAACTATTCGATTTTAAAAGTAGTGTGGTTATTAAACATTTTTCTATAATAACGCAAATATTCATATTTGTGTGATTGGTTTTATTCTTATTAGCGAAGACATATCCTAGTCACAAACGATTCATTGTCAGCGGCGGTGACAGCGTTAGTTAACTATTTTTTAGAATAGAGACATTCTATCTTTTAAAAACTCTAAAATATTAAAGACAGTATTGTGTTATGATCTTATTTGAATCAGAATCAGAGCTTTTTTCAAATGTACCTTATAATGAATAATTATAACTTGTTGATTGTCCTAATAAAGTGAAAAGACTGAGGAATTGGAATATAAATACTTTTCTTATTTGTCTTATAATTACCAATATTATATAATCAACAAAAACATGCATAAATTTGTCATAAATTTATCAAAAATGATTTTTTTCTGCCAAAAGCTATAATTGTTGGAATCAAAAAGTAATCCGACCGGGGCCATGGAATTTGCTGTCGACAATAATTCTAATTATGGAGTACCATGGTCAGTGTTAATTGGACATTAAATATTCTAGTCCAAGAGCCGACCACAAAAAACCCTATGTCATCCAGCACAAGAAAAAATCCTTTATTTTATGAAAGAGTAGTAATGTGATGATGATCCATGTCTGCCGGAAGTGAAGTGGTGCATAAAAAATGAATAGCACTATCGATTGATTCGTAGGCTTAGCATTGTGTTTTCCTGCTCCCAATTTTCCAAGTTTTCATACTTTTGATTGCAGAACAGACACAATGTTAAATCTTCATAGTCAACCAATATTGGTATAAATTTTTGGCTTAGGCACCACTTCATTTCCGGCAGACATGGATCATTAGATTTCTCTATTACATGTATTCCATAAAATAAAGGATTTTTTATTATGCTCGATGACATAGATTTTTGTCAGTGTTACATTAGATACCGGGCTGGATCATTCCTTATAACAGCGTCACAAAAAGTGGATGACCGCTATTAGCGATTGGTACAAACAAGGTTCAAAGTGACTCATCCATCGTTTAGTACGAATTGCCGGATGTCGTTGACAAGGAGCAGCCACCCTTTGTAACGTCATGATAAGGAATGAGTCAGCCCGGTATCTAGTGTTGCCTTGTTTTGTGCGGTCAGCTCTTGGACTATTAAGGGTCATTTAGAATACCCCCTCGAATCCACATTCAATTCACATCGATTCCATCATTGTATTTCTGACCTGTTTAGAATGTGCAGATCCGGTTTCAACCGAGGGCATTTTTCACCCCTGCTATCTCTTAGGGCACTAATCCAGCATGTACCCAT
This sequence comes from Maratus speculifer, assembly GCA_964019185.1. Classification (NCBI taxonomy): domain Eukaryota; kingdom Metazoa; phylum Arthropoda; class Arachnida; order Araneae; family Salticidae; genus Maratus; species Maratus speculifer. The sequence goes on from OZ025294.1 coordinate 81,314,092, forward strand.
GATTCCTTTCGGGTGTACAAAGCAAGTGTCCGTTCAAATTTCTTTGCCCATTTCTCGCGCGCTAATCTGTTTAGGAGAACTGGCAAATTTTTTCCAATGGGCTTTGTTGAAAGATAAACCTTGTATAGTATGTTGGTTAAAACCAAATTTTTTAATTGTTAGGTTTTAAATTGTGCATTTTTTTGCTATTTTCTCTGTTGTGGAGTTTCTTAATGATCTTTTTTGAATTAGTTAATAAAGAACAGTTATAAACATGTAAAGATCAGTTGCTTTGTATTTTTATACAATTGATAATTATATAATTAAACTAAATTATACTTACAATTAAATAAACAAAATTAAATTAAAATTAACATGAATAAAATGTAATAATTTTTATTGCATAAAATTTTATCTCAAATAAATTTTCAATAATTAAGATACTTTTAAAAGTTACTCAAGCTTTTAAAAAATAATTACATGAACATTTATTAAAATACAATGTATCCTAAACTTACACTAAATACAATTTTATATTACTGTTGAAAAATATTAGTAAATTTTACTAATTTCATACTTAAATTATCATTTTTAAAAAATCTTATCTTCATATATGAAAATTGCAATTAATTTACTATTCTTTTTACTAATTACCCATTCATTTGTAATTATAAAGTAGTAGAAGGTTAACATAATTATTTTTCCCTTTCCCTATATTATTATTAGTATTTAAATATATAATTGATAAGGATTTTAAATATACATAATTAATATTAATATTTAAATATACATAGATAATATTCATATTTAAATGTGAATGATCCATATTAAGTAATATTATTATTTAAATATCTATAATTAATATTAATTAATATTTTTTTAAATGTACATAATTTAAATTAATTAATATATTAAATAAATATGTATAATTTATATTAAACTAATTTATATTGTACAGTACATCCATCATACTACAATCAAAATTTTTTGTCGCTCTGTAAATGAATGATAACCATTATGCATATCATATTCTACAGTAAGCATCTTGTAATAAATCTCAATAATATATATCTATGTCATTATGTTTGAAATAGAAAATATGCATTATAAAATATGCTTCAAATCATTTTTTTCACATAGCCATTAATTGAATTTTTATAGTAGTGATTGTGTAAATTAATGATACATGTTTTGACATCAGTATTCAGCCCTTTTTTTTTTTTTTTTTTTTTTTTTTTAATCGAAGTCTGATGATTTGAAAGACCAAAAAATTTTGTGCCATCAGAACCTGATGATAAAAGTACATTACATAAAAGTGTTAGTAACATTTAAAAAAGTTTTTCGCTAAAATATTTCTTTGAAATACAATAAAAATCATGTTTCTAACACTTTTTGAAACTTTCGGAATTTTAAAGTTTTTATTATATTTAACTGAATACTGGTGTTTTATGAATATATTATTGCTAAAATATTTCTTCTTACATAGAAATAAGTATTAATTCTAAATACTCTTTCAAGACAATGTTTCGCGATTTTCATGTCCATGAAAATTCCTTTAAAAAAATTTATAAATTTGTAATATTATACCTATTAGAGGATTTGAATAAAAACTGAGCTCAGACAGAGACCATCTCATTTTTATTGTACACCGTACTATGCAGAAACCATGGTTAGTGCCTTTTTTAAATGGATATAAATTTCATTTTTGAAATAGTGTAACATCATTTAAATTTACCACAAAAGGTTTTTCTCCCATTGTCGCAATAATTTTGCACACTTCATTTTCGCTAAGAAACATGCTTTAGTTAATTTCAATAACATAAATGGAAATTTGAGTTTACATTAATTGCAGCACAGACTGACATTGATTTTATAAACACTCTTTTCAAATGTATTAGAAAGTATTAAATTACTTTCATTTTTCAGTAGGGCCCTGTAGGTAGACTGGCTTCTGGTGTCAATAAAAATTGTTTACTTCGCTTCAATGTTACATTAAAAGTTTTGCAGTTGCTTTGAAAAGTTTTCAGCAATATCGAAAGATTTTTAGATACCTTATTAGAGTTTCATCTTTGTTTTAATCGAAAGGAGAATTGGTTTAGAGATAAATTTATAAATTCACGTCACCACAAACCCATTCATATAGAATAATAAGTCATACTCAAATTAACCTTGCTTGAAAATATATTTTGACCTTTTGTCCGTAAAAAAAAAAAAAAAAAAAAAAAAACAGCTGCAAGAAAATGAGAGATAAATTAATAATTTAAAAAAAATACCAGCAAAAAATCGCATCAATTTTGAATTTATAATTTTTTTTTTCATTAATGAATGAACTGCAACAATATTTATGAAAGTCCAATCTTGAGGCTGCAACACAAATCATGAGATTCTATAAAAAATATATTTATTTAAAAATATATCCTTCTCTTTATTTATTTATTATTATTTTAAGATGAAGAACATAATAAATGTGTATATTATTCTCTCCTTATAAATTAGCAAAAAATCACATCTAATGTCAAAAAAAACATATAACTATTAGCTATATAAAAGCTTGTAAAACTATTAATAAAAGATTACGATAATTTATGCTAATTTTATAAGAGAATGAAATAAAGCATAGTTCAATGAAAATAAAATACCACTATAATTTAAATAGAATAGCGATGTGTTATTAGTAGTAAGCAAAGCTCAAAAAATACAAGTTTGTATTTTAATCAATGAAAAGAAAAAAAAAGTCTTCGGGAAAAAAAAAACTATTACACAAAACTAAGACAAATTAATTATTACGGAAAACTAATACAAAATTAAATATTGCAAATAAAATACAAGTTAACATTTTCAGACATAAAGTGCGTATGGTTGTAATACAAGCTAAAAAAGTATACATATCCACTCTTTTAATTATTTTAGCTATCCTTATAATTTAAAGTCAATTGCAAAAAATTTTCGAAGGTAGCATAAAAATATATAAACCTCATAGTATCGATAATCAATTTAAATGGGTTACATTTTAAAAACAGTGTTATATTTTTCATGACATAATTAGCGACATAATTATCATTGCAAAATTAATTTTAAAACTGAAGATTGTATAATTTTAAATTCGAAGAACTGTTTCATATATTTCAGATATTAAAACAAATCGCCGCATGCCAAAACAGTTTCATAATAATGTATCGTACAGGTATTAAAACAAGTGGCCGCGTACCAATTCTTGCACATTATGTGTTGGTCATAGCGAAACTGCACCCTACGAGGCGAAAAGTAAACAAGCAGACGATATTCTTTAACAGAGACCTGCGCACGAAAACTTGCGCGAAAGAATTTTAATGCTGCTTTATGCTTGGGTTTGTAAATGGGTATAAAATTAAAGCAGAAATGATAGCGGAGCAGCTCCACTTCGTTTGAATCCGGTTTCATCCCTCTGGACATTCTAAATGAGGCTTTAGTGTTGAGTCACAGTCGACGCAGTAGGACAGCCGCTCTGGAGCATTTAAATTTTTTTCTAGAGACCTTTGAGATTTTTTGCACTTTAAAGTTTCAGAAATATTATTTCCCTAAGGATTTTACCGTAAGCCCATGCACACACAGCTGAAGTTGCACAAAATCCTTTCAGAAAAAAGCCTGAATTCAACACTGTTTACGAAGATTTATAGCTGCATCTCACAATATCATCTCATGTGTAATGAAAAACATATTTTGTTAAAAATATTTTTTCCAATTTTTTTCAAGTTATGAAGAAAAGTTAGTCTTTAAAATGAATTTCTAAACCCCGTGGGTTAATTCGTAACACGAAATTGCTTCATAATATCAATCTACATATGCTGTGCACACCTGTAAAAACATCTTCAGTGAATGATATTTATTTTTATTATGTTGATTCTCAAATTTCCTGTTGAACCACACGAAACTGACATGTTTTCTGACTCTCTTTAAATGCAAATGAGAAAATTGGAATTCCAGACTACTGTACTGATATGGAATCTACACTGCTCAAAACAATTAAAGGATATTGCAGTTTTAGGTGGATTTTGTATCTGGGAAACTTTTTAGCTGATTGATACATGGTCGACAGACATAATAGGTTATATGAGAATAAATTACACAGGTTTGGCAGAAAAAAAAATGCATTTTATTGCGCATTTGTGTACAAAAGGGAAAAAACACAATTTGTGCATATGAGATAAAAAGAATAAGAAAAGGTGTTTTCTTCAAAGAAAATCAATTTCAGTAGGGGGTATGGTTTCCATGGGCGGCCAGCAACGTTGAACACCTTTGAGGCATGGACTCAATGAGGCTATTAATGACGAGTTGGGGTATTCTGCCCCACTCTTCCAGAAGAGCTCTTTCCAGTTTTCGGAGAGTTTGTGGGGGTTGTTGCCGGCCAGAAACTCCTCTTCCTAGAGCGTCCCAAACGTGCTTGGATTCATGTCTGGAGAACATGCTGGACATTCCATTCGAACGATTCCTTCCTCGAAAAGGAAATCCTCTACCAGGTTTGCACGATGTGGCCTGCAGTTATCGTCCATTAAAATGAAGTTATCTCCGATTGCTGCAGTGTAATGGACTACAATAGGTCTGAGGATCTCATCTCTATATCGGCGACCAGTCAGAACTCCATCTCGAATGATGTAGAGGTCAGTGCGCCCGTCAATGGATATGCCACCATACACCAACACTCCTCCACCGCCAAATCTGACACTTTCGTGCACGAACGCAGGATTATTCCTACTGCCACGGTCACTCCAGATGAAAATACGCTTATTATCCGGATGCAGTGAAAAACGGGACTCGTCAGAAAACAGAATATTGCTCCATTCATTCCTCCTCCAGTTGACATGCTCGGTTGCCCACTCCCTGCGGTCGCGACGATGCCTTGATGTTAATCCAACACATATCATCGGTCTGCGAGCATACAGACCTACAGCATGGAGCCGGTTTCGGACAGTCTGAGTTGAAATCGTGGTGCCTGTAGCCGAGCGAAGGTGTTGTTGGAGAAGAGTAGCGTTCATGTTTCGGTGTCTCCGAGCTGTTAACGCAAAATACCGATCTTCATTGGGCGTTGTTGCCCATCTATGACCTTGCCCTGGTCTTCGGCCTGCACATCCACTCTCCAAAAAACGGTTACAGATCCTGGAAATGACACTTTGTGACACTCCAATGGCCCCTTTCTAACCTACCAACAATTCTCCAAGCTTCTGAATCTGTCAAATGACTTCGCTGAGACATCATACTCATCGAAACAAAGCAATCACTGAATGCCGATCATCCTTGTCTTCATTCTCTTTTATCCAGTTGAAAGTCAAATTTCATTCGCTGCCGCTGAAGCGAGGTTTTTTACGTCGAACTCAAAATTTGCATACTCCGCAGTTTGAAAACCAGAAAAATTTGCATTTGTGATTCTCTTCTTCTATTTTCGGCAAAAAAAATTCGTTTATATCTTTATTTTATATAAAACTTCAAATATCCTTTAATTGTTTTGAGCAGTGTATATCAATTTCCAATTTGCCATTGTGGATATCGGATAATTGGTTTTCACTTGGTTCTCGGTCTACTGTGAAGAAATTCGATACAAACAAGAAATTTCATGGTATTTTCTGAAAGATCTTTTATGTTTTCTAAAAATGGAAAACGCTTTTTGTTTAGATAGTCATTTAACAACAACACTTGTTAAATTCTTACGTTTACGAACGAAAATTATTAAATTTTTTACACAGAAAGTCTCTTTGAATTTGTAAACATCCTTAAGCATTATGATTGGAATAAGATAATGGAATAAAAACTATCTTACCTTCTTACATCCAAAACTTTCGATAAACAAGTGTTTTATTTTCTAACACTTTTGTTATATTTTAACTAGAAAACGGCAACCAGTCGTTGTTTGAAGTTGAATACACTGACGGTAAAAAAATCCCAACACCAAGAAAAACTTATTGTAGAGTAATGAAGTTTGGACAGTGCATTTGTCTAGTTAACATGTTTAATTGATTAGATTTTCGAGATCACAGGTTAATTTAAGGTCAATAAAATACATCTCAAAGGTGAAATGCCGTTACATTAATAGTCACTATAACCTCCAGAATTTCGAATGCAAGCCTGCACACGTGCATGCATTGTGTCATACAGGTGCCGAATGTCACTTTTTGGTATGGAGTTCCATGCTTGTTGTACAAGCTGTGTCAATACGTGATGTCCAATGCTGGCTGGGGATGACACTGGAGCTCTCACCTAATGATATCCCATACACGCTCAATGGGAGACAGATCTGGTGATCTCGCTGGCCAAGGTAACATGTTGGCACTTTGTAGTGCGTGTTGCGTTACAACAGCGGCATGAGGCCGAGCGTTATCCTGCTGAAAACCCCTCTTGAATGCTTTTCTTGAATGGCAGCACTACAGTCTGAATTACCAGATTGACGTACACATTTGCAGTCAGTGTGCCTGGGAGAACCATGAGAGTGCTTCTGCTGTCATAGGAAATTGCTCCCTATACCATGACCCCAGATTGTAGGTCCATTGTGTTTAGACCGCAGACAGTTTGATTGCAGACGTTCCCCTGGCCTCCTTCTGACCAGCACATGGCCGTCATTGGCACCAAGGCAGAACCTGCTTTCATCAGAAAACACAACAAATCTCTACTCCATCCTCCATCGAGCTCTGGCTTGACACTATTGACGTCGCAAACGGCAATGACTTAGAGTCAGTGGAATGCAAGCCTCGCATCGAGCTGTCCTTGAAGTAATCGATTTCTAACAGTTCGTTGTGTCACTGTGGTACCAACTGCAGCTCGAATTTCTGTCGCAGACGCAGTACGATGCGCCACAGCCGTACACCGAATACGACAGTTTTCCCTCTCAGTACTGTCACGTGTTCACCCGGAACCTGGTCTTCTTGTGGCAGTACCATCCCTTGACCACTACTCCCAACAATCATGCACAGTGGATACATTCCGTCCAAGTCTTTCTGTAAAATCGCGGAAAGAAATTCCACTTTCTTGTAGCCTTACTTTACGACCTCTTTCCAACTCGGGAGCTGATGATAATGGCTTCTTCGTCTTCTTTAAAGGCATTCATGATCAACCTCAACTCAATTCGTCAAATTTTGAAGATAAATAATGCTCACGAACTTTACAGCACGCATTTAAAGCAAGCCTGATTTTAAAGTTGTGAGTGGCACTACTAGCGCCACACTTATGCGCGAAGCATGAAATTTAAATTAATGTCATCTTTCAGATGTATAAACACGCCTACAAAATTTCGTTTAGCTAACAGAAGTCTTTCTTGGTGTTGGGATTTTTTTTCCGTCAGTGTATTTCATTCTATGTAAAATGTACCAAGTCAAAAATGGAAAGATTCCTAATTATCGCGCTTTTCTCTTACGATAACTAACGCACATTTCTCTTACCATATATTACACAAATAAATACACTATAAAGGATGATTGAATTTATTTCGAACTTAATTTCTAATATTGTTGCAAATCCTGTTCTTTAAATCAAAAAAATAAAATTCTACTTCACCAGTATAGATAGTATAGGACAGCTATACCAATAATGCACACCATTAAGGAATTTCTTTATTTTTTAAATTTACAGTTATAAGTACTAAATACGAGTCTTTTTATTGTTATATTAATTTATCAACAATATTTGACCATTTCCGTAGATTCTGATTGGGATTTTCTCATTGAAAACATGACTTTCTGTTTTTATAGTCAAATAAAACTGCTGAAAATTCTTAAAATTTAGTGTACAATTAGTCGGTACATTTTTGTAAAATAGTACTGAACATTAGTTCTTCTTCTTTGCTTGAGAAAAAGAAATCTCTTTTAAATATAACTTACAAGTCCTAGAAAAATTTATTTTTGTTTCTTCTACAAAAAGAAATATATTGTCGTAAACTTCTTTTAAAATGAAGGAGAACAACGCTTTTAATTTATTTTAACCACTTTTCTGAAAAATAACAGTTTTGTAATAAGCTATTAGGCACCTACAAGAGGCATTATTACATCATTCTGCACATTATATACGAATATGTGCATGATCATATTTACATACATTCGCAGAAATATATAATAGTTGTTCTTTTTATTTTCTTCTTTACAAGAAGAAAATATTCTATTCGTGAAAAAAAATTCTAATTTCGGTTTCCAACGGATTTACACATTTTCAGAGATTCCAGAAAAACATGTTTTTACAAAATGTTTAAATGTGAGTCTGTGACTCTGTCATTCTTTCTGTATAAGAAATAAATTTTGTGGGCGCTCCATCTCTAGAATTAAACCACAGAATTTAATAAAAATTTATATTCAGATAGTACATGAAAGAAATTGGTGCTGACTAGTTTTGGGTGTCAGTTGCTCAACAGGTGTCATTGCTATGCTGCCTTTTGTTCGATTTCTGCATTAGCTGTATCTCCAGACATAGTGCAAGGAGCTTCCTCAAACTTCATATTTACTTATTCCTGGTCATGAATTAATGTTTGTTTACGTTTTAATGTAAATCTTTAGATAGTTAGCGCAGCTATGCAGCATTATTTAAGATTTCTGCAATCGGTCAATGGCAAATTAATGCACGCATTTTCAGAATTTCCGATTCAGTTAATCCTTGATATGAAATGACTTTTTTATTTTGGTGTAAATCGCTCAACAGATGGCTCTGCTATACAGCATTTTGTGTAATTTTCACAATATCTTTACCTTCAGAATTAATACATGGAATTTCCGCAAACTTCATATTCAGTTTTTCTTTAGCATAAATTAGCTTTTTTTTACATTTTGGTGTTGATTTCTCAATAGGTGGCATTTCTATGCTGCAATTTTAAAGATTTCTGTAAAAGCTCTATTGCAGATTTCCCTCAAACTTCGGATTCGATTAACTCTTGACATGAATTGAAGCTGTTTATATTTTGCTGTTAATATCTCCACAAATGACGCTGCTACTTTGCATTTCTTACGATTTCTGTAACAGCTCTATCTCATCAATTAATGAGCGGATTTCCATAAAACTTCAGATTCAGTTAATCCTTCATATGAATTGTTTTTATTTACGATTGACATACTGAATTTTCTATGATTTACACGATTGTAGGTTTCACACGACTTTAACTACATTCATATCTCAAGAATTAGTGCACGGAATTTCATATCTTTAGAATCCTCTGTGATGTAGAATCACATACCGTTTTCTTAAATTATACATTTTTCTAAATTTCAGTTAAAATAATCTTTAATTACATATCCATTTCATCGTAACATTTATTTCGATCTCATAATAACTTTCCACAAAAAAACATATTTAACATTTGTTTTATTACTGTAAAAGCTGTGAGATAAAAAGAATTCATTAAGATGCATATTCCACCCTCGCTAGAAATAAATTTTTAAAAAGAATAAAGATTTACTTTGCTGTCGGTTAGTGAAAATATCTCTTTTCCTTTTCTCTCATTAATTTTTATGTTGCAGTTTCTCGTTAGATCACAATCTTTTCATGCACATGCGGCATCTTCTGTCTTTCACAAAATTTTCTTAAAACAGAGTTCTAGCATACGATTTGGCGTCAAATTCTTTTTTGCATATTATTTTAGGACCGTTATTTCTGGTAACCCTGCCATTGCATTCAAAATCCTTTTAATTGTTTAAGGCTTAACAGAAAATTTTGCGTAGATGATATCATTCATTTTTTATATGCTCTTTGTCGCCAATTGTGTGATGCCAATATGTGAATTATAGAATGAAGAATGAATTCCTGGCTCTCGATTCACGAACTCAGTCATGTGATGACTGTTTCTTTAAAAATGCTTTCAGGCAACATCCCTAACTACTTCTGTAAGAAATGATATAAATTTTATAATTCTACTTCAAATAAACAAATTTCTTAAAAAGCATTCATTTTCTTATAATGGATCACAGCCTACATCTTTAGCGAATGCATTTTAAAAGGAACCTGGTCAACACATATTTAAAGTACAAAACTATAGTATATCATCATGATGGACCTAGATTGCTACTTAATTTTGGCATTGTAACAGCAAATTTCGAAATGTTAACATGATAGAAGAAAGTTTTGAGATTGCCATATCCGACTAGTTTATTAATATTTATCGCATAAAATAAGATTTAATTTTTTATCACTTATTTATTTTTTATTCATTCATTTTAATTTTATCTGTATTTTCTGTAGGTAATGACTTTTCATAAAAAATTCTGTTTTAAAAAAAGGATTTCTTCAAGACAAATACGAAATTTAATATTTATTCCCAATTTTACCACATACTGTAGAATGCTGTCATAGTTATTACGATTTTTTGATTAATATTTTACCTTATTCTATAGAATTGTATTATTGCTAATGATACGCAGAAATTTCGGCATTAACAAATAAAGTATATCGATTTCATTTTCTAAAGTGATAAAACTTTTCATTTTCAGAAATTTTGTATGGTTTGGTGCATTATAAAAAAGAATAAAAAATGAAATATAATACATATAATTTATCATGTTTTCAGCAAAAGTAGAAATTTCCACGAATAGAGTCTTTCTCCCTAAAAATCCTTTGTAATTTAAGATAAAATGTTGCAATACATGTGTTATTTTATTTATTTTCTTATCTTTTATTCATATTCTAAACAGTAATAAAAAAGAAATACAGAACTAAATAAAAAGATTTTTTATGTTATGCTGTTACTGCAGTAAAGTGGAAGAAAACAACAATAATAATTAAAAAAACTTATGAAGGTTTCAATATATATGGGCGTGAATCATATACAGGGTGTTTCGCTACCAGACCGACAAACTTTGAGAGATGATAGTAGACATGAAAACAAACATTATTAAATAGGAAACCATGGGGCGCAAACGAATTCTGTAAGAGCTAGAGGCCATTAAAATTTGAGGTCCAAAATTTCAAACGATGATAAAAGACGGAAAAAAGGGTCGATTCGTTTGCGGTTTTCACTAAAACATTCTTTATATCACGTTTTTCTTAGAAAAAAATTTCAAAGGTTATGTTAAAAAATTGTCGATAGAGGGCGCTTTAGACTTTGGAGAAAAGAACAGTTACTTTTTACCGCTATTTTGTATATGGGGTTGAAACTATTCTAAAGTTTAGATTTTAACTTAAATTTTAAGCCCAAAATCGGAAACATTGGGATTACGTAATTAGCAAAAATTAAACTGTGAACAGAGGGTGAAATTTTAAACGCTCATAAATATTGGACAAACAAATCGATTTTGTTGCAGTTTGCGTTAAGTCATTCCCTTGGTAATTATTTTATTCAAAATGACGTACAGCTTTTGTGCCCTCATTTTTTGATAGAGGGCGCTTCCGACACATCTCTGACATTTCAGTGGCATTACTCCTGGGTGTTTTACTACCAGACCATCATACTTCCAGGAAGTGTTAGTGATACAAAGACGACTTGGAATCACATAGGAATGTAACGTTGGAAATACATTTTTTGCAAGTTACGGTTAAAGGAAGCAGAAAAAAATTAACAGAAACAGCAGAGAAAGAGTGACACGTTAATGTGACAGAAAACAGTTTATTTAAAGGTTTTACTAGAAAATATGTTCAAAATTACGACCAGAAGTAGTCCGGTATGCTTGACAGCGGCGTCACGTGTAATTCCTCACGCTTTGAAAGATTCCTGGCATCGCTGATAGTTTTCTGGCAGCTACAGAAATACTGGCTGTGAGGTCTTCAACTGATGCTACGGGAGTCTCATACACCCAATTTTTCATTTGACCCCAGCAAAAGAAGTCCATACATGATAGATCCGGCGATCTGACAGGCCAATGAACCGGGCCACCACGACCTATCCACCACTGTCCATGTGTTACTTTGAAGTGTCGGCAAACGTCATTGGTAAAATGTGGAGGAGCCCTATCGTGCTGTTCATCGTCCAAATACTTCATTCTGCTACCTTTGGAACCGGTTCGCGAATGATCACTTCAAAGTGATCTCTACGCATGCGCCATCTACCGTCGCTGTCAAACTTGCTGGACTATTTCTGGTCGTAATTTCAAACACTTTTTCTAGTAAAACCTTTAAATAAACTGTTTTCAGTCACATAAACGTGTCGCTCTTTCTCTGCTGTTTCTGTTACTTTTTTCTCTGCTTCCTTTAACCGTAACTTGCAAAAAATGCATTTCCAACGTTACATTTCTATGTGATTCTGACTTGTCTTTGTATCCCTAACACTTCCTGGAAGTATGATGGTCAGGTAGTAAAACACCCAGGAGTAATGCCTTTGAAATGTCAGAGGCGTGTCGCAAACGCCCTCTATCAAAAAATGAGGGCACCAAAGCTGTACGTCATTTTGAATAAAATAATTACCAAGTTAATGACTTACACGCAAACTGCAACAAAATCGATTTGTTTGTCCAATATTTATGAGCGTTTAAAATTTCCCCCTCTGTTCACAGTTTAATTTTCGCTAGTTACCCGACCCCAATGTTTCCGATTTTGGGCTTAAAATTTAAGTTAAAGTCTAAACTTTAGAATAATTTCAATCCCATGCACAAAATAACGGTAAAAAATAGTTGTTCGTTACTCTAAAGTCTAAAGCGCCCTCTATCGACAATTTTTAAACGTAACCTTTAAAAAAATTTTCTAAAAAAATCGTAATATAAAGAATGATTTTAGTAAAAACCGCAAACGAATCGATCTTTTTTTCCGATTTTTATCATTGTTTGAAATTTCGGACCTTAATTTTTAATGGCCCCTAACTCCTACAGAAGACGTTTGCGCCCGATGGTTTCCCATTTAATAATGTTTGTCTTCGTGTCTACTATCATCCCTCAAAGTTTGTCGGTCTGGTAGCGAAACACCCTGTATAATTAAAAGCTTATTTTAAATATATTTTTTAAAAAGTTATCTATACCAATTTAATTTGTATGCATAAACTTATTTAAAGTCTAGAGTTGTGAAAAATAGTACAGCAATTATTTTCGCACATTTGTACTAAATTATTTGAGCATAAATTTATTATAGCCATTTTCTGTTGTCAATCCTCACATTAGATCGTACTCTGTACTCGCAGTGTTCTTTTATAAATAAGTGGTATGTTTGGCTAAATCAGGCGACAGTGACACAAATGATTATGACAATCATGGAGGAAAGAGATAGATAAACGCGTGATAAGCCGTAATATCGGTGTACAATATGATTCACGTTATCGTTCAAATTTAAATGCCCTCATTCGGACCAAACCAAATAATCTCGCGGAACAGGGACCAAATTCTTTGACATCAGCCGTGCATTTTTTATTTAAATGAAAATAATTTGCTTATATTTAAACATTCTAAAGTAGCAAATTTTGTATATTGTGAATTAAAAGCTGTATCATTAAAAGTTTTCTTATTTTTTCCTAAAGCACGTGGTTGTGTTTGAATCTAATGTAGCGGATTTTAGGGTTACATTTTCTGCGTCATCACCGTCGCTATACTTCCTCTATATTTTTTCTTTTTACTCAATGATGTCAATAAGTTATGAGATGGAATGAAAATGCAGGTCAACATTATTAGGTTATTGAAGAAACGATTCATTTGCCTCGATATTTCTTGGCATGATATGACCTGCAGGAGGCGCGAATTCATCATTTTCGTATCAGTAACACATCATTGAGTTACAAGACGATACTGATGCTAATTAAAAGTAAAATGAGGTACATTAAGAATAATTTGATCTTCCTGCACATACATTCAAGATGACTTGATGGTTTAAGTACAATTTATTAACAGTACATGAAAGAATAATTGATTCAGCATAATTTAGCAAGAAAGGAGAAAAAGTTGTGTCAATTCTCCCTTTTAGGTGTAATATCACGTCACCGACTTGCGGCTTAAAAGTTTGTCACATTAAGATACCGATAAATGTAATAAGAATAGTTCAGAATGCCTCTCATACCTTGATGAGAGATTGCAAAGAAGACAGTCAATTCTTAATTGTAGCGTTATTATCACGTAACTGAGTGACGAGCTGAAATTATAAGACATTAATGAAACGGATAAGTACAATATGTTTATTTGAGTCTGCCTCCTCATATCTTGATACGAGACAGGTATGCGGAGTGCCAATTCAATATTTTTACAGCCTGAGCACGTCATTGAATTGCGGCTTGAAAATTTAGCACATCATAGATAACAATGAGTACAATAAGAATATTTCAGTCTGCTGCGTCAAATCTTGGTACAAGATGAGCAGAGCAGCCCGCCATTTTTTAATTTTAGAAGTAATATTACATTATCGAATTACAGCCTGAAATATTAATACATTAAACTTACAGAATATTTTAGTCTGCCACGTGATATCTTGTTTAAAAGACGATCATAGTAAGTCGCCAATCCCTCCTTCTTACGGGCAGTTGATGATATGACGAGGCAAAACGAAATATTCTAATAATTATACAAGCCTTTATCCAAATTTCACATAATTTTTAATACAATTTTTGAAAATATTAATAAGTAAATTGCTTGTAATTTCATTTAATTTTTTTCAGAGTATGCGGAAATATAGTAGTGTAAATTAGTTTTTATACAGGTTTTTGAACATGTCGAGCAAAAAACAGGAATCACTTCATGCAGACATCATTACAAAAGAAATTCTGTATGTAAAATATTTATTTTTCATGTATTTATTTTTCAGAAACTTGTGCTTTGACTGAATAAAAAAAAATGTTATGTAGTTTTAATGTTTTGTAAATAAAACTATATTTTGCTTAAATAAAAAAATTAATTGTTGAACATAAAATACTTGGAATTTTAGCAATATAATGAAGAGTAAATACATTTTTTTTTCTTTAAAAATATGAAAGTTTATGTTTACATTATAGAGCATAGTATACAATATACAGGGTGTTTATAAAGTCCCGGAAACTTTTAGATGTTTAATAACTCATAAAATAATAAAGATAGATTAAAATTAATAACAAACATGCTTATATAGACTCAAAAAGTTTCATGACCTTTGTCAATGAACTTCCACGTTTGCCCCCTTAGTCGCACTGAGTATATCAAGATGATAGTCAATTTCACACCAAGTAGCAGCAAACATGTCGGCATCCACAGAGGCTATTACGGTTGTAATTCTGGCTTTTAAATCATCAATGTTCGTCATTCTCCTCCTGTAAACATTTTCCTTTACAAATTCCCAAAAGAAAAAATTCAGCGGCGTTATATTGGGTGATCTGGGTGGCGAAGGTATTGGACCTCCTCGCCCAATCCATCTTCCCGGAAATTGGTCATTCAAAAAAGTACGAACGATGGTACCCCAATGAGGTGGTTCACCATCATTATTTTGAGGATCTATTGAAAGTTTGTGAAAGGAGAGTGTCGAACATTAATGACTTAAATGCCAGAATTACAACCGCAATAGCCTCTGTGGATGCCGACATGCTTGCCGCTACTTGGTGTGGTGTGAAATTGACTCTCGACTTGATATTCTCCGTGCGACGAAGGGGGCACACATAGAAGTTCATTGACAAGGGTCCTGAAACTTTTTGAGTCTATCTAACCATTTATGTTGTTAATTTTAATCTATCTTTATTATTTTATGAGTTATTAAACATCAAAATGGGTCCGGGACTTTATAATCATCATGTCTATTCCTGAACATTTTATAGAAAAATACCGAAAAGTGATTTAACTGTATTGCGTGCAATGTATCAAAATCAAATGTTATTATGAAAAAGTGTTAATGTTTCCTCATTCAAAACATTCCATATTAACAACTATTAATAGTGTCATTCAGGCTCAGCTAAGAATCTAGACTTTTCAAACATCTAATAAACAGTTGATGTTAAACACTGCTTGTTCATACTCTACGATAAAATTCCCAATAGCATTCCAACATTGTTTTTTACTACAACCATTACTACAACCCATTTCGTCTTTACAATGATTTGACAATTATATCAATTCACCGCTTGCCATGAAATAAATATTCTATGAGTTTTTAACATATCTTCATATGTTTGGATAAATGATATCAATAGTCGTACAAGATCAGAGCTTGTGATACTATAATTATATAATGCATATATTTATGTATGTATGTATATTAAGGTTGAAAAGTACTGTGACGCGTTAAATGTAAGGAATGAGTTATGGGAGTTTTACACCGAATTATATTTAAAATATTCATTAACAAATATTCCCGGGCAAAAATATAATTTTTACAAAGTTTGCCATTCCATTAACTCTGAAACATTTTTAAAATTTAATGGTTGTTAAAATAATAAGTAAAGTACAATATATATATATATATATATATATATATATATATATATATATATATATATATATATATATATATATATATATATATATATATATATATATATATATATATATATATATATGTATGTATGTATGTATGTATGTATGTATTACTGGAAAAAAATAATATAAGCAAACTAATAATTGAAAAACAAAATTTAATTATGATAGGAAATGTTAAAAAAACAGTAACCTAAAGAAAAGAAAATGCACTTGGTAGTAAATATTAAAAACAAGTGTTGAAATTATGCCTCGTAACTCCAAATGAAAAAAAATGTAGAACATATGTTTCTTCATAAAAAAGTGATAAATTCTTATGACTCTGGATTACATCGCACTTTATAAAAAATACATGCATGACAAAACAAATGTTTTAATATAAAATGAAATATTATAGAAATAATATGGCTTTTTAAATAACATACCTCTGCTTTTGCATAGAATTATTTTTTTAATTTAATCTCATTTTTCAGGTTTGAATATTTTACATTAACTGTCTTGTGTTTTTCTCTCAATATTAAAAGTAAATTTTAAACCTTATTATTAAAATCTCATTACTAAATTTCTGTTTCTGAAAATTACTGCTAAACATCATTTCACAAAATCGTCCTTTTCTTTGCTCTTAGTCTTATTTTTTATACGATAACGAACAATGAATTTCATTTAGTAGTTATGACATAAAATCAATTAATAAAAAAGCAAATTATTTCAGTTATTACATATATATATATATATATATATATATATATATATATATAAAGGTTATTTGTTACAAGATAAAATATTTAACATCAAACGTCTAAATCTACCAGGGAAAAATGAAGTAAAAAACACCTGTAAAAGAATTCATTTTATGCTCAAAAGTATTTATAAAACTATAATTTAAGATGAAAGTTTGGTTCAAGCTCTTCTTTAACCACCATAGTACTGATGTCGCCTGGTAAAGACACTTAATAATACACTTTAAATTATTTTAAATGCTTCTAGAATTGTTAAAACTACTTTCATCGATTTATAGACTGCTACATCTTTAAAGCTGCTGTAAACTCATTTAAAACCGAATTTTGTGGTCAAAAGTAAAAATTATCTTGGGACTGAGGAGGTTAAAGAGGATGATTTATTTTTATTAAAAACATGCTAAAAGAAACTTTTAATAGAACCTGCGTTTCTTTACTAAAAAGGAAACAAATTTAAAATTCTTTTTGAAAGCTTAAGCATCATGCTTAATAGTATTTGCAAGTTCTGAGTTTCACATTCTTTTCATCCTATTTTGAATTTATCAATTTCTCATCGGAACAGCATACGACAAGTGATTTAAACAAGTGATATATTGCACGTCAAACGTTACAAATGAAGTACGTTTGTACTATAACGAATTTTAAAATTAAATACCCTACTTCGGATACAATAAAGTATCCGAAATCTTTTGTGTGTTCCTGTAAATAATAAATACTTTCTATTATACAGGAATTAACTTGTAGTAAACGTCAGCAACGTCTACCAATTTCATAAAATTTGAAATAGTTTCATATAATTAAAACGACTCGACTTCAAAACAATGTTTTTCCCTTCTATTATATAATGGAACACTTTTGAAGCCCTGTATTTTAATAAGAAATATTCTTTTCATCGAGATTTTACAGAATGCATTTTTTCTATATATTCCATAGATATATATGAATTGTATTATGTTGAAAAGAGTATAACATCATTAAAATACTTTTGAAACTATTTTTCCCTTTGACCGTAATGTAACGGAATACCTATGATTGTCCCTATAATTGAACCATATATACGAGTTTATAAAATTTGAAATAACTCGAGAAAATATTGTAAGAATGATATATTTTAAATTTCAAACAATTTAGTTGGATAATTTTGGCATTGTTATATGCAGACAAAGGGGCGGACAGACGTTTGGACGGACGGATGGACAGAGATACGGACGGATGGACAGAGATACGGACAGATTTTACAACCACTGAAGGTGCTACTTATTAATAATGCGTTATCAATGTGCGTTATTAATAATGCGTTACTATTGTGCGTTCTTAATTATTACATAATTACAAACGCACCTAAAAAGTATTTCTTTGTTTATATTTAGAAAACTAAATTCTTTAAGATTAAAATTTAACTTAAATTCTTCCGACAGTTAAAGTAAATAAATAAAATTCCATTAAACATCTTAACAATATTTGTTTTTAAAAAAATGCTTCCTCCGTTTTATAAAGAATGAAAGGCGTTCAATCTTTTCCTCAAACTTTAAGATCAGGTCTCAGGACACTTTGAAAATTTTAGTTCATTTCTTTTTCTATGACATGCTTTAAACTTCTTTATTTCTCATAAGAATAGGAAACATATTTAATTGAAAAACATTTCTTTTTGTTTTTGTTTGTAGCAATGTACTTCTAAGAGCAATTCTGCAAAATAAAATTTTAAACTGAACTCGTCATTGCATATCTAGAATTATACAGATCATTGGATCCAAAACAAATGAAAAGTATTTTTGATTAAAATTTTCTTTTATCATAAGACAATAAAAATGTTATGACTGCTTTTGAAAACTTTTTAGTTCATGAGATACAATGCTTAGAAAGTTTCTAGTTCTCCACATACTTATAATTTTTGTTTTAAACTTTTAAATTTCTCAACGAGATAAAGAAAATAAAAATTTTAAATGTCGTTCCTGATTTAATTTTAAGAAACTTTTGGCTACGTTGCGTGAAAAAAGACAAATATTTCTTAATTTGCGGAAAAAATGCATTAATCCCGAAATTAATTATATTATAATTTATCATTCAACAGTCTGAAAAATACCCTTTTATCTTTATAAATTTTAGAAAACAATGTATTATATATTCATAAATTTACAAATTATTTCCTGTTTGATATCAGTTCAAAATGTAAACATTTAAACATTCTTTAAATAGTCTTTAAAAAAAATTCAGATTTTTTAATTTAGTGCATAAAAATAAAATTAAATTTCAGATGCTTTAGAATAAATTTATTTACATTTTCAATTCGTAAGAATACTACTTCGGACTATTCTACTTAAAATTGATAATTCTAGTGCTATACATTCTAAAACACATTCTTCGTAAGAAACATTTAAACGTTCACGTCAAATGTTTAAAAAATGATTATTCCTAATATAAATAATAATAAAAAATAATATAATTATTCTAAGAACACCTCTGTGTTACTATTTACACAAGCGTTCAAATAAAATAGATGACCTTGTCCTTTAATCTAAACATATAATAGAACATATCCACTAACACAAAAGTATTTTTAGAAGAATGATACTATTTTTTGGATTCATATAGGGAATATCTTTTTTTTTTAACTTTTGATGTGAACCTTTAAATGTTTCCTTCGATGAACGTGTTGTATGAAATAACACAAGAATTATTAATCTTTAAATAAAACAGTACAGAGTATTGTATTATTCTTAACAATTGAAAATATTGAAAATGTAAATAAATTTATTATAAAGCATCTGAAATTTTATTCAATTTTCAGGCACTAAATTTAGAAATCATAAAAATTTCAATTAATTTTTTTTAAAGACATGTATGTGTAATTGACCCCATTGTAAACTGCTATAATACCTGGAATAATTGGTAAATATATAAATATATAGTTTTACAGGTGTTAACTAAAAAGAAGGGAAATCATTTGGTTTTTGTTTATTTTGTGTTAAATAATTTATTTCCAAAATTTAAAGAATTGTTTACAAAAATAGATTTTTATTAGCTGCCCGTAATTTTCGGATACGTTTAATTGTAGGCTTTAGAATGCATCAATCGTTGCTCTGTACAGAAAACTGTTTTCCGGATTATATC
Organism: Maratus speculifer; assembly: GCA_964019185.1. Taxonomy (NCBI): domain Eukaryota; kingdom Metazoa; phylum Arthropoda; class Arachnida; order Araneae; family Salticidae; genus Maratus; species Maratus speculifer. The sequence goes on from OZ025294.1 coordinate 81,334,193, forward strand.
AATTCTTAAGTAGCCATTTTCATCACATACAATTGTAACAAAATAATGTTAAGTGGCATTCCGATTTGAGAAAACTGATTATTTCACAACAAAAATCCCTCGAAAACACTTCCAAAAATCACAGGCAACAAGTATAAATTTATTTTTTATGAATTTTCCTTTAAGGGGGCCCGGGACACATTTTACAATAACTTTTATTTATTGAGTTAATATTTTGAAATTTTTGGCTCTAGTTAACCATATTACTTGTAATGTTCATAAAATAACCATATTTTACCATATTGTTTCAGAAAAAATTTAAATTTATGAACTTATTAAAAAAGTGGAGTAATTTATAATAGCTATAACTCAAAATATTATTTGTGGAGCTTAAATATTTTTTCATTGAAACAAGCAGAACTATATAACTTTTAATTTTGACTCAATATTTTTTAAAATATTAAATTACAAAATTAAATTAATAAATAATAAAAATATATAACAAAATTTTTTTATGTAAAAATTAAAAATAATAATATTAATAATGTAACCTAAAAAAGAATCGTATTTATATCGTAATATTAACCATCATGTCAAAATCCAAGTTTCTTTTTGAAGGGTCAATAATGATCTTATTATCTTATAGACAATATCAGATCAGAGAGACCACCATTGATCAGATCACCATTGATTCGCAAACATTTTTTTTAATAATAAGATTGTTACTTTCCCAAACATGCTTAGAAATCATAATTTAGCATATTTTAGAACGCTTTTCGTCACTTTCCTTTGCTTCACAGCTCATCAATTTTAAATTTACTTCCGATTGTTCTTAGAGGATATTTATATTTTATGAATAACTACGATTCCATATTTACAGTTTCTAGACTCTTTAGTAAAAGAGAAAATCTATTGTGTGTGTGAAAATCTGTGTATATATATATATACACAGGGTGATTCCAAATTTTTTTTACAATAAAAGAGGGGTGATAGTACACATCAAGACAAACAATATTAAATAGGAGACCAGGGGTCCCAAACGTTTTCCAAAGGAGATAGCCGCCATTAAAGTTTAGGATCCAAAATTTCAAATAAACATAAAAAACGGAAAAATCGGTCGATTGATTTGCGGTTTTCACTAAAATTATTCTTTATGCCAGCATTTTTTTAAAATTAAATTATAAAGCTAAATTTCAAAAAATGCCGATAGATGGTGCTTAAAAATGAGCTCAAAATCTGAATAGCGGGGAGTGCTTAGGTAGCACAAACTGAGCTGTGTTCAGAGGGTTCAAATTTCAAATGAATATAAAAAACGGAAAATGTGGTCGATTGATTTGCGATTTTCACTAAAACTATTCTTTATGTCGGTATTTTATTGAAAATGAATTACAACGATAAATTTCAAAAAATGCCGATAGAGGGCGCTTCAGACTTTGGAGTAACGAACAACTCTTTTTTGGCGTTATTTTTTGCATCTTATTAAATGCTTTCGTAAGCTTAGACTTAAACTTAAATTTTGAGCTCAAAATCTGAATAGTTGGGAGTGGTTAAGTAGACAAATTGAACTGTGTTCGGAGAGTTCAAACTTCAAATGATTATAAAAAAAACACAAAAATTGGTCGATTCGGTTGCGGTTTTCTCTAAAACTATTTTTTAAATCAGCATTTTCTTGAAAATAAATTTTAAAGATAAATTCCACAAAATGCCGATAGAGGGCGCCTTAGGCTTTGGAGTTGCGTACAACTATTTTTAACCGTTATTTTTTTTTTTAATCTCTTTAAATGTTTTCTAATGCATAGACTTACATTTTGGGCTCAAATTCTTAATCGTTGGGAGGGGTTAAAAAGCGCAAAATAAAGTGTTATTAGGAGTTGAAATTTAACCCCCCCCCCTCCTCGAACACAATTCAGTTTTTCGCTACTTAAACGATCCCAATGATTCAGAATTTGAGCCCAAAATTTAAGTCTATGCATTAGAAAGCATTTAATAACGCCAAAAAAAGAGTTGTTCGTTACTCCAAAGTCTAAAGCGCCCTCTATCAGCATTTTTTGAAATTTATCTTTATTATTTATTTTCACGAAAATACCTACATAAAGAATAGTTTTAGTGAAAACCGCAAATCAATCGACCAATTTTTCCGTTTTTTATAATCATTTGAAAAATAAACCCTCTGAACACAGCTCAGTTTGTGCTACCTAATCACTCCCCGCTATTCAGATTTTGAGCTCAAAATTTAAGTTTGAGTCTAAGCTTACGAAAACATTTAATGAGATGTAAAAAATACCGGCAAAAATAGTTGTTCGTTGGTCCAAAGTCTAAAGCGCCCTCTATGGGCATTTATTAAAATTTATCTTTATAATTTAATTTCAAGAAAATGCTGACATAAAGAATAATTTTAGTGAAAACCGCAAATCAATTGACCAATTTTTCCGTTTTTTATGTTTATTTTAAATTTTGGTCCTTAAACTTTAATGGCGGCTATTTTCTTTGGAAAAACGTTTAGGACCCCTGGTCTCCTATTTAATATTGTTTGTCTTGATGTGTACTATCACCCCTCTTTTATTGTAAAAAAAAAAATTAGAATCACCCTGTATATATATGTATGTATTTTTTTTTGCTCCTGCAACCGGATGTTGATAGTTACACCGACATCATGTATAGTTTATTATATTTGTTACGTTTTAACAGATTCTATTACCGAAAATTTACTTTTGAAATCGGTTTGATACTTGCTGATATTGCTTACAAATCGCTGTTTGCAAAAATTTTAGGAAATTTTCCTTTCTTCTTTTTCTTTAGGACGCATATTATAAGTAACTACCATGCTAAATTGCATATTTCTATGTCCTTCAGTAACACAGAAATCGTTTCAGAAAGTCTTTTGTTCCTGAATCTTCTTTGGGGTAATGATACCGACATTAGATATAGCGTATGTTGGAGAAAGAATTGCCAGCATCATTTTGAGATCATTATTTTTTAATCATTTCATACTTCCCTAGATTGCTTAAAGATCTAAATTTCGAACAGTTTTCGATCGCTTTTCGCAATTTTCACCCCTTTTCAATTTTGCATTTTTTAGGAAATGTTCTTAGAGATCATTTATAGCTTATAAGTAGTTAAAATGCGAAATTTTATATTTCTAGATCCTGTCAAAAGTCACATTTTTAGAGAGTACCGAGAGAGAGTTTAGAGAGATTTTTAGTAAGGTGGTGACACCCACATAATACGTAGTCTAAATTAAAGTAAGAACTGTCACCATCATATCGACATCATTACTCTTGAAATTGGTTTCCTGAGATTGCTTGAAACTTTCAATTCAGAACTTTTCTAAAATATTTTTTGCGCATTTTCACTCTTTTTTTAATTTTCAATTCATGAGGAAATTTTGTCGCAAAAAATCGCATATTTAAGCTTATTTTTACTCCTACAGAGCCTTTTGGGTACTGACACCAACATAAGATGAAGTCTGCGTTGGAAAATGGACTATCATCATCATTTTGACATCATTATTTTTTTAATCATTTCGTTACTTCTCAAGATTGCTTAAAAATCTCAAATTAGAACATTTTTAGATAGCTTTTCGTGCGTTTTCAATCCTTTTTAATTTTGTATATTTTAGGAAGTGTTCTTAGGAAACATTTATATCTTTTAAGTAATTAAAATGCTAAATTTTAAGTTTCTAGCAACGCAGAAGTGGTATTGTTAGATCTTTTTTGAAAGTGCGCCCTCTTTGGGATTGTGAGACCGACATAAGACCTCTGTTAGAGTATTGACTATCACCATTATTTTGACATCAATTTTTTAATCAAATCGTCAGTCGCTTAGAATGGATAAAAATCGCAATTTTTGAACGTTTTTAAACGATTTTCGCATATTTTCACCATTTTTACATTTCGAATTTTTTAGGGAATTTCGTCAGTTATCATTTCTATTTTATAAATAATAAATATGACAAATTTCGAGTTTCCAGACCGTTCAGTAACATTTCTGCCGCATTTTTATTTATTTTTTATTGTTTATTTATTTATTTATTTTTACTTCTTGCTTCTTCACCCGTTTTGGGATAGTAGCATTGACATAATGTATTGCTTATGTTTGAATTGTGTCTAGCACCATCATTTTGGTAGTATTATTTTGAAACAGTTTCGGTAGTTCCAAAGATCGACTCCTACAAATATACAAACTTTACCTTTTTATAATATTGATATAGATAGATTGGAACGATAAGCAGCACGAATCACGACAAATTTATCTGTGGAAAGCATAATGCACATAAATCTTCGCCTCTACATATTGTCTTCAATAATAACTTGGTGGGCATTGATAAGTAATTTCAGTATATACAATACAAACATAAGTATATATAATTACATACATATGTTTATAATTTCAGACATGAATATCAAAACTATTCACAGATCATAACTGATAACAATAATACATAAAATATTAAATTAAAACATCATAAACATTAACCCATATTCAGTCAATGGCCAAATGGACGAACAAAATTAGAAAATATCTTACCACGAGGCAGTGGGCAGGAACAACATGCACTGCAGAGTTAAATCAAGATTTTATGCATGCATCGTCCCCTTCACCCTCTAATACGAAAAAGGCAAATGGCGCGAATTTATAGACAAGGAAGACAAGTAATGCCCATCAAAACATCAAAAGATATCATTAAATCAAACAAATTATCCAAACAACCAGTTTCTTTCAATACTGAATTCAGCTTAGTTCTACAACGGCTACCGACTTGTAAAATCTCATGCTTTTCTTTTCACAAAATTCAGAGACTATATTATCTCTCTATATATGTATATACATGTTTATATTATCATGCCGTTTTTTTAAGTAAAAGATTACAAACTGATTAACCACTTATTTATGCATTTTCCAAGTGAATTGCAATTTGAAAAAAAGAAAACTACGTTATGCACAAATGTATATAACTGTAAATCTATCATTTTTAAGATCATAAGAAAAAATGTGGAATGATAAATTGAAAATTAAACTTAGCGAAATTTAAAAAATAAATAAATAAATAAAATAAAATAAAATATTTAAAAATCTAAAAATGATACAGCTCTTCCTTTGGAATACATTTTACTTTTTTCATTTATTTTCTCTTTTAAAAAAATCCTTGTGCATATTTATAAAGGAAATAAAACATGCCAAACATATATTTTCAAAACAAATATATATTCAAAATAAGAAACACGAAATAAATTCTAAAAGAAATTTTCTTTTGTCAGTTTGTAATCGAGTATTTAAATAAGAATTCTATAACTGCACATTTCTGGAATTTCTTCATGGATAAAAAAAAAATTACAATTTATGAAAACGAAATAAAAATCAAATTTTAAAGAAAAGAACTTTTTTAAGCAATGCAGATTTTTTTAAGTCAGTAAGGGCAGTATGAAATTATTAATATCTTACTTATCAATTTTTTGAAATAATATGTTAAAGCATACAAATTCCACACAAAATGCTAATTAATAAAAGAAAATAGATGTGCGAATCGGCATTTTCTGTAAAATTTAATTTCACAAAATGAATTTAACTTTTATTTCGTTTGCATATATTATTCATAAAATTTTTATTTTGTTATATTTTGTTCTTTTATGTTCATTTTCATCGTAATTATTTAAAATTTTAAATATTAGAGAAAATTAGAATGGAAAAACTTTTCTTTCTTTTAAACTAATAAATTTTTTGTAACATGAAAAAAAAGTTTTGTTTGGATATTTTTTAGCATTATTATTTTATGATTGGTACTTTTACAGATTTTCTCTCTTTAACATATACCAACAAACTTGAAAAGTGTTTATGCATTCGGTTTGAGGGTCCAAATGTCCGTCTCTCCACGATCTAACTCCGGTAAATATACTCGCATTTTCATGAAATTGATGAACCTTATTTAGTGACACCCAGGCATGCTTGGTGTTGTATAAGAACTTAGTTCAATTAATAGTTTATTTACAGGGGCACAAAAATGTTTCACGATACATTGTGGTATATGGTAAAAAAATCGTTTGCAGAGTATTTTAATTAGATTTTGTTGTTATAGATGTATTGAAACTCATACAATTCACAGAATGATTACAATAGGAAAGAGTATTTGTAGCTCATGTATAGGAACACACAAAAGAAATCTGTTAAAATAGCGTTTTTGAGTGATAATTGCTTAAAGTGCGTTTTCAATTTTGGCATTGCTTTTAAATTTAACAGTTTTTTAATTTTACTTTATACATATTTTATGCATCATATAAAAGATAAATTATTCAATTTCCTTAAGAAGAGCAATTTAAATAAAAAAAAATTGTGCAATTAAAATAGAAGTTATGACAACGTTTCTTTGGTAAATACTAGTAAAAAACTAATAATTTAATTTAGTATGAAAATCAGTATTCGTTATTTCATTAGAATGAAAATATTATTAATTAATCATTGTTCGTTTTGTATAACGAGGCATAACATAAACATAATTGTACAAAAGAAAATTTTAAAGTTATGATGTTAATATTTAATGTCACAATCATTAAATATTCACTATACAGCCATTTCGTATATCGATTTCGAATTAACACAATTACATTTAACGATTTATTTAAATATCGCATAATGTTGATATTGGTTTAAGTATTCTTAAATATCAAAAAATTAAACAAACCAACCTCTTTTATCAAAAAACGTGTTAAAACATTATAAATTTCTAAGTGTTATTCAGGTTAAAAACAGCCATATTGAATTCCCATGGTTAATATAATCCTCGCAAGAAACACCTCATGCAGAAAAATTTATGCAATACTCCTAAGTTAATGCAAGGGTTTTGCTTATAAAACTCGTAACTAAAAACATAAATTAGGTAGTCTGCTATTATCTAAGCAATATTTTACGTAAAAATCATAAATGCTACAAGATAAATTAAATACTAAATATTCTGTATTAATTGTATTTTTAAAGGAAATTAATTACATGCATTAATAATAAATTATTTTTAAAAATAATTAAATTTCAAGTTTCTAAAATATAACAATTCGTTTTACAAAATATTTAAAAAAAGTAAATTATCACATTGCTAGAACATGCAGAGCGAAATATGTTCAAGCCGGTAATCGAATCCGGAATACTTGGAATAGTACTCCCTTGACATTTTTCGTTAGTTCTACGCTTAGATAGAAATGTAATAATTCATAAATTTAAAATATTTAATAATTTCAAGCGTAAAATCACTGCTGATTATTAATTCGAGAATTAATTAAAATTATATTAGTTTTACTTAAAAGAATTAAATAACCACTAAAAATTGTTTGATATTTTTCTCTAGTTTATGTTAACATTTAGGTCGAGAGGTACCTACGAAACTACATCCCAGGTACTCTATGCTTTTATTATCCTGGGTAAAGTAATCTGTGTTCATAGATATTGATATTTTTGTCTCCGATATGTAAATGTTGTCTTATACATATATACTCCTGTTTTGTAACTTTTTGCTCATTAATTTAACAAAAATAACTTTTTTAAAGTCATAAAAAGTATAGGAAAAAATATAATAAACGTACTAGACGAAATTAATTCTGGTAATACAATATATTTCTTATTTTACATTCAGAAAGAAATTCTTTACTTTATTAAAACTCGGTAAAACATATCTCACAATGTCTTATTTCACACACTATTTTCTTTTCTAATACAACTTGTTACTTTTAAACTCTCATCTCTTGGAATTTTATCTGTGGGAATTTCAATTTTTCTTACAGAGACAGAACTACTTTGCATCACAAAAAGTTCTAAACATTATTCTTAAGATTCCGTGTGCCAAAATTTATTCTCTAAACTGACAAACATCCAACCTTATTTAAAAAACATGCATCCTTGTGGAGTTTTATTTTAATGCTCTTGAGTTTAAATTTATTAGTTTAAAATTTCTTGCACACGCAAGCATTTTAAACTAAGAAACATAAACTACATAGCATTACAATAAAACTCAAAAAAGTAATTTTTTTCCTGCATTAGATGGTAAAAATTAAAAAAAAATTACAGAATGATATTTTTGAGCAAACTAAAAGAGCAAATCATTATTTATTGTTCTTTTGCAAACAATGTATATAAAAATATTGTATTTTATAATTATTTAATTAAATCAATAAGTTCTAAAGAGTATCCTATTTATTCAATAAATCTAAATAGTATGAACCCTTTTTTTAAATATAACACGTGTATTCTTTTAAATGTACTCTCTTAAAAAGTGAGCCACAAAATAGCTCAAGTTGAGCTGAAATCCACTCATCTCAATGTTGAAAGGAACCTTCTCAAAAAAGAGTTGAAATAACTCGAGTTTTAACCAATTTAAATGAAGTTGAGCTAGTTAAATAACCAATTTAGATCAAGAAGATTTAATCGTTTGAAAAACAACTCTTTTATGATCGAAAAGATTACAGCTCTTTCATGAGAAGCCAAATCAGCTCTTTCGTTTTAAGAGTGTAGTCAAAACTCGGAAACTACAAGTTTGCAAATACAAAAAGCTAACTGATTCTCCAAGTTTGAGATTTGTTTATAAATCAATCCTCATCGAAGTTTCCTTAGTAACGATTAAAGATGAAAATAACATTAGAAGTTTCTGAATTTAAACCAGTATAAATCCCAAGTTATTGGAACGATTGGTATTAGATGTAGAAATTGTCGAAGAATCCAAATGTGTTGCCCGTAGTCAGTATTAAAAATTTTAACGTTTAATGCACTTTCGATATATATACACGACTTACGATACATAATTTATGTATAAAATAAATTAATTAGACTTCTTTGCATTCTATAGGTGTTTGTCACAATTTCGATCGGTGAAGGGCAGCAGAGTTAGTAGTAGAAGAGAGATGATATAATTTTTTTCCGCGACTGTTCTTTTCTGTAACATGATTTTATGAAATCTTACATTTCTTGAGTTACTCAAACTTGATATCATTTTTACTTTCGTATTAGACAAAGCGGTGGCAACACAAATGAATAAGTCACAGACTTACGAGAGGAAGTATCTTTAATATGTGAAATTTTTAATCCATATCTCCATGACGTAATAATTCAGACAATATTAAAAATTGGCGTTTCAAAAGTAATGTTTGGAAATTAATGTTGTCAGTTCTTGCACCAACAAGACTCTGTTTTATGTTGGTGCCATTACTATCTGGGATTTGCAAGAGCAAAAAACGTTTTAAATTCAATTTTTATAATACTTCAGTGGCTAACAACAAGAAATTAGGCATGGTACCTATGCACAAGACATAAAGAATCGGTGGATAGAAGAATTTAACCCTTAATCTACCGACGGTACTTATAATTACCATAAAAATTACATATTATAAAGTTCTTTTAATACAACAATTAGATGCAATACTGTTTAGAATGACTTGCAGATACATTACTTTATTTTGTTCAAAAAGCTTTATTGGTTACACAAAACAAAAATATTTTTAAAAAGATGATTTCTTTTAGCTTTGTATCTTTCAAACTTTCCAGGCTCTGATGGAGGGTCGTGAGGATTTTTCAATTCGAAAATATTTCTATATTAATATTATAAGAACATCATATTTGTGCATTTTATAATTCTGTAAAATACTAAGAAAACAATTTAAAATAAAAGATTTGAGTGGAGTTATAAATATTGCTCAAAATCCCTGTAAATTCAAATTTAATTATTCCTTCTAAATCGGTCAAATCATCTAAAATCCTTCAAAAATTTATTAAATTATTATGTAAATTTTTTAATTTAGTTTAAACAATTTTCATAAAATGCTTTAGAATGCAAAATGTTCATGAATTCATAATGAGGTAGATAAAGGATTAAGAATCATTTAAATAAATCGTTTTTTTTTAGTGTTATAAATGATATCTGGAATTTTTCAATTAATAGTTACACATAGATTAATTCAAGGCCTATCTTTTTTAAAGAATGCGAGTTTAAATTATCAGAATAAAAGAAACGAATTTTATCCAATTACTTACCTCTTTTTTCCAATAAATCAAGCTGAGACTGAAATTAATTGCATCCTGAGTTAAAAGCACACATTATTTATTACAAAAGGATCGGGAGAAAATTTGATTAATAAGTTGAAGTTATTTAGAAAGAATCAGTATGTCAAATTTATGAAACATTGGGATTGAATTTTCAGAAAAATAAAAATTTAACCTTGAACGAATGGGTCGAGTTTAATATTACATGCTTTTTATCGAATAAATCAATTTCAGAGTTTATATATTCGACTTAAAACTTGATTAAGCATTGAGCTTTAGGCTATTCATCATCAAGTAATTGAAGGCAAATACAGAATTTATTTTATGAAATGAATAAACTTCTTTTTCAAATACAACAGAAAGTTTTTCGTTCCGAATGAATTTATTTACGTAATCAAATTGACGCAAATAACTTGTCAGAACACCGTTGTCATAGATATTGCATTTTCCTTATGCTTTTTTCTTTGAAATTGTAAGAATGTTTAAAAAAATTGAATTAAAAAAGCGTCAAAATGGGCGAAAAGCCTCTTAAAATTATTCTAAATTATGATTTATACGCAGTCTCAGGAAGGATCGGACAAATTTTAATAATAATGCAGTTGTTGGAAATGTATGGTCACAAACCTTACTTTAAAATATTCTCTATCCGCTATTTCATAGCGGTGTCCCTATCACCTGGGAGCAGTAAAAGCAATTTAAATTGTGATTTTTGAGATACTGAAAGGACAAGCAAATTAAAAGGATGTAGAGTATTCTTACTTCCTGAACTTGAACTGTGCTTGAGATAAGAGGGGAAGTATACGCCGGCACTACTAATTTTCATACATATATATATATATATATATATATATATATATATATATAAATGATACAAGCTGCGAATTACCCAAGTTTATGCAACAACAATAAGTTATTCTGATGAAGAAATTGAAGATTTCTATGAAGAAGTCAAAAGGGAAATTGCTACATCAAATAAATAATGGGAGACTGGAATTCTAAAATTGGAGAAAAAAAGAAAGGTCAATTAGCTGTAGGAAATCATGGACGTGGTATGCGAGATGAAAGAGGAAACAGATTGATTGAGTTTGCAGAATGTGAACAGATGTATATCATGAATTCATTTTTGAAGAAAAAGACGCAAAGAAAATGTACATGGCGTTGTGCAAATGGCTCAACAAGTGAAATCGACTACATCTTGACCAACAAAAAATACCTTATTCAAGACTGCAGCGTTCTCAATAACTTCAATACAGGAAGCGATCACAGATTGGTTAGATGCAAATTGCTGTTAAATAGTAAAGTGGAAAGAATGAAGCTTTTGCTACACTCAAAGAAATCAATCGATATTATAAACCTCCAGAAACATAATGAAGAATTTCATTTGGAACTTCAAAACCGTTTCCAAGTACTTCAATCAACTTTGGAAGAAGAGCAACAGCGAACAAGAAGCTAACCAACACTCTTCAAGAAAATGCAAAGAAGATAGCCGGTGATGCACAAATAAAACAGACAAAGAAAATAACAGAAGGAACAAGATTGATGAAAAAACGCAGAGAATTTAAAATTTAAAAAAAGGATCCTAAATCAAGAGTTGAATATGCTGAATTATGTAAAACAGTAAGAAAATGCTTTACAGAAGATATCAGAAAATTTAACTGTGATCTTGTTAAAAAAAGTTCTGGAAGATAACAAAAGTTGTAAATCAGCTAAGCGCAAGTTATGTGATGGAAGAAAAGGTATTTTTGCAATGAAGAAAGCAGATGGAACAATCATCAAAATCAGCAACGAAATAGTACACATTGTTGAGAAATTCTATAATGATCTATATAAATGTGAAGATCAGAGGGAAATCAACGTACACGATCAACGAGAAATTATAACAGAAACTTAAGAGATAATCCCAGTGATGACAGATGAAGTTTTACAAGCTATTAGATTTGTGATAAATGGTAAATGCCCTGGAGAATATGGAATTACAATTGACCTTATCAAAGAAGCAGGAGAAGAATTTGCAAAAAAGTTATCTTTACTGTTTTTCAAATGTCTCAAGAAGTTAGATGTTACAGAAGATTGGAATAATGCTGTGACAGTGCTATTTCATGAGAATGGAGAGAAGGAAAACATTAAAAATTACCGTCCAATCAGCTTCCTCTCAGTGATTTATAAAATTTTCACCAAAGTTTTAACGTCAAGACTTGAATCAACTCTGGACTCAGCTCAACCTAGAGAACAAGCAGGATTCCGAAGTGGATTCAGCGCAATGGATCATATCCAAACAGTAAGGGAATTCATAGAAAAACATAAAGAATATAATTTACCTCTCTGCCTTGCCTTTATTGATTATGAAAAAGCATTTGATTCCATCCACACATCAGCAGTGGTAGAATCTCTGGAGGACACTGGTATAGACAACCTTACATCAATATCATGAAGAAGATTTACAAGAAAGCAACATCAACCATTCGTTTAGATAAAGGAAAAGTGAAAATCAAGCTCGGAAGAGGAGTAAGACAAGAAGACACCATTTCACCTAAGCTTTTTAATGCTGAATTAGAAAATGTCTTCAAGAAGCTGAATTGGGAAAACAAAGGGATTAGAATAAATGGGGAATATTTAAGTTATCTCCGGTTCACTGACGACATTGTAATTTTCAATAACAGTCCTGAAGAATTGGAAATTATGCAAAAAGATCTTGCAGAAGGTAGCATCAATGTGGGTTTAAAAATAAATTTAGAAAAGACTAAGGTCAAATTTAATTCATTTACATCAAAAAAGAAATTTGTCTACAAGAACACTGAGATTAAAGAAGTGCAAAGTTATGTATACCTAGGACAGGAAATATCATCGGATAATAGTATCATGAATGAAATCAATAGAAGAATAAGAAATGGGTGGAGTGCTTTTGAAAGAAGAATATTATTCTGTAGAGTAATATGCCTCTTTGTTTGAAAAGAAAAGTGTTTAATCAATGTATTTTACCTGCATTAACTTACGGAGCAGAAACATGGACACTAACAAAACGGATGATACAAAGACTACAAATAACACAGAGAAGTATGGAAAGATGTATGCTAGACATAACTAGAAGACACAGAAAGAGGATAACCTGGATAAGAAATCAGACAAAAGTTTTTGACATCCTTGAAAGAATAAAACAGCTAAAATGGAAATGGGTTGGGCACATTGCAAGAAGACAGGACAATAAATGGAGCACAAATATACTACAGTGGTATCCCAGAGATGTAAAACGACCAAAAAGACGACCAAAAGTAAGATGGAGTGACGAAATTAGAAAAGTGGCTGGTGTAAATTGGATGACGAAAGCACTAGACAGAAAATATTGGAAAAATCTGGGGGAGACCTACATCCAGCAGTGGATAGAAAACGGTTGTTGTTGTTGATGATGATATCTATATATAAAGCACAAAGATAAAAAATAAAACCCTTGCAAATTATTGAAGAATATATTCGTTCACATTATATTTTTTTGTAATTGTATGCCAATTTTAACACAAAAAATGAAAAAAAAATGTTTTAAAAAATTACTAATCTCGTAATTTTATATTTACACCAGACACAATGTTACAAAATAATGCCCACAGTATTTATTTTTGAGAAAAAAAAAACTCTTTATAATCGAAGATGCACTTTTAGAATTATAAAAAAATAATATTAGAAAATTACTAAAATATTCATAAATTTCCCTGTTTGTTGAAGAAATACTCTGCTATTCTGTATTGGTCGATAGGTCGAGTACTACACTCTGTTTGGGTGCTTAGTAAGACAAAAAATATAATGTTTTCATATGTTTCTCGTTTGTAAATATTCTGTTATTTTGGCGTACTGTTCATCCTTCTCACGTAATTTTATCAAGTCAAATAATATGATCTAGTCCCCTAGCAACAGATAAGAATTGAAAAGGGGCTGTAAATGTATAAGGTTATCAACATTTTAGGAGTTTCGTACCCCGTTCCAATCTTCTGATTTTATGCATTATCATCCCTCTACTCAATCAACCACCCCCACTCCTAATAACATCGTTATTGGTGTCTAAAACTTTTTTCTTTTTAATTTTTTTTTATCTTTTTTTCTTTTCATGCGTTTTTAATGATATACAGATATAGTTGTATATTTGTAATTTGCATACTTTACTGTTTTAAATGAAGGGAAAAAATAATAAAATATCACTGCTATATAAGGGATATCTTTACATCAAATAACATTTTAAAGAAATACCTACTTAAAAGTATTTAATAATAACTCTTTGCTACATAATGCATTGAACAGTAATATTTCCTTTTTGGACTTATATTTCCACCGGTTTAAGTAGAACTTCTTGTAAAATAGGTAAACAACACATTTCCCCATCATTTATTAGCAAACGTATCTTGAATCATTTCGAATCTGGTTTCTCAAACAATGAATTAAATACTCATATGGAAGGTAGAATGATTATAAAGCAATTTTATATACATTCAAAGATTTTAATAATAGCTTTGTATTTTCATTAAAATAAGAAAACATGTAAGGGATTGCCCCTTTGCAATAAAGGCAATCTTGTGTTTCGAGTGAGTTCATCATGTAATTTATCTAACATGTGTGGCGCACATGTGGCGCACAAGAGAGACTTTATTTATTTATTTTATTGAACAACATACATCTGATTTGTGTGCTCGATATGAAGACTGCTTCTAAGTCATTGTCAATATACAGGGACGAGATAGCATAAGGAAATTTTACAATGTAAGATATATACAACCACACAAAGAGTGCGTGCAATGGAGCCAGTGGGATTCGAACCCACGATCTCACGATTAGCACGTGGCAGAGTGCTTTGACCACTCTGCCACGGACGCCCGCAAGAGCGACTTCTATACTTTATACAACTCTAACATTCAAAGTATGTGGGGAGCTCCGGATCTACAGTTAACTGTGGTTTGCGAGTTTTATGTAAATTTCTAGCCCCGTGTCTTCAGTTTGCAAGGTATACAAGTGGCGATTGAGAGTAGACGAGAGAGTTCACGATTGTTCTCAGCCTCTGATGCATGGATCCAGCTAATCCTAGTATGAAAGTTTTGACGTCGCTTCAACAATAAATGTAGACTTTGTAATTCTTTTGAAAGAGTAAAAAAAGAGATAAATTGTAAGCCGATTTTAAAAGCAAATTTTGCCGTTAATTTCTGATTAGCAGTACAAAATCTCAATAGCAGCTACCGGCTGTTTGTTTTCAAGATACCTAGTAAACCCTAACGTTTTGCATAGAATTTAGGAAGATGCCATAGTCAGATTGGAAGGAATTTGTGAGTTAACCAATTATTATTTTCATAGTAATGAGATGTCAGTAGTGTGAACGCCTCTCTAAATCTTGAATCGAGCTCCAATTTCCCACTCCCATTATAGTGAAGATAAAAGTGTTTGATTTCACTTTAGCTACAATGTCCTCATTTACACGTGGCGGTCTGCCTGGAACGTGACAAACAGACTTAAAAAAGTATGATAACAGATGTAAAGAAATAAGGTTAAGAATATAGTAAATTTTGGTTTGATCAAAATGATGACGATATCAATTGACAAATTGCCCCTCGGAGAACCAGACCCTCTCCCACTCTTTCCCCTAATGTAATATGTTTTATAAGTACACTGTACAGTCCGATAGCCTTTTTATAAATTCACGGTAAGCAAAGATTAGCATTTGTTTTATAAGTTCATGTTCTTGATATTATTACATGCGAAAGAAAGATGCACAGTACGCTAAATAGACGAATGTTTTCAAACATGAATCAAATCTATATAGATGTGGTAGATGTGGAAAATTTTTCTTATTTTGCCTCACTGCGCATCCCTCCCGAGTGGAAATGTCGGGAATCGATCAATGCATTAATGGCAGAATAATTATATAAATACGAACGCGGAAAGTTACGAAAGTTTGAGCAAGTTGCTAGCGTTATTTTTGTTACAACTCAAAAATAAGATTGTATCTTTGAATTTAACATTTTTCCTCTAAAGAATTGATACAATGGACATTAGTCTGCAATGTTTTACTTGGTATAAGCATAAAATTACGACATTGGTAATTTTTTAAAAGCATTTTTATTAATTTTTCTAAGTTACTTTTTTGTGAAAAATGTTCTATATTGACTCTAATTAATGGATAAATGGATACAGTCCCTCATCTTTTTGCATTATTTTAGAAATAACGGATTTTTAGCTTATAGCGATCACTTACAGAATTTTCAAGAGCTATGTTTTTGAGATTTTCACACAAGTTGTTCGATACATTTAGCTAATAGTATATGAAATTAAATTTTAATAGCTTTCACGAGTCCTTTTGTATTGAGTTCCAAGAAAGAATCTTCACGAAATATATGACTTGTACTATTGTGTTTTCACACTTAGAGTTTCAGGATAATCTCTCGTGTATTTTTCTAGATATTTATTGAAATGTCTAAAATCACAAGTGGCCAGTCCCCTTTGGAAATATGACAGTTTATTCTGATTGAATCGTAATCGACACAGGTCCAAACTACTTCGTCGGGTAGCTTGAAAAATTAGGAGAAAATACTTCTTACGACATGAGCGTGTGCTAGGGATGAAATTATGAAAATTCTAACGCAATTGGGATAAAGGGGGGGGGGACGAAAATTTTGGAACAACTGGCACGCCACAGAAGCGTTGAGTTGAACCGTGGAACGTGAGAAAATAATCTTATTAAAAAATGATTCACATAATTCAAACGATTTCCCAAATTTCTTTTCTAAAGAGGTTTAAGAGATATCTAAAATTTTTCAACATTTGGCATATTTCGGCAGCCATTTTGAGATTCGGCTATAAATCTCAAAAAATAAATTTTCTATAAAATTAATAAACACGATTTTCAGCATTTTTGCATTTTTTCGAAAAAAAAGTTTAAAGCATGCATTGAAAATTTTAAAACATTTGGCATATCTGAGCAGAAAATTTAGGTAGAATCGTGAAAATCTAGAAAACAATTCTACAAGAAAAATATTTTAATAGGCATGTCATCGATTTTAGAAACTTCTGCAAGGTAGTTAAAAATGATAGGGGGCATCGAAAAGTTTAGAGTATTTGGCTTATAAGCAATCGTTTAAGGTAGGAATGGGAAATTCCTTATTTTGCAACAGGGATCTATGTGGAGCCATCCTAACCACTGATGAGTCTCTGTTCAACTTAAATGCAAATTGCTGACGTACTGAAACTAGGAGATCAACTAAGAAAACTAGGAATACAATGTCTGTCTTCAAACTTTTATAACTATCGCAGCGGACATGTGAAGGTCTGGGCTTGCATTATTTCGGAAAGGTGCATACAACCCCACCCCCACCCCCACTGCGTTTAACAAAGGCTCTATAACCTGTGTAAAATTATATGGATAATTATTTGGTACACTATGTTAACTTTTTCAGAGATGCATTTGGCCTTGATTTCAATTTAATGGATTACAATCCCTGCGATCTCTATCGCTAAACTATATAAGGCAATTCTGGGACGCTCCGGGATGGGAAACTGAAACTCACTTTCCATCTCCTAGAACCACCCAAGGCCTGAAAATACCGTTGTTGGATGAGTGAGACTAAGAGCTACAATGACTACAAAGCTGGCGGCATTTCAGTATGATCGACATCGCTAAAGCTGTAGAGGGGACTATAACCCCTATTGATCCAGTTTTTGAATCGATATTGTAAGCTTTGTCTTATACCTCCAAACGCTCACGATTATTATATGCACGATCATGCGTACGTATTTTAACTGTTGAATATTAATTTGTAATGCATTATAACAACCTATGTACATGGACTGTTGTATTTTAAAATGTCCATTAGTTCTGGAAATAATCGATCAAAATCGAGGATTCTCTTAATTTTGGACATGAGTGTAAAAAAAGTTTTAAAGAAATTTTTATTACCATGCAAATCACTGAATGTTGTACTCGTGTGTCTTGTGGTACTCATTATGTTTATAATGCTAAAAGAAATTTATTTAATATATTTAATTAAGAATTACGTACATAATTAATTATGTAAATTTAAAATAATCATTTTTTTTTTTGCATTTTCCTTATAATATACCTAAATGAAAAAGAAGAAAGCAATGAAGATCTAAAAATGATTCTAAAAAAATTACAAAAATAAAGAAGGGTATTTTATTTAATTCAGTTTTTTTGTTCAAAAAAATAAAGCAATATACTATACGAAAATGTTTTTATTTGAATTAAAATAAATACCGCCAACATTCCATATTTATTATGAAATGCAGATTTCTTTTTCAGATGAAAGAATAAAAAAAATTACAAAAAATATGTTTTTTTTAATTATTAATTACTGCTTTCTTTTCTTATCTCAGCCCTTTTAAACGTTTTTCATAGCTACAAAAACAACTTGAAAAATGTTATAAGCAAAACTGAGCTATATTTTTTGAATAAAAAAAAATGAAAGAAAAACATTATGTCCATAAAAAAGAAAAAAGAATATTTTACAGCTTTAATTTTTAAAAACAGATATTTGAAAATGATAAATTTACGATACAAAACCTTTTCATTACAGTAATTTTTCTTTTAATAAATAGTTTTCGATAAAGTTAAAATAAAGAATTTAATAACATACATCCTTAGATCCTTTTTCTTAGATATATCTAAAGTAAAATTAATATGCAATTAAGGGCTTCCGATAAAAAAAGGAATGTCTTTACAAATTAAATTTTATTCAAAAGTTTATGGCTAGTTTTCAAACTATGCGATTGCTAAACTTTCTTTGTTTTTCGTTTTACTATAATTTTTATAATACAAAATGGTAAATGAGCTAACGGTATTTTAATAAATTTTTAGTGACTTTTTTTAAAACTTCTACTGTCATATATTTTTGTAATATAGTTATGTTTATTACCATTTTAACTGAAGTTTTAAATAAAATCTTTTAAAATTATTTGATGATTAATTCCTGAACTAGCAATTGTAAGAAATGTCTAAAAAATTAGCAATATATAAAAACTGCTAAATTTTATTAAAGAAGAAAGTCCTAGCTATTTCACTAAGTGGAGATAGATACATATTTTATGCCATACTCTAAATGTAAAAACGAATATTACAAATAACCGACAGGTACGTTTAAAGGGAATGTCATTTGACTTTTTTCTTAAAAGTAAATGATGTAATGATATTAAAATAGTTTAATGGGGTTTCTATTTAAAGTCTGATAATTTTTAGAGAGCATAATTATACGTTTTTTTTTTCTTTTTTGCATTTTTATAATATATGAAGGCATGCATAAATTTCAGAAGACCCGCATACAATTTTTACAATATGTCTACATCTACTTCTCTGTTAATTGCTTTCGTTGGAGATTTACACTATGATTTTACATATAATTGTTAAATTTAATCTAGCAATTTAATAAAAGCTAAAAAAAAGAAAGACTAGTCGTTGGTGTACACCGTACTACTCATCAGTCACGGATATACATAAAATAAAATATGAAAATGAAACTTGTAAACAACTTATAAAATGAAATGCCAACCCCCCCTCATCACTTCGCGATACCTATTGGTATCGTGAAGGATTCCCCATTTTCAAGCCAATACCAGATGTAATTTTTCACCTTTCCATTCTAGATTGCTTCGCGATCCCTTACTTTCACTGTAAAAAAATTGTAAATTTACGGTGCTTTATTGTGAATTCGGCAATAAATTTACGAAAAATGTCCCTGTTTTCAGATTAACGGTCAACATCCGTAATATTTTCCATTTTACGGTCAAAATCTGTTAATGTAATGGCAAAGTCCGTTGATATAAGGATAAAGTCCGTTTTTTTACGGACATTGTCTGGAATCTCTGATGCAGCTTTTTTCTAGTATTTTGTGCATTTATTTTTAGATTTCACTTGGTAAATACGCTCTCCTCCCCACCTCCCTATTTCTTACATGCTCTCATTTTAAATTTTTATTATGTGTTATATCTGTCTTAATGTATTAAACTATCTTAATGTATTATATCTATCTTAATGTGTCTATCTTAAAGTTCCTTAGATCCCCAAACGGATCACCTTCTTATATTTCCTAATTTTGTTGACGCCCTTTAACCTTACGCCCCGCTTCCCCCGAAATGTGACTCGCCATTCCTTTTTATAATTTTTTATCATGCGTTAAAAACTTTCTTAAAATTTAAAATAGATAGCTTAATTTGATTTCCAAATTTAAAGAAATCGCGTTAGGTTAGTTTATGTTAGTCGCGTTAGGTGTATAAATCTTTACTAAACAACTTATCAGTAAATATATCATTCGAGGTGGTGGCGGCTTTAAGCAGAAACTAAAGATACTTGATGAAATTGCTATTCGAAAAAATTTTTAAACTTTTGACCCTTTAGATAGACTTCGTAAGAAAACTACCTTTATACATTCTCAACACTTCAAGGTTTTATAGGACAAACTCTTGCTACCAAAAAAGTTAAAAAAAAAAAGAGAGACACTATTGGATTGCAATTTGAGTATATGTGAATTTTACGAAATGCCGGGAATAGCGCAAAGTTAAATCACTTTTAGAGAAAAAAAATTGGCCATGTTTGGCGATATATAACCAGTTTCACTAGAAAATGGTGATGTTTGGCGACAGAACGGGGATCCCTACGATAATACGCCCCTCCTCCTCTGTGACTTCACGGTATCTAAGCAGATTTTTATTTGTCCATTTGCCAAAACGTTTCATTTTTATATAATAGAAGGATACAAAACTCTATTACTGAATTGCGTTTAGCACTTTAGTACTTGACTACTATCCCTCGACCAATTTCGACAAATTACATAAATCTCCAAACAACTCTAAAATTATATAAATTGGATGCTTTTTATAGTAGCGAGAGAACAAATAAAATAGTAAAATATTAATAAAAATACAAATAAAAACCTGAATTAAAATAAACTTGATGATGTAACAAAAATGTGTAACATGTTTAATGTAATGTGACTGCTATTCACGGTAAGCCATTAATTGCATTTGATCTTATAGTTTGTCGATAATTTTCCTTTGACGGGATGGTCAAGTAGTACCGAATCGCGCAAAAGAAACATCCTTGAAATTTGGAAAATGATAATCATATTCATTAACAGTTCATCTTCGAACTAAGTCCCTACCTTTCATTTAAAATACATCTTTGGATTGAAATTTGAATGAAATACAGGATCATGAAAAATCAAAGAGTATGGAAAATATGATTACAAATATCTCGGCAACTAAGTATCCCGATGATCTCATACTTTATGCAAAATTTATGTTTATTTTTTATTGTTTTTTATATACATTCCTAAAATCAAACAGTTTCGGAAATTTTTTAGATTCCTTTTTATCAGAACGAATTTTTTGAGAGTCCGAAAAAAATAGTTTCGTATATTAGAGGTTACTGATATTCAATAGACTTCTTCCCATTCTGACATGCTAATTAAAAACGAAATATCAAGACTCTGTCTCTATTTTTTGGGAGACAGAGCGTTTGCTGACACATATACCACAGATATACAGATAGACAGATGGTAAGTTTTAAAGCAGATTTCGCATGAAATATTACTTATTGCATTCTCCCCTGTGTTGGAATTTCTCGGGGAAAAAAAGCAGATTTATGCCGATAATGACACAAAGGTCCCAAAATTACCGTCAGTAAAAATCTTTTCAGCATCAGACAAATTTGTCCGAGTCCTTTTGTACATGTTAATATCATTCCACATAGTTAAAGTTGCGTAGAACGAAAATGTAGTTACTTAATTCTTACAATTTCACAAAAATTTCGCACTTTTAAGTTTTAATTTTGATCAGCAATTTTAGGTTTTTGTATTATTTTTAATAATATTTTTTATCGATTACTTATGATAAATACAAAATATCGTGAAATATCATTAAAAACATTTAGACAAACTAAAGTCTAAAAATAAGTGAAGTTGGTATTAGTGGACACTTGTTGATACAAATAATGTTAAAAAGTGTTTTGTATCACCATTAGTATGAAGCTGTGAATTTGTTATTGTAACTATAAGGATTACTGCTAATTATAGGTGAAAAAAATGTATTTTAAACCATTCCAAGCTTTCCCTATAAAAAAAAACAGATGATACATTCATGCTAATCTCTTTTTTTTTTAATTTATACTTTATGAAATTAATTAAAAGATACATATGATAGAATATGACAATGATTTTTCATTTACAGTTTTTTAATTTAGCTTAATGAAAAAAGAGGTGTCAGTTATTGGCTTGGTGATTTTGCTCATTAATAAATTTCACGTACCATCTTATATCCAAAATTTTGAAAAACTGACTAGATCAGAGTACATGTAATTCGAAACATTTTTCTGTCATTTCACTGTAATCGTAACTTTATAATCGTGTTTCACAAATTTGTCGTAATAATGATTCTAGAAGTTTTTTTTCCTCGTTTCGTATTTAAAATTTCAAAATATTTACTCAGTTTTGACAATTTTTTCATGAACCATGCACTAGTGCAAATTTGCACCGAGCAAAATTTCAAATATCGGATTGTTTGATTGTGCTTATAATAATTTGCATTTTTTATTCACAAAATCAAATTTTCGATAAAAATCAATTTTCAACAAAGTTATATGGAATTGTTTTTATGCTACTCGAAATCACACTACTGTATAGTTGGTGGATGATGAACCGAGGTGTGGAGCCTTCAGCTTAAACATTGCCATTAGTAAATGTACATGCAATTTAAAATATAAGTTACTAACAAACCTCGGGTCTTTCCTTGTGAAATAGATGAAATATGCCAAGTGATTTTTGTATGTCACATTTTTATTATAAGTAATAATATAATTAAGCAAAATTCAAAAATTTCCATTTAAGACACAGTTTGAATAAATTTCATTATTATATTGCATTATTCCGAAATGAGACTTAGTAAAGAAGTAAAACAAATTCTAAATAATAAAAAAAATTTGAATATTTTATTCTCATTTCATACGTTTATTTCACTATTCATTTCAAGTGTTGAGTTTTTTAGAATTTGTCTTCATAGTATACATTTACATCTTAAAATTAATCATGTAAAAATGCAAGTTTCTTTTCTAAAGGTCTACCAATTCTTTAGGGATAGTGGCAATAACATAAAGTGCCTATATTTAAAAAGAGACTGTTGACATTAATTTGCCAACATTACTTTTGATTTCGACTTTCTATTTCCTAATGTTCCACAGAAGCGTAATTAAACAAAATAAAGGTTTTTTTAAAACAATTGTTGTTCCTGCCAACTTCAGGTGTTAGTGGCACTGGCATAGAATGTAGGCTATGTAGGATCAGAGTCTGTCACTATTTCTTTGGGATAATTACTTTTATAATCGGTGAATTACTTCCTAAGCTTGCATAGAAATCATAATTTAGGAATTTTTTAGAATGCTTTTCACTATTTCCTTTCACTTCACAAATTTTATGTTTCGGATTTACTTCCAATTATTCTTGGATTACATTTATATTTTAGAGGTGACTACCGTACTATATGTAAAATTTCTAGGCACTTTTGTGCAATCGAAAATACCATTTTGGAAGTTTTTTGCTCTTGCAACCCTCTATTGATAGTGTCAGCGACATAAAATATAGCTTATATTTGTTACATTTTAACATGTTCTCCACAAATCTACTTTTAGAATTGGTTCGATACTTGCTGAGATTGCTTTAAAATTACCATTTAGAACGGTTTTAGAACGCTTTTCATGCATTTTAAATTTCGTATTTTTTGTAGGAATGCACTTAGATATATTTATATCTTATAAATAATTGACGTGTCAAATTTTATGTTTCTATGTCCTTCACTAACACAAATGTCGCATTTTTAAATATTTTTTACTCCTGAACCCTCTATGGGTAGGCCGGCATAAGTTATGTGAGATTGGGGCACATATGAACATGGGACAGATGTTAACGTTGTCATTTTTCACTAGTAATTATCTGTTTTTTTATTTAAAAAATATCAAAGATGGTAGCACACACATTATTTTTTTTTAATCTCTTCGACATTTTGTTTGTGATCAGGAGCCAAAACACTGTTTAATAATCTCAACAGTAAAATCTCAGTTCCAACTTGCTCAGAGGGTAACTTTATTTATTTATTCATTTGCCTTTTTTTTTTAATTTTAATGCTTTAACATACACTATGAATGCTAAAAAATGTTGATAAAAAAGTGTTTCTTCTAAAATTGAAAAGTGTTAATGTCTTGTCATTTTAACTTTAGTGGGAAAGTGAGGCATTCGTAAACAGTCTAGTTTGGGCAGATATGAATAATTCATAAGTTCTCCAATAATCAATTTATGCTTCTGTTCCTTTCAGTTAACTTCGTAAGAAACAATGTCAGCTCCAATATCTGTAATTTTCTTGAAACAGAACACATTTCCGTCATACAAAGTTTATTTTGTACTGTAACTTCTACAAGCACATCTGCCAACAAATACAAAAAAAGCATCAAGCTAGTTTACGTTCAATTGTAATTTTTAAAAAAAAACTTCATGTTTTCTAAAATGCAATAGCAGTTGTGCTATATTTTATTTAACGGTTTTCAATACTATTTTTATGCATCGTTAGTACAAAAAGTATTACATTAAGGAACTCTGCAAAGTTTTCCATTTCATTTCCTCCAAACTTGCAGTATTAGTTTATTTCCATTTCTAAAACATCTAAGTTATTTTATGCTTTGAATATAAATGAAATATTTTTAGAAAATACATTTTTTAATTCATGAAGTACTGTAAAGTCTCGATTATAAGATTCCCTCTCTTATAATCTTTATTTGCTAAAACATATCACTGAGAAACTATACAAACATAGAAATATACATTTTTTCCTAGAATAACTAATGATTATGGAACATATGAATAAGGTAATAAAAAAATATGTCAAAGGAAAATTTTCTCTCGTGTTCACACGTGCCCTACGTGTGTTCACATCTGCTCAACCGTTGGGACAAATTTTTGAATTTATACAAGTATTAAAAAAGTAATAAGAACGATAAGGGTAATTAAAGAAATGCCATTTGTAAAACAAAGTTCTGTTTACTATACTAAGTATTCTTCGTTTATAGAAATTAAAGCAACTAACAGAAAAAGCTATGTTAAGTGAAGTGTTCAAATGTGCCCCTATCTCAGCTATAGCCTATATTGGAGCAAGCACGGTCACCATCATTTTCATATCAATATTTTTGAACTCGTCCCATTAGTAGCTAAGATTTCTTTAAAATCGTAATTTAGAACGTTTTTTGAATGCGTTTCTAAAAAAATTTTTTAGTAATCATTTACATCTCATATGTAACTAATATGCTGAATTTCATGTTGCTAGAAACCTCTGATCAAAAACGTTTTTTACTCCAGCATTCTTTTTTAGATTAGTGGCATTGACATAAGATAAAGTCTGTGTTGGAATCGAAGTGATCATCATCATTTTTGTACCATTACTTTTGAAGTCGGTTTGGAAGTTCCAGAAATTAGCACCTAGAAATAAACCAACTTTACCCATCTTCATAATATAGGTATAGACTATCACGCAAAAATTCAAGATTTCTAGAACATTTATTTTTATTGCACTTGCTTGGATGTGGATATTCAGAGATAAGAAAAGCGTATATTTAAATACGTAAAATAACCATTATTAAGGTACAAAATCATACTGTGTAATATAAATTATAAAACCAAGTTAAAAGTGCCAGATATGTGTGCTTTAAGCAAAGTAGTTTCGGTTGCATTTAGTATACTGTCCTTAGTGCAAAAAATTGCGGAGAATTTCTCATTTATATAGGGGAAAAGCGGATTGACGCGAGAAGTTTATTGACTCTATACGGCTACCAGACAATAGGAGAACTGTACAGTTAATGCGACCAAAAGCGTGCAAAATTTTGGTAAAAATTACGTAAAATAGGATTTTATGTAATATTTTCAAGAATCTGATAAAACGGGGAATAGCGAATTCGCAATTTATTGTATTGTCAAACTTTTTTTAGGTATAAAAAGTTTCTAGAAAACAAACCCTTTTGGGTCGGTACTTTTGTTTTTCAATTATTAGAAAAAATATTTTTACATTAATAACAATAACACTACCTATCCAAATAGACTAATTAGAGTCTAACGAATATTTTATAGTCTGAGTCATAACACATGTTGTTATATTGCGTATTACTCAATTCATATTCGTATGGCATTAGGCTAGTAATGAATTTTTCAAGGTGCTTAGAAAATCGTATTACAACAAGATTTAGGTGATATTGCAAATTTTTAATACTTGTTTATGCTTTATTACACCGTGTATTCATACTAAATCTTTTAAATGATTTGAGAGGAAAATGATTTAAAGTAGTAGCATTTGCAGATGACATATTGTCAATTCTGTACGGTAGAACAAGAAAGATCTTAGAAGAAACAGCACGAGAATATTTACAGATAATTAGCTATTGAACAATCACAAATCAAACGATCATTTCATGCAAAAAATGTCCATCATTGCATCTTAAGAAACCAAAATTTTTAAAAAAACCACTAACCTTTAAAATAGATAATATCTCAATAAAATGTGGAAAAACCCTGCCCTATCTTGGAATTATATTGGACCAATCAATGTCTTTCCTTCCTCATTTAAAGAGCAGAAAATTAGAATTAAATTTCCTAATTCAAAACTTACTTAAATTTACATTAAAAAAAAAAGAGGACTCTCAAAAAGTATTTTAAAGATCTTGTATAATGCGATACTTGAAAAGAAAATTACTTACGAAGCAGCAGTTTGGTTTAATCTACTTCAAAATTCTTACGGACTAAGATTAATTTCCTCAATACAAGCTCAATGCCTTTTGTTAAAATCTGGTGCTCACAAAAAACTGCAACTATCAAATTAAAACTATCACAGATTATCACATCACTAAAAGTCCTCAGATTGTGAATAGCAATAGATGAATTCAAACCAGAATTGCATCAAGCGAAATCTAAGTCGGTCTCTATTTGTTCATATAAACCTTATCTTAAATGGGACGAAGAAACTCAAAAGAAATTGAATTAAACATATTTACAGATAAGTCTAAAAATGATGAGGGAACAGGATTTGCTTTTTGTTGTCACCAAAATAAATCACTAATACACACTTTCCAACTAAAGTTAAGACAAGAGAATTCTATATTTCAAGCGGAATTAACAGCAATATTTAAGCACTAAACTGGTTCCTTCAAACTAATTAGAATAGTACAAAAATATATACTGATAGCCTTTCTAGTCTCTAACCTTAGAAAATTTAGCATCAAAATTAGAAATAGCTCAAGAAATCATTAAGCTACTTCAAAAAACAACAAACATTGTTTATTTTTCATGGTTAAAAGTTCATTCTGCCATTTATGGAAACGAAAAAGATGATAAACTTGCGAAAGCAGCAATAACAGATTTAGACACAAAACAAGAATTTATTCTCCAATTAAAACTAAAACTTAAACATGACTGGCAAAATATATGGAATACAGATGACAGAGGTAGATTCACATTTCAATTAATACCAACAACTTCTGAAAACCAGTTGTTATCGCATAGAATATTATATTTGTCTGCGTCAAACTATCGACCTTCCCCGCAGTACCTTTTTAAAATCGAAAAGACATACCTCCCAATATGTAGCTGTGGAAAAATAGGTTCCTCTTTACATTATATAACTGATTGCACTTTAATTTCAATTTATCATCTTAGACGATATCAAAATATATCTCTTCAAAAAATTTCAAAAAATTATAGACTGTATAACATTATTAGAAAGAAATCAAGGGCTTTTTCAATTGCCACCATTGGACTTAATAGATGATGAGGACATTTAGAATATGATAAAGACATTTTTAAATAGAACCTACTAAATTATCATTAGCAAAATTACTTAACAAATTTTATATCATCATCTTGTTGTTGTTGTTATTTTATTATTCTTAATTATATTATTCTGTTTATTTTATTTATTCTGTTAAATTATCTCTAATTTGTCTTAACCTATTACTATTTTAACTTTTTGATAACTAAGAAAATTTATCATCATCGTAAGTATTGTTTAAGTTAGAAATATGATTATTTCAACTTCTGTTTATTTACATGTTTATACGTTTATCTTAATAATATCTTTATATTGTACATATAATTTTGTATTTATCATTGTCAAGAATTCTTCAATAATGTTTACTTTTTGAGCTCGCCCTGAATAGATATGGCTACGCGTTGTCATTGTGTTTAAATTACATTCTTACAGTTGTTATCTAATATATATTTGACGGCGGTCTAGGGATTATTTTGTAGTGCCTCTGGCCTTTCCTGGCTCAGTATCATCTACGGAGATTCTCCTTTCCCTTTGGCAGTCCTGTCTTGGTCCATGATTGGGGCTTTTAGCATAGTTGTTACACCCTGCTAGGTGGGGCTTGTTGGGCTTAAGCCATTTGATAGGCCTCCCCACCTAGCTGAAACTGTAACTGCTTTATTACACGTGATTCTTAAAAGAATCTTTATTTTAAATTTAAAAAGTGAAATGTATGTTTAAAATAATAGAATTGCAAACGGGACACCGATAGTTAAACAAATATGTATTATTATTAATATTTCGAAATGTCTGGACATGAATGAAGTCATACAGTAAATGCACAGACACATACTAACATTACTACATGTAAACAGTAACAAAAATTCTTCTTAAAATAAAATAATATTGAATTAAAAGAGATGTACTATTAATAGAACTCTACACCCGAAAGGGTTATATTCGGAGTATAAAACGAGTATTTTATTGATCAAATTTGCCTTTGGCATCATTTAGCAA
Source organism: Maratus speculifer (assembly GCA_964019185.1). Classification (NCBI taxonomy): domain Eukaryota; kingdom Metazoa; phylum Arthropoda; class Arachnida; order Araneae; family Salticidae; genus Maratus; species Maratus speculifer. The sequence goes on from OZ025294.1 coordinate 81,363,005, forward strand.
ATCACTGACGAACCTTTTTGCTGATTCCAAGTATTTAATGATCATTTGTAGTAACATCTTGCAATAAGGCCCTCATCACAGTTAATTGGTGTTCCATAGGTGAGACATCTGTGACATCTGAAGGGTACGTCAATCACTTGCTAAATGTTGGCAGATATTTATTGATGTTTCTGGTGGCACAGTTGAGTTTTCACTGTAAATGCTATGTCAATAAAATAGGCCAACGACGGCATTGCAGACAATCATCTCATCGAGTTCACGAGTGAAAATCTACGATTAGTTAAATCTCGATTTGCATACTAAATTGCAATCTATCTGCAAAGTTATATCTCAGCGGGAAACACCTATAAAACCGATTTTAACGGATGATTCACTGGTTTTCTATTGTACTTTCCTGCTACCAAATATATAAAAATATGGAGAATTAGGAGAAGGAAAACATAATGTTATATCTATGAGTCAACCGCTAAAATCGAGTTTTTAGGTGTTTTCCATGAAGGTATGACTTAGTAAATCTATTGCGTTTTAATATACGAATCGAGATTTAACTAATTTTAGATTATGATCTGCAAACTCGATTAGGTATTTGTCTGTACTGCTGCCTCCCTATCATAAACGTTTTTTCATTTCCTTCGCATTTCGCGTATTCCGCAAAACTTTTCTTTTCTAACCCCACATTGCTTTATAAAAATTGATTCATTATGTGTACTTTACCTTCCCTTACACTTTGGTCCATGAATTGGGAAACGCCCTGAATATTTAATTGTACTTTCATTTTGTTTTCATTGTCAATTTTACACCATTACAATAATTATAAATTTGGAAAGTACTTATTGCAGATATATATTAATTCGCATACAAAGGTTTTTGTTAACACACGAATACTTTCATAAAGATAAAAAATTTCATTATATATGTGCGTAAGGCCCTTCCTTTATATTGCATGTAAATTTACAAAAGCGTATATATCCATTATAATATCTTTTAAAATTTCAATGCACAAGTTATTTCATAAAATATTTTATCACACAAAATTCAAATCATCAAGGTGTGAAACGGAAAAAATCCGTTAACGCACAAAGAACTCTGTTAAAATTATTTCATTTACGGAATCTTTTGCAAATAGAGAACTAATATTTTTCGCAAATAAAATATTTTACAATACAAATAACTATTCCAATTTCAAAATCTGTTCATTAAATAAATAATTTATTTGAACAAATATCACGTTTAATTTCAAAAGTTTTTCATGAAACATATCGTGAAACAATTGAAATATTTTCTATAATTTTAAAGGATTATTTTCATATCTATATATTTATTAACTTGAATTAAGATATTTTAAAAAAGGTTTCACTTGAAAACATAATTTATGATTCTTAATTTTGATGTTAAATTAGTCATTAGTTAATAGCTATGAGTTTGTTAAAACAGAATTTTAAACATTATTTTCTGTAAAAAATTAAAATTAATGTTTAATTAAGAGAATTAAACAGAAAAACTTTATAAAATAGTGGCGATGCAATGGCAATTGTTTTATTATTGGATTGCGAGTTTTGCGAGTTTTATTATCTGACAAAGAAAACATTCCCGCAGTTATTTTATGAATGAAAAGCAGATGGATATTTTTATTTTAAAGACGATGAGTTTAATATGTAATTGCTGTTTAAAATATAAAATTGCATTTCTAATAACTTAATTGGTAATGCAATACTACAAATCATTTTTTAATATCTATAGAATAAGTTTCTGAATCAGAATTAAGTACATTCCATTTTTGCGAAATGGTTAATTATGCAGGTGCATTAAATTTTAAAATATCTATTAAATTTTAAGCAGTCTATTCATTTAATTGTAAAAATAATGATGTGTATAAAAACAATAGAGTGAGCATTGTCTAATCAAATAAAAAATTAAATATATGTATGTTTAATCGATAAAAATATTTATCTATATAAATAACGCATTATTTGGCGATAAATATACATACAGCATTTTGCGTCATATGAAAAGATAAATTTAAGGAAGAAAAAAATGAGAACCTTATAGTTTCCGCATTTTAACATTTATATGCACAAAAAGTGTCTTACAGTCATGAAAAAACAGGTTTAACGTTCACTATAATGTTCACAGAAATATTCATATCTACCTAGTTGGGAAGTAACGAACAAATATAAAGAAGGAGCGTGACTGGCAGATGCATAAGCATTGGTTTTTATTGCATAAGCGTATGAGATTGAAAAAAAAAACAGATAAAGATATAACATATTATTTGTTCTACGGTGGCAAGTTTTGAAATTTACTTAAATACCATAATATACTATTTTTTGAAAATTTGTATAAAATTTGTTCGGATGACATAAATATTCAGCTGAATATCACGAAGAAATCGTAAATCGTGTAATACATGCGTATCCAGGGCATAGGAAAGTCACTTTAACCTGAAAATACTGGCGAACGAAGATACCTACAGTAATGCAAGTAAAGTGACGATACAGTATTTGAAAATGAATAATCGCTTTTGATTTCAGATCTACGTAATATAAAAGGTCTCTATCCACAGAATTTTAAAGAATTTTCATATAATATTCTATCCTATCACGGATGTTTATACTTTTTAAGGGTGGTTTTGAAAAAGAATAAAAATAAATGCAACTATTGAGTGTGGGGACTGTGACAATAGCTAATTATTTACAAGTAAAATTAGCTCCTGATTTCAAATTTACTTTTCGTTCAAAGAGGCTCATATAATTTTGTCGCGTATCTAAGGATATGTTTTTGAGATTTCCAAGGTCAGGAAAAATTCTTTTTCCCGTAATTTAGAAAAATTGTGAAATTCATAGTATAAAACTTCTATTACAAACTTGAAAAATATTAAAATTAAAAACGAGTTCTGAGTGGAATGACACTTTTCCCCTGCGTTAAAATTGCTAAATAAAACTATTTGCTGCTGAAAAAATGCAATACAAATTTGTTAAAAAACTTTCCCATTACAAGATTAACTGGTCTTTAAAACTTAAATCCAAAGATGTTAAAAATTATTTGAAAATAAAAAACTCGATCACTACCGCGATCATTTTCTGCTGGCAAGTCGCACTCACTGTACTATTTATACACCTGTATGCAAAAAAAGTGTAGTGTTTGATGGGGAGTGTCTGTAAAACTGAATAGTTCCTGTACTAAAGAATTACATAATTTTAAAATGTTCAACCATACATATGGTGTGTCATAGGATAAAGAGTCATTAGATACATAATTTCTGTTAGCCGCATTCGGATGTATTCGTTAATTAGGCAGCAAGTTTCACTGCAATTGAAGCTTTACTTAAATTAATATAATTCTATAAATATAATTCAGTTTTAAGAAATTAAGTTATGATTGATACTTTTAAGGCTTATAAGCATATGCGTTACAAAAAAATATAGCATGTTAGAAAATCCCTCTTTTATTAACACGAGGTGGAACCCGTCGAATTTCGACGAAAGAAAATTTTTAAGTTGGTCTGTTCCATTGAATTATAATAAGCCCACAAAATAGCTACAGTAGAAAATGCATCTTAGATTGGTCAGGCTAAATCTCAAACAAATATTATTTTAAGCTAAAAAGAGAAAAAAAAATCTATTTCTTTAAAACTTAGTTGTCCAAATTATTAAAATTGAACTTAAATCGCATATGTAATCAGTAAAGTATAACAAAGATCAGTTATTAATCTAAACCCGTCATAATTTTCATCGTGTCAAAATTTACATCGCAATTCTCATAGTATTTTAATTTGATCATTTTAAAATCATTTGCTTTTGTTATATAAAAAGACGTTATTTGCATCCGCTAAAAGCATTTCATTTTTACGGATCCAGTCTTAAACAACATCTATTGAAAAGTTTGCATCTGACGTCATTAGAACGGAACATTACACAAACGCAGCAAAAATAATATTCAAGACGCTCGACAAAACAAATCGGAAATGTGATGATTCACAAATCTTCACTTCTTTATTTATAATAGCTCCGTGTTTTATCAGAAATCATTCATTTGCCTTTTTTTTCAAAATTTGAAAAATATCATTACATACACGCGGATTAATAAAATTGCACTCATTTAGCTTTCTGATACGAACTTAGTAAATGCGGTGAAGTAACTCGAAAATTATTTAAAATACGTTTTTGTGAAGAGAAATTGTTGTGTCCTTTGTAAATTAGGTTTTCAATAAACTAAAAAAAAAAAAAAAAAAACATTTAATTGATGTATAAAAACGCAATAAAACCAAAGTTCATCAGATTTTATGTCAGACGATTTCTTTTGACATGATATTTTTATTTCAGTTTTTATCAATTTTAAGAGAAAATAGCGTATTTTTGTTGCCACAATTACAAAATTCGTAGTAAAAACTATAAAAAATTAATAACTCATAAACAAATTGAGACGCAGCTTTTAAACAAACTGCATTTAAAAGTAATTTTTTTTTCTCAATACGATGGTATAAAAATTGAAAATGTGCGTTATTTAGAAATATAAAATTTGTAGCACTGAAAATCGTAAAACTGAATTGCATGCAAAAGTGTTGCTATTCACAAAATGACGTATGCGTTACGCACAGATACGTTTGGCCTTTATTATATAGATTTAAAATAAATTAAGGAAAAAATAGCATTACATTTTTGCCCTTTTGGTCGGCGGTCAGATGGTTAAAATTTCTAAGGATTCTCTAAATCTTCATTAGGTATGTTAATTCTTGCATTCTTGAAATCTTTTTTTATATTTTGTCGTTGATTCAACCGAGAAAAGGCAGCAAATGATTGGATAAACTTAATATTTTGCATGTATTCCCACAGTCTTTTTTTTTAAATTCAAATCTGATCATTCTTATGAAGCTTAACTCATTATGATATGTTTTAAAAGAAATAGAATAGGCAATTTCATGGTTGGGTATGGGATTGATTTTTCCCTGAATTATTATTTTTTTAGTTTTGATGGAGGCTTGGCTATTAAACTAATGTGGAATTTCTTTAAGCCATATCGTAAAGACGTACGATTAAATTTAAGTACGACGGTTTTTAAGTTTTAAAGACCAGTTAATCTTGTAACAAGAAAGTTTTTAATAAAATCCCATGGAGCCTTTTCAAAACAAAATTTTATTTATTAATTCTGTAACAAAATTAGCAATTTTATTAATCAGAAAGAGTTAGGTCGTCTGTCACTATTTACAAATGGAACGAAAACATTAAATGAATGCAGTAAAAACGGTTCGTACTGTTTTAAATGTTCTAAAGAGCAATCTTTGGTAAGAAAAAACTCTCAATGAAGAAATTAATTGCAAAGTCTTAAAATATACGTATAGCTATAATAAATAAAATTAGGAATGATACTCTACATCTTAACCTCTTGAGTTGCTGTGAAATACATTATATTCACCCAATTTTTATTAAGATTTTCAAGAGAAACTTTTAATGAAGAGCAAAATCTTACTCGTAAAAAAAGAGCAAAAAAATATTGCTTTCTCTTTTTAAAAAAATATTTTCTAAAATTTCCGATGGGAATTGATAGAAAAACGCAAATGCTATCCCGTCATAGTGTTATAAAAGCTAAAAAAAATAAAACGTCTATAGACGCGGCATGCGTCTCAATGCAAAAAAACTGCAGAAAATTGTACGAAAATAATACATTTGATGTTAAGACTATCAACTGAAGCCAACTCTAAACTATCAGAAGTATGTTAAATACATTTCACCAAAAAAGTTAGAACAATACAGTTTTATACAAGTAGGACAAAAACATAAAACTAAAATTAAAGAACATGTTGTAGACATAACCTCTTCAGATTTGAGGATTAAATAATGCGACAAATATATATTTATTGCTTTTGCATATTCGAAATGACACTCTAAATGACAAAAAGGGCCATTTATATGAAATCAGTACTTCAGGGGACTGGTAATTTAGGTTTACAAATATGGATATCACAGTACTAATCCCCTTAAAACATCAATTTTAAGATCAGTAACATAAATTTACACCATAACGGAATTCAGGTATTTAAACAAGTAAATGATCAGCAAATCCCCAAAATTTTTTATTGTAAAACAATTAAGTTAAATAATCATGAATATTTCTTACTTTCTTGGTTACATAGTCTTGAAGGTATTTTCGAAACTCAGATGAAAAAAAATATTTATTTTATGAGGTAATTTTCATCAGTGCTGGCATTTATTGTTTTTTTAAGCCAAAATCATTCAGCTGTATAGTAAAGTAAAAATGCAAAAAAATCGAACAGTTTAGTTTTTATGAGGAAAAGAATGGAGGTACATTTTTGTTTGCTTCAGGTCTGAAGAGGATAAAATACAGTATGAAAACATGAGCTTTGGCCAGATTACATAGTAAAGAACTTTTATGAGATCAGTATCAGGATATCTCTGATAAGGAAACAAGCAGAAATGGCATAGGCAAGAACCCTTGACAGAAAGAATTTTTACAGGATCAGGATCACTCTGCCAGGGAAACAACTAAAAATGACATGGTCAAGAACTCTTGACAAAAAAGTACTCTCTGCGACGGGCAAAGCCATAGATAGGGAAAACACTGCAAAAATACAATGTCATATAATAAAATAAAATATTAAAAGAGCGCCCTGACGCCAGAAAAGTTGTTAAAATAAAGCAAAGTATTAAAAGTCAATTATACTTATAATAGAAGAATTTTTACAGATCGATTTTAAATATAGTAGAATAATTTAACCGTCAAGAGTTTATTTACAATTTATCATCCGGAAATCAACAGAGATATCTTTACGCAGCGAGAGTATTTTTAATGATTTACTGTCCTTTGAGTTATCTGAAATATGGAAAGAGATGCTATTCAGGCACAAATAATTCGTAGTTGGAAGTATCCAATTTTATTTTATTCCTTGTTTCCAGTGATTTTCATTATGTATGAAGTCTCTGAACTTTATTTAACAAGTTCTTATTTTAAATTTTTTTACGAGATATTTAAATCAAGAATGATTTAGAAAATGTCGCTGTTTGTGCGATGAAACGTATTTTATTCTAAATAAAGATAATTTATCACTTTTACCGCATATTTTAGCTTAGTTTGTTTCAAAAACTTTTTTATCAACCCATCAGACTGTCGGGTGAATGTTCCACGTCAGATATTTATCGAAAATTGTTCATTTTGTTATTGCAACGTCTTTCGTAGAATAAAACTACAATATCAAAAATCAATATCACATAATCTTTAAAACTTACTCATAGTCATATTTCAAAAATTAACACGTCATTCTTTGAAAAAAAATTCAAATTGACACAAGTTTTACATATATAGTTTTAAACAAGTTAAGAGGTAACTGTACGAGGTAACAATCGACTCGTTCGCTAATCCTAATCCTATGGAAGAAATTTATAAAGATATTTCGGTTGCATTTTAATATTTTTAATTTTATTTCATTGGATAGCTGAGATCGACCTGTATACAGGCTTTTTTTTAAATGCATATTTTTTTATGAGGACTTTTATTTTTGAAACAGGTTTGTAAAGCGAATGCGCCCTCATAAAAAATATCTGCAATCAAAATCCAAAAAGAAAAATCATTCCTAAATTCCGATATAAAATGCAAAAATAAATAAAATAATTTATTAATTGAATGAAAAATATTGAAATGCAACCGAGATAACTTAATAAATTTCTTCCATAGGATTAGCATTAGCAAACGGGTATTGTTATTGAAGTATATCCTTAAAAATCTCTTCATGTGTTTCTTTGAGAGGCTATTGTGTTTTGCTTAAAAATATACTTAACGCATACCCACCCCAACTGAGAAGGAAAGGGTCGGAGGTTTGTATCACTGAATATGATGAACGTTTGTGTACAAATATAGTATTGTTAATTAAAAATATATGACAGCAATAATACGCAACACCCAGGGGGTTTTAATAAAATAAGTCGCAAAATTTATGCTAGAGTTTATAATTGGATAAATTTTCATTGTAAAGCGGCTCAGTAGTACGGATGTCAGCATATCAGATTCCAGATTTTTGACCCTCAATTTGAATCCTGCTCAGACTTATTGTTCGGAACGAAAATTTCCATCAATTTTGTATGTTTATATATATTTAATGAAAGAAAAAAGTAAAAAAATATTTATCAATGGACCAGAAATTTTTTGTTGCTATTTACAATTATTCGCAGTTATTTTCTTGAATTCATCTATTTTTCACAATAAATAAATAAATAAATAATTCAAATAATGATATTTATACGTGAATAAAGATATTATTTTTATCTTGTTTCATTACGCAAATATTTTAAATATTTCATGATTTTTTTAATTTTTGTTTTTAACTTATTCTTGATATCTTAATTATTACCTAGTTTATAAATATTTCTAAACCATTTTTAAGCAGATAGACAGTTGTTCGAGATATAAGCATAGTAGTTCGAGATTTAAAAAATTCAAAATAAAAAAATAGTAGTTAAAAATAGTACATTTATATATTATTACGATAATCGAAAAAATACAATTTTAAAATAAAGTAGCATGTTATGCTTTTATGTAACGCATTTTAATTTAGTCCACTCTATTTTAAATCATTCTGCGAAAAAGATCAGTTTATTTATGCAAATATAAAAGCAAATAAATTTTATAATTATCGTGATTTTATGGTCTGTAAAAGCCCCAATTGAATTTCATTTTTTTAAATTTTATTTTTACTTCCTTTATTTATATAAACATGCAACGTTTTACACTTAAACTTGTATTTATATAATTAAACTGCGTTATATAAACATATTAACTAGGAAAAAAATTAAATTATTAAAAAAGTATTATGTAAACCCTTATTTTAATTAAACATTAGAAATTCCACAGAGTAAAAATTTTTATTAGGAATATAAAAGTATATATTTAATAAACCGGGGAATATTTAAATATTTGCACAAGTATTAAAAAATGAAAGTAATGTATTTGATCTCGTATTTTATTTCACCGCTTAAAATGTTAGATATTTTTTTTAAATGTAAATAATTTTAAGTAACAACATAAAAAATTGTTATTTATAGACATATAAATATTCCTATATTTTTCTTCATAGTATATTTATACCTGCAAAAGTTCGAAGCTGAAGATTCTTTTGTATGCTTCAAAAAATACATTTAGTAAATATATATACAACTTATATTTTTCGTAAATTTCATTTTTCTATACATTTACTTTCAATTGCGGTTGGAAAATAATTGATGGTAATTTTCCTTTAAAAAAAAAAAAAAAAAAAAAAAAAAAAAAAAAAAAAAAAAAGCGGGATTTAAATTGAGGGACAAAAATTTCGAAACTGGTATCATAACTCTGTACTACTGTGATATATGCCGAAAAATGAAATTTATCCGACTACAAAATGTAGCGTACAATTTGCAACTTATTTTTTAAATCCCCCTGACTATTGCGCTTTATGGCTGTCATACATTTTTATACCAACTGTACTGCATTGATACACAAACGTTCATCGCAATCGGTTACATAAACCTGGGACACTCTCCTTCTAAGAGGAATGACAAGCACAATTGAAAACTTTAGAAAAAGCCTTTTTTAACATGGGAAACATCATTTAGGCTTATAGTCCAGAAAAAGATTACGAGATCGAACATTGGGAAAATTCTTCTTTACATTTTATTTCTTAATAAAACAGTTCCGAAATAATTCTAAAAATACGTAAACAAATTCTGTATCTCTGTTGATGAAATGCACCGTATTTTCAGCGTTTGACGCAAAATTTTCGACTTATTTACTCTTCCTTCTAAATATTTCATAAAGTTTTACATTTAAGAAATGAGTTTAATGTATTTTCTTAATGTAATTTTCTTAATGTAATTGATACTAATATTAGAAAGAAAAGGCTTTTTTTGTTGTTTGTAGAGCGCAATCTTTAAAATTAAAAAAAAAAAAAAAAAAAAAAAAAAAACTTCAAAAATAACAATTGCAAATGCGGGTAACCACTTTTGCTCTACATAGTCCATATTTTATTGTGGTACAAAGGTACGGAGTAAACAAGGTAAAATTCCAAGGAAAATTAGATCAAAAAATAGTCTAGAATTTCGATATTTGTGGCATTACTAGGTAAAGAAATTTAAAATTTTGCGTAGTAGTAATATTGATAATATTCATACTTGCTGTACTTATAAACAAGTTGAAATTTAAAAAGTTGAAACGAACGAAAAAATGCTCTATTTTACAAATTATTTGGAATTATTTTCATTTAATAGGACTAGAAAATTTAAAAAGTAAATACTCGTTCAAAACAGTTTTCCAAAAATGCAAAACGTATAAAATTCAAAAAACTTTCTAAACTTGCGAATTATGTTATAAAATTGACATAGAAGCCTGGAATTTAGAACTGTGATTACTTTTAAGATGTATCTACTTGGTAAAAATTGATTCTGTGTATTTCGAAATTCTTAAGGGTGAAAACACCCAAACACGTTTTCTAAGTTAATATTTACGAACAATTAACAGTAGAAATTTGAAATGTTACTGTTTTTTAAAAAAAACGAAGATTAAAAGATTGTACGAGCAAAAATGTTAAAATATTTCTATTTATGTGATATAGATCTCATAGAAGCTTATATATTGATACAAATGGTATTACAAATATGTAAATACTCGCTAAGAATGATTTAAAAGAAATATGAATTTAAAAAATATGTATGAAATGGGCAAAAAACCTTGTAAATTAGCATTTACTTGTATTTCTTGAAGTTAGAAAACATAAATTTCTTTTATTGGTTAAAGATGCTGATAAATAGTTAATTGAAAGTTTAAAAATTTGAAATGAGCAGAATTTTTTTAATTACAGTTCATTAAAAAATGGTAGAATCAGAAACTTAGAATTTGACTTGTTTACATTTTTAAGCCGTAAATAATCGTGCAGAACAGTTCTTACAAATTTCAAAAATTTTTAAAGGTGTAAGAGGCAAAAAGTGTTCCAAAATTGCGACTTTTATGTGCTGGGGTAGAAACTCGAAATTTTGCTTGATGGATATTTTTAAGATTTAACAGCTCGCTAAAAATAGTTTTAAGTAAAACCAAAAATTAAGAGAATGAAATCGGTAGGAAATATTCTAAAAACTTTTTAAATTATGGTTTTATGTGAAATCGTTGGGGGATAGAAACTTGAATTTATCATTGCTACTTTGAAATATAAATACACAGGCTTAACTTTTTTTTTAATATATTTTTTTAAGTGGGCAAGAACGGAAGTGTTTTACGATTTCAATAATACTGTAGTTCAAGAAATTTGCGTCAAAACAGAAGCTTGAAATTAGACATGGTGCTAAATATGTTTGCTAAGATCAATTTGTAAAAATTTAGAAACTTCAAATGGGAAATGAAGTGTGCATAAAATGATAAAAAATACATTCCAAATTACCGTTTATTTGAAATGAGTTTATCTCTTATTAATTTAAGTCTGTGATATCCCTAATCATATATATTATAAAGCAGAAGTTCTGAAACTTCCAAACGAGTGTTTTCAAAAACTACCCGATGGATCTTTTTGCAGATTATATCATTCGATAGGAAATATTTTTGCGGAGGTTTATGATACAAATATACAGGGATAACGCTGATTTTTCGTATTAAATTTCGTATTTTTCGGTTATTTTTCACGGAAGGGTTGCAACAACTAATTTTTTGGCGATAATTATATTTTAAAAACTAATGAAATGCTTTCTCAAATGGAAAATAATATAAACATTTCGAAAAAAAAACCTGTTAATTCATTGATTTAAAATAAATAATAATAAAAAGAAAAAAATCCGTTTAATGCAAAATAATATTATGAAAGGAAAATATTTATCTTTAACGAAAAAAAAAAGAATATTTATAATATTTAAAGAGTAACTCAATGTGAAAGAAAGTTTTGAAGTGACACAATATTTGGCTTTTTATTTCTTTCGAGCCAGATTAAAAGAAAACAACATCTCAAAAATTTCATTAAAACATAAGTATTTTTTTCTTTCTTCTTTTAAAAATATTTTTAAATCTAATTTTCCCGTTATGTGTTTTACAGAAGAAACTCGCAGAATTAATTTTTTTAAAAAAGCCTCTAATTGTTATTTGTATGTTGTTTGTTCAATTGGCTGTTTGAATATACTTTTGTCGCCAATCAATACGATTCTAAACAAAAAAAAAAAAAAAAAAAGACGGATGTTTGCAAGAACTCTTTTCTCTCTGTCTCTCTCTCTTTTAATGAGTGAGAGCATTTTTAGGGAAAAATTTTACATTTAATTTAAATACATATATAGCAGTTAATACCACAAAAATGAATAATATTTAAATTTTAGGGTAAATGTTTTTCCACATACATAGATATTGTAAAATAATTTAACTACAACTTAAAAAATTTTTTTTTGGCACAGATATTTCATACGCACTACATTGGTGCGATTTGTCTCTTACGCCAATACCATATATACATTTGGATAATTAACTGACGCGAAAGTGTCATTATTTTGCTTGATATGGCAACCCGGATGTTATTGTCCATTTATTAATAAATTGTCTATTTACATTTTTTTCTTTTTTTTTTTCAATTATATAAACTATTTTAGTCTAGGCACATTTGTCATACATGCGCCATATTTGCGCGACTGCAATAAAATGGCGATTTTATGCCTCACTTGGTAACCTGGCTGTTGTTTATTTATTAATAATTTTTTTTTTTTAAAGGATATAAATAGTTTTGTTTTATAATTATTAACTAAACTTTTTAAAGTTTATTGTTATTTTCTTTTTAAAATAACAAAATAATTGTAAACTATATATGTACCTGGTATTTGAAAACAAAATTTTCTCCAAATCGGCATCAGAATAAAAAAATAAATAAAAAATAAAAAATAAAATAAAAAAAACGCCCCAATGTGGTGCGTATATGCCATGTATACATTTTTTTTCACTATACTACAGTATTTAAACATGCTGTATAAATAATGATTAATGTTTTTTCCAAACATGTTTGGCACAGATATTATATACACACTAAGGTGTGCACTGAGAAATGCACATTTCTTCGCTATTCTAAAACGACGATTTTGCCGCATTGGTATTGGAAGGAAATCTTGCAAATCCGGGTTTGTGCCGGAGTTTTTTGTGAAATATGATATTTTCAAATGTTAATTAAGTACTACTTGATTAACACGTCGGCCAGTTTCGCCAAACTATTCAAATTTTCATAAATTCATTTTAAATAACGAAAGAACAATAAACATAAATAAAAAATACAAATTAAAAGTCGAATTAAAAGGCACTTATGACGTAAAAAAATACGTGTATCACGTGTAATATCAATTGCTATCATACTTACGATCATCGATTATTAACATTTAGTCCTAAATCAGCTATTAATTTTTTTCTCGACAGAATAATCAAGTAGTATCGTACATTGTACAAACTCCAGTTAATATTACAAAAATAGAGCTAAATAACTAAATTTAGGTGCAAATGCACCTACCCATGTTGTAAGAAAGAGGCACAAATGTCAAAAATGCACCACGTTGGAGTGATACATTTCTGGCGCCACTTTAAAGGAAACTTCGTTTTCAAATGACAGATACATTTCTATTTTCTATTTTACTTTTCTATGTATAGAGCATAACATTTTGTATCATTTTAAAATGCAAATGAAAGTAAATAAATAGTTTATTAATAAATTAAAAACAAAGCTGGATTACCATAAAAGGCATAAAATGTTCATTTTGTGTCAATCACACCAACGTGATACGTACATATGGCATCTGTATCAAAAATGAATTTTACACATTCAAAAACATTCACCTTATTTTTCTAAGGAAAACTTTATTTAACTTTACTTATTCTGCTTCATTCCAAAAACGGAACACTGTTATGGAAACGGAACACTGTCAAGAGCAGATGTACGTTGCGAAATATAATATAATATTTATAGAGGATGTATTAAGGGTTCCACAGATACCCATATCCTCAAGTTGAGAGGTTTAGAGTTCAAAGACTATCAAATGAAAATGAATCACTTGAAAATTGTTTAAATTCAATGGTCAATCTCTGCGATCATAATGCTCACTATTTTAGAAGTATGGTGAATAGACATTATTTGAATTGCTCTTTTCATAATTGCCTCATTTATCTATCAAATTCTACAATAAATGGTCAACTGAAATAATTTTTTCTAAAAGCCCGGATTTTATTGAATGCATAAGCTGGTACAACAACATAATATTTTATTATTATTTTAATATACTTTGGCGCCAAGGGGCCTTGATTCCATTGTTGTTGTTTTTATTTTTGGCTCAGTTTTGTTTTTTCTAACTCGCTGAGTTTTGCACTGATGAAGAATCTCGACAATAGCTTCGAAACAGCTGTTTTCTAACTTTTAATGCATTTTTGGTGCATTTATAATCGTTGGTTTTCTATCTTTAAATACAATGGCGTTTTGTATGATTTTCGGAAATGTGAAAGAGCATTCGAGGTGAAGTTGGTTTAAAAACACAATCATATTCAATATTTTGTTTGATTCATGTTTTGTTTTGAAAAATAGACCAGCGCAGCGGGCTTAGCCTGCTAGTAAATTATAAAAAGAATGCTTAGAAAGTGCTGACTTAATTATAAGATTTTAAATTATCCATAGAAATATAATGTAATCAATTAAAACTAGACATACAAATAATTATAGGCATATTAATATCATAATGCAAAGACATGCCCATGCGTAACGCTGACGTTATTTTGAAGTTTGCAACATCAAACGATTTTTTTGTTGTTGCAATTTTCTTTTAAATTATAGTATCACACAATACAGATAAATTCGAGAAGAAGAAAATGTACCGGGGGATCAGGAGCTCCGGGAATTTTGAAATGCTAATAATTAGTAAAGCATAAGTAATAGAAAGATGCGGTTTTCACAGAAATTCTTACAAGCTTGTGGAATTTCGTTTTTAGCAACAAAAACATGTTATATTAGTTATAATTTCTTACTAATAGGTGGTGCTGAAATGAATAGTATAATATCGCTTCTATGATACAGATCATTCAAGATAAATAATCAGTGTCCAAGGATTACAACTTTTCATTATGACGACCGTCACTTATAAATACTGACATGAAACAATGTAAAACAGCCTGCACAGCATTAAAAAATAAATTCAGGGTGTATCTTTGAAACGTTCTGGGGTGTAGCATCTTTCAGCTGCGTCAATGGCATAGCCCATTCTTTGTACACATGTGATTTCAAGTAGCTCCGCAAACAAAAGTCACAAGGAGAAATATCCTGAGATCTTGAAGACCAATCTTACTGAAAAGTGCGACTCAGAACACATATCGTATTTACTCGTGTATAGGGCGCACGCGCGTATAAGGCGCACCCTACTTTACAAGTAAAAATGGCGATTTCTTAAAATTTCGTATATAAGGCGCACCATAAATTTGATACGCTAATGAAGAATGGCCAAAAGAATTTCAGTAAAAAAAGAAAGTCGTAACAAACATTACACCAGACCAGAAAACAATACGAAAATGCATTTTTAGATTTCGGGTTGTAAAAGAATGACGGGAAATAGGAATGAGTGACGGTAAAGATAATTGCTAATTAGCGTTTAGATAATGTCATTAGCTTTGTTGTATAAAAAACTGCAACGAATGAAATAAATACGCAGTAATACTTCAATTAAGAAACATTTTCCGAGTTTTAATATCTTTTTTGAATAATTTCTTGTTTCATATGTATATCATTCGACTGCATTCAACAGTAAAATATTATTCCGTGTATAAGGCGCACCTAGGAGTTTTGCCCTAATTTTTTGGGAAAAAAGTGCGCCTTATACACGAGTAAATACGGTATATCTTTAAATGAGGTCATCACGATCATCGTGACAGAAGAAGAGAAACGGCGGCGCTCCATCCTGTATGATTTTTACGGAACGGAGCGCTTTTCTCTCTTTCAAGTGAAGCACGAGTTTATCCTTTAGAAGCGCTGCATATCTGTCACCTGTCACGGGAACTGTTTCCAATATCCTACCGGAAATTTCTTTGAAGAACAAAGGGCCAGTAATGGAGAAGCTGTAAATTCGCACCACACTGTCACTTTTACGTCATGAAAAGGTTTTTCACCCATGCATGATGATTTTCTTTAGCCCATATGTGACAGTTTTGCGTGTTCCTGCATCCACAAAAGGAAAAGTCTGTCCACAAATCATTTGAAATCCATTCCACATCGTTCTTCATTTTTGCAAAAACCCAATTAACAAATTCTTTACGTGCTATAAAATCAATTGACTTTAATTCATGCACATGCTAAATTTTGTACGGATATCTACTGAGAATGATCCTTAGTGATCACAATACGGTTCCATAAGAAATTCCAGTTCACACATGCACTGCGTTCACCATGTGCTGACGATGTGATTTAAATATCGACGTTCAGCACTACTTCATTTACGACTACAACAGACGTTTGGGGTCTCCTGTTTCTTTGGCGATCTTCCAATGAGAGAACTTCCAATGATTAATTCCTCAAACCTTTTTATCATAGCCTTTATATTTTTAATGCTCTTTTTTTCCGATTTTAATTCCATGCATTGTATTAGTTTAGCGCAGAGCTAAACTTGGCGATTCATCCTACTTGTACAACTGCTTACCTAACAAAGCTTTGTCATACAAAGAAAGCATTTTTAATCTTAGCCGTTACACGTTGAATTTTGAATCGAAATTTCTTTTAAATGCAATTTCCTTAATCTTCGAAAAAATGTTTAAACATTAACGACGCTTAAAGAGAAATCTGAGCAATAATCTTGTGAAAGATGTTGTTCAATGAATTTATACACTTATATAAACCATGGTATAGAAACTTTCACTGTTGTATACTAGCGCCACCTGTAGCTAAAAATCTTAACTATTTATTTTAAAAATTCATTATAAACAAAAATTTCACGCTTTTTTGAGCATATTTCTTAAAACCGCATCTTCCTATTTACATAGCTTTCTAATAATTAACATTTCAAAATTCACTGAACGTCTGGATCACCCGATATTTTGTAATGCTATTTGTTTAAAAACTGCATCAAAACTTGCTCATTTTTTACGTTTATATATATATATATATATATATCCTATTGATGATTACAAATTATACATTTTCGGCATTTCCCTTCATTTGTTTCCAAAACAAAATTAAAATTTTATCAATTTACAAACAAAATAAAACGGCATTTGTTTCCCTTACAAAATTAAAATTTTATTAATTAACATGTAAAATAACAAAATTCAAATTCAAATTATGTAATCGAAGTTTGCGTTTAAATACCAGAAATTATGCTTTGGTTCTTAAGGGAATAGAGTACCTTGTAGTTGGTTAAAATATCAATTTTCATTTTTTAATATTAACTGAAAACTTATTTATTTCTGATTATTTGAACACCTCATTTTTATCTATATGGCAAATAAATCGCGAGATAGATTTTGCTAATACATCCAACACAATTATCATACAAATGATAACTTTAAACTGATTTTTCTCACAGTTCATATTTTTATAACTTGCTTGTTCCAAAAATACTAAGGCTTTTCTACTAAATTGGTCAGAGGTTTGAATTTTTGTTACTTGTTCTCGATGGTGTATTTATTATTTTTGTGCATATATTTAACTTATAAATTTATAGTTATATTTTTTAAATATTTAAATACATAGTTTGTGAATTTGCTTTATTTTCGATACACATGAGGGAGAAAAAGCATTTTAAATGTAAAATAACATACTTCTAAAAATCAATGTAACTATACATTGATCATATTATATATTCCAATGATTGTGGAAAAAAATCGAAGTAAAATTATTCATAATTGTAAAAGTAGTAAAAATTTTTAAAAGGTTACTTTTGAACCTGTGGAAAACCTATTAGCACCTTTGAACAATGGAAAAATACCACCTATGAACAATGAGAAAAAAAAAACACTGACAGTGGTGTATTCATGCCCAAGGGTCATAGTTTGAAGAATTTTAGTTAGCTGTTGTTATTCAAATAAATTTTATATTCATAGATCAGTCTGAAGCTTTGCTCATGTATTTTTAACCGTTCTTTATATTTTAACGAACAACGCATTTTATTCAATGTTAAATTTTCTATAATTGAATATTTTTTTTGTTCTAACTTATTTAGCGTAAAATGAAGTTAACTTCTGCAGCACATGTTTCACTCTTTAAAATGCGAAAAAACATAAACGTAGTCATTTTTGAGAGTTTGCGAAAACTTGGTTCGCATAAAATAATGCTTAATGTCCTAAAGGCATAAATTATTTTATGTAAAACATGACTTGTATCTAAAAAAAATATTTCGAATCTGTTTCTGAAATAATAAATTTTCTGGAAATATACTTGAACTTCAAGAATATATAATATATGGTGTCTGACAATGTTATGACAAATAAATAATACATAAAACTTAGTATACGTCTCCTTGTTATAGCAGGAAATCGAGATAGAAAATAAAGATTTATACTTAAGTTTCTTTTCGAGGAAACGCTGAAGAACAACTATAAAAAGGCTACTATTTTCTCTCATTTTAATCGTTTTTTTTTAATCCAAACTGAAAATATATATTTCAAGACCAAAAATAGATTTTAAGTTTTTCATTTTTTTTTATATATCTAAATAGACATTATAACGATTTTCATTTGTATTTGCTCATTGCTTTTCAGGTGCGGGTGCAATTATATAATTACGTACCAGTAAGGGGACTGGGGATCAAGGACGACTCGAACACAAGATGGTTCTTTGAACGCAAGCTCACATCTGTCTAACATTGGTCTTCCTTCTGTTGTCCTCTGATCTGAGAAAGTTGTCCTCGCTGTCCACATCGGCCATCGAACCACAGAACTGAGGAGTTGGCCAATTGGAACAGCCAGACTCGGTATCTAGGACGACTGCAATACAAGATGATTCTTTCAAAGCAAGCTCACATCTATCTGATATTAATCTTTCTTCTGATGTTATGATGTCCTTTTTGAGACCGGGGGACATTATCATTTAGATCAATGTTAGACATATGTGGGCCTGCTTTGAAAGAACCATCTTGTGTTGGAGTCGTCCAAGATTCCTTGCCTGGCTGTTCCCACTAGCCAAATTGTGTTTTCTGTGGTTCGAATGCTGATGTGGATATCGAGGTTCAACTTTCTGCTTAGCCCGAAGAGTACTAAATGAAAGCCTTGGAGATATCGGTAAGTGATTACACGGTAATATAGCAGTTATTTTTAAATAGCCTGCTTTTTGTCGAAAAAAATGTAAATATCAAAATATCTGTAAAAATAAACTAAGTAAATTTTGTTTTGTGTAATTATATGTTGTGTGACATTTTATTTTAAAAAATGCGTGTAGTTACACTTTTAAAACTTAAATTTTGTTTGCTTATTATTTAAATAACTAACATTTTTAATTTTCAGCTTTTAATTAGCTTATTTTTATTTTTTTACATCCAATGTTGGACTTTGTACAGCCGCCGTGTTGGACGTTCACCACATTAGATGGCCGCCATTTTGGACGTCGTAAAAATCTGATAACGCAGCTTGAACCGATCTTCCAACTAAATTTAGTATCACATTAGTTGGAAGATGTCAAACGTCCAAGTGACCTTTGCGCCGTCCAGATTTTGACATCACTTCAGAGTCAGACGTTCAATTTTTCAGCCTGCAGATGAATTGCAGACGAATCAAAATAACCACGCAAATATGCGTTGCAACATTGGAAACGAGGATAATTTCGAAATAATATCAAGATCTTTTGCAGTTTCATAAATTACAAATGATAATGTTTTTCGTGCTTCTGGCAAATCTTCTTCATTTATGGGAATAGGTTTACGCACTGGAACCTCACTGCTTTTCAACCATTGTTGCAGTTCCACCACAATTCACAGGGCAGTAATTCAGCTGGAAGTAAACCACAGTACTCGTAATGAGCCGTATTTTCCTTTCCGTCAACATGGCTTTAATTTTCAGCTGGTAATATGGATTGAATTTCTGATACTCTGTTGGTTACAAATACTTCCCCAGTAGCCAAACAATATTGGACCAATATTGGCTACATCTTGGAGCAATATTGGCACACTGGCGCGATATTTGCATGAAATATTGCTCCAATATTGGGATGTTTACATTTTGCCCTTATTTAGCCAATATTTGCAGCCAATATTATGCGAATATTGGGGTTCCATTATAAATATTGCCAATAAAACGCCAAAATTTGTTAAATATTGGAATTTTATTGGAAATATTCCCAATGTAACGCCAACATTTGTACAAAATGGGCGTTTTGTTGGCAATATTTCCAATGAAACCCCAATATTGGCATAACATTGGTGGCAAATATTGGCTAAATAAGGGCAAAATGTAAACATCCCAATATTGGCGCAATATTTACGCTTTACTGGCAATATTTCCAATAGATGAAATATTGGCGCAACGTTGGACCAATATTGGTTTGCTACTAGGGTTGTCACCTTTTAGGATCTGATGTTAACCATGGCAACACAATTTGCGAATCACTCCATGCGTGCACTAAATCTGATTTTATATGTAATGCTGATTTAAGCGCTTGTATTAAGTATGCCAGTAATACTACGGAACATAATTCAAGTCTTAGAACTGTGACAGGTTTTATGGGTATTCGAATTTTAGCTGTCTAAAGTTTCACATCAATATTAAAATTGTCTCAAGTTTCAGCATAAATTTACTGCGAAATATAACACTTTTCTAACACATCACAGAATCCGCGAAGTTCACGTAGAGAATAATTAGGCAAAATGACTTTTCTAGGTACATACAGGATGAGTCATAAATATCGAAACAATAGGCTATCCCCTTAAATATTGCTCCTAGACACATACTTCCAGTTGCAAAAATTCATAAAAAAAGGTAAAGTTTTTGATAAGACAAATTTCAACTCCATGGGGGGGGGGGTCCATTTGTAAAATTACGAAAATATAAATATTTATACGGTCCCCGTAGGATAAATATTCCAATTAAGAAATCTTTCCTTATCCATTCCTGAATTAGACACAAAAAATTATGTCTTCATAATTTTAAAACTCGCAGAGTTATAGTCATTTAAATAATTCATCAGGTTTTAAGGGATTAGACAAAAATTGAAATGCGCGCATTCCAAGAAACTATGTAACTTTAACAGGTCTAGGAAACATGTATAAAATCTATCTTTTGAGTTATAATTTCGATTATTTTTTTTCTTTTTTATGATGATAAGTCATATTATTTGCTAAGAAAATCACATCCTATAATTTCTCATAAAATTTATAAAAATTTCAAATGATTAGTACTAATTTAAATGGGATAATTTAAAACCTTTATAACTCGGAACATTATTTATCGGATTTCAATTTCTTTTTATTTCATTAAAAATGAAATTCTAACTGTAGTTTTGTTCCACGGTTTTTTTATATTAATTTTAAAACGATTAAAAAATATTTAATTTTAAAATACTATAATTTTTTTTTAAAAATCTTATGTTTAAAAGTAATTTTTTTTTCAAATTTGCTGAAACAAAACTAATGTAAAATAATCAAAAATGACATGTTTCATGTTTTTGCATTTTTTTTCTTCAGCAATTCTAGACTTTTAATACTTTAAAGATTTTTTTGTTTGTTGTAAAGTTGTAAAGAAGTTTTATTTATTTATTTATTTATTCTTTGTTTGATTTGGGAATGGATAAGGAAAAATTTCTTTACTGGCAATTTTAAACTATGGGAGCCGTATAAAAATTTAATTTTCGTATATTTTCAATTAGACCCCCCCAATGGGGTTGCAACTTATCTTATGGGAAACTTCACCCTGTTTTATGAATTTTTGTAACTGAAAGTATCGGTTCAGGGACAATATATATAAAGAGATAGTCTATTTTTTGATATTTATGGCTCACCCTGTATATGGAATTTGAAAATGTGACTTCATGGCACAAAATTTCCCAACTTTGGTCAATAATTTCTGGTCCCATGATAATTGTAATTTCCCCAGCTCTTTAAGAATAGTTTTAGATATAATTACAAATAGTGAATATATCCTAATGGGTCAAAAAGCGTTGATACATATGATAAAATAATTCTTTTAGTAGGAACGCTTTGATAATCGATATTATATTTGAACATATCATTATCAGGACCTATAACTTTTGTGGCCTTATTGCCCATTACATTATGTTCATTATTATTACTTATGTTTGCTAACCCAACACTTTAATCTGTGATAGGTTATTTGTATGCCATTCATGTAGTTCAAAACCACCATTTTTTAGCATTTTCTACAATTCATTTATCAATATTACTACAATTATTTATATATTCATTTACCTTCCTGACTATTCTCAATACCAGTTAACACATCATCAACATTAAAATCTCTCAAAACTGTAGTCTTTGCTTTTAGAAAATTAAGACCTTCATCCATTGCTAACTGATTCAAACATTTAGTTGCAAGATATGGTGCAACAGCAATTCCTACGTGACTCTGTTTAAGGAAGAAACCTTTATCGGTTCTCCACGACTATCTCTCCATAAAATCCTCTGAAAATCCATATCATTTTAATGAATTTTTATTTGTCTATTCATCATTCTTACGGTAGCTGTTATTGCAATATTAGGAAATCTAAATCTCAATAAAATGCAAATTAAATCATTTTTGTATTTTCGTCTTGTATTTTAGGACCTACCGTTAAAGTGTCATTTAAAGAAACATCTGTTGTGGTTTTAGCACTCGCATTAAAAACGGCTCTTAATTTGGTAGTTAAACCAGAACTATCCGATAAAAAGTGGTGTGGGATGTAATAATGTTCATTCTCCAATCCACGATCTCTGTTTGAAACAAGATCGATATGGTCGAGACATAAATTTCTTCAATAAATTGAACATTTTGATAGTAATTTTCAAGTATAGATATTAATCTTTTCTCAAGATAAAGAAATCTCCTGTGCGCCAATTAACAAGAATCACCTAGACTATCTCAATCCTGTTTGAATTGTTCCTGTTTGAATAAAGACCTGCTTTTTCCCTAAAATGAGAATTCTCAAAATGTTTTCACAATGTTTTTCTTCATGTGTTAAAGGTTGCACATTTGGAATTTTTTTTAATTCCCAAAATGAATTTACTAATCAATCAGTTTTTGTACTTAAATGATTTACATGTTCTGGATCATTTGCTAGCGTTTCAGAATTTGTTGTATCCGAATTATCCACCCAAGTCTTGAATTTAAGGAAAATCTAAGTTTAGGTTCACGCTTAATAAGTTCTTCAGTCATTAAATGCATAAATACACTTACACCAAAAAGGATATCATTTTTTCTGATTTATAAAATAATGGATCAGATAACATTAAATCACTAAAGTTATCGCAAATGTTTACATCAGGAATCTTATCTGTCACTTTATCCTTTACGAATGCTGGTGTAGATATTTTAAGATCATCTTTTGAAATTAAAAACTGAATAATAAATCGACTTCCAAATTACTCACAGTATTAAATGTTCCCAAACATCACACAGAACTAGAACTGTCTTTCTATTTTAATCCTAATTTGTTTACACATTCACGATAAATAAATGATCTCTGAAATCCTATATCGCACAACCGTCTATATTTTAGAAACACTTATTTATAATTTTGAACATTATTAATGTTGTACACAACAAAATATGAGTCTTTTCATTACTCCTTCCGTTAGACTCATGATGGGAAGCTCACACTCTAGACGACATATTCTCACTTGCTGATTCAACTTTTTGAGAGACAAACCCTTTTGGGTGCGGGGACATACTACTATTTGGCAGACACTTGTTCTTTGAATAATCAATCATATGCAAAATACAGTGACTTTTTTAACAGTGACGGCACGTATTGAAACTCTCATATTTTTTGAGTAAATGTATGTTAGGTAAAGAACTGAAACAATAATAATTACGTTTTACGAAAACTATTTGTTTTTGAACAGGTAAGGAACAAGGAGCTACAAAATAATTATTCTTATTCGAAAATGCAGATTTAGATACCTTATTTAAAGCTAGTTTAATATTCTGAAGCATTTTGTGTGATTCTTAAGAATTATTTTTTAGAAGAATCCAATTTTTACAAAATTAAATAAGTCATTAATGTATCACCAAATTTATCAATGGTTTGGTTCAATATTTCTACCAGATATTATAATAACAGAATTCTTTCATTAACATTATCAACTAAATTTTAAATAACAATAGCTGATTCTGTTTAAAGTGTTGATAAACTGAGAAATCATTTAATGTACGCAAAAATTTGCTCTTTCTTATTTGAGTATCTTTCGTCTAGCAAATTCCATACTATCTCAGAATTAGAATACGAAATTTGAACAGATTAGATAACGCGATATATTTCACCTCTTAATGAAGCCTTCAAATACTGCAGTTTTGAAACATTTCAAATATTTTTATTGATGTTTATGCAAACATTGAAAAGTTCCTTAAATCCTATCCATTCTGTTCATTAGCTCCGAAAGAAGTTAAGGATAATTTTGGCCATTTAACATTTTCAGAAACTTTTTCTGAAATTATACTAGATTTATTTTCACTTTTAATTAACTCAGCATTTTGGATTTTTAATATTTTTTCACCTTTAAATTTCCATAAATCAATTTTATCTGAGATTTCCTGAGCACTATCTATCTCGTTTTCTAATTATTTGTAATCTGTAATTAAAAGTTTAATTTCTCTAACAATCTTCTACAATTCAATTTCTTTTTTTTATAACAATTTAATATTTTCTCTAAATCTCTCACATTAATTTTATCAACGGCGATAATATTTTCAATTTTCATTATATAATTTATAGCGCATCTTCGTAGAGCAGTTATTTTTGGCTTTAAAAGTAACCAAGTCATTTATATTTAAATTAAACCGATAAATCTAATTCTAAAATACACTAATACGTGTTTAATTCAAATAGAAATATATATTGTCATCATATTTCTAAAGTTCAAGAAGAAAATTTCTTCTTTAACACATAAAATAGAATGCTCAAAATTAACTCACTTTCTCTTCTTTCTTTTGATACAAATGTCAACATATTGAAGTAGTTCAGAAGAAAGTTCTATTTTACGCTTGTAATTTTCAGTATCTCTCCGGCTAGATCTCAACCAAAAAATGTTTTTTTGCGTTTTTAAATTATAAATAGCACACGCTGGTTCTTCTAATACAAGAAACTAGATTGTAATCCTGCGGTTTAATTCACATCAAATAACAAACAAGCCACACACGGCTGACAATATTCCATCATCTTTTCACATTGCAATAAAAAACACAAACGAAAATCACAGATAAGGCTGTCAAAAATATAAAGTAAGAAAAATAAATTACCATGGAAATGAAGAATACATTATCTTCATGATCCTTTTTTTTCAACAGAAATGAATGCAGACGATATTTACATAAACACTATGTATTAAAAATATTTAAACATATGTTTATTTCGATCAATTTTATTTTGATATTTTAATGCATTTTATAAATAGTTTACAAGTTTTTTATTTTCATATTGTAACCACTAGTTTAAAATAGTGTAACTGGCTTTAGTGTGCTTCATTTTATCTGCCGTAATAAGATCACTATTTCTACATTAAAAAAAGAACGGCAATGAAACAATTTGAATTTTAAAAAAAGTAGCCTATACTTATCAGTCGCAATGCTTAAGGAATTAATGCATTATAAAAACTAATCGGAAATGTTTCCGGAAATTAAGGAAATCAAAATGGTCTTTTATTTCAGAATTGCGTGGGAAATTTATGCATTTTGTGTCAATTCAGAAGATGAAATGAATTGTTTACTCGGTATAGGTTATTTTTTACATCCGTAAATTATTTAAGAATTTTTTAATACAATAATTAAAATTATAACAAACAACAAACTTTACAACAATACAACAACGCAATAAACTCTTTTAAAATAATAATTTAAGAGTTTTATATATATATATATACAATACGAAGGTTGCTTATGAAACATATAGTCTAAATAATTGTTCTCTGTACTTTACATAACTTAATAAATCTAACAATACAGTTGCTATTTATATACACATGAAGGATTACGGGGAGACATTTAAAAATATCTTAATACATACAATAAATACAATATATACAACAATTTAAAAAATAATAAAGTAATAGTTACCACTGTATTGCAAATGAGGAAATTTTGAGCATAGAAAACATTCAATTAAAACAATAATTGTGCATTTACTTTGGTGAAATTATTAAAACTTTTGCGCTTGTCAAACAAGCAGTTACTCTAACAAATAACCTTATTATTATGTGCTAATTGCAATATAAACTAATAAAAGTCATTAATTTAAGTAGATTATGTCCACGAAAACTACCTAAGAAAATTTTTAAGTACGAAATAGCTATATAAATATTTTAACAACAGCCAGATTCTAATTTAATCTAATTCGTTTGGTTATAAATATGCATTAAAAAGATTAATAACATCGTCAAAATACGTTTATATATACAAACTTCCTTTTATTACTGAACTAAATTTACTAATTTATTTGCAAATTTTATTACAAAATTTTATTAAATTAATACAGCAGGCAAAATAATACTACTTATATAACAAGGCACTGTTCATTGTATTTCAAACAAAATTTTGCTGCTTCTTAAGTTTTATAGCAGTCTTTATTTTAATATATTTACATTTTTAAATCGATATTTAATTTACTTATTCATATTTGAATATTTGTATGCTGCATTTTATACAGTCGAGGGAACAATATGTAAACACCTCTTACTAATTTAACGACTATTATTAATTGAAGAAATTCACTTGTACAAAAGATTAAAAAATAAATCTAATTTTAAATTATGTGTATAAAATTTACTTTATGTATGAGGGGGAGGTTGAATCTACAAATTATAACTGGAACACATTTTGTTTCTTTTTAAAAACAGCACCTAATTAAAAGCAGTGCCTAATTAAAAGCAGCACTAAACAAAAGCTTTTTAAAAGCAGCGCTACACAAAAGATTTTTAAAAGCAGCACTACAACATATTTAAAATCGTCGATTCAAATTACGTTTAGAAACAAAATTTCAAATTATATGTTTTAGAATTATAAACATTCAGATTAAAATTTTCTCATTTTAAATTACATTTTCATATTTTTTAAATGTCTCATGAAACTTTAGTTCTAATGCAAGAATTTTTTGTGTGGTTATAGCAAAGAACACAGTTATAAATGTATGAAAAATTGCAATATATATATAATATCAATTATGAATTATGAAATTAGTTATCGAAAAAAATATGAGCTGTAACCTGAATTTTTTAATAAATTTATATTTGTTATATCCTGCTTTATGCGCATTCTCAATTTAAAATTTAAAGTAGTTTTCAAATTAAGATTTCAATTTTCAAAATGGTCGTTTAACCCCTTTTCGACGGAAGCCTTCTACTAAATGTTTAATGATTTGTCCCCGGTTTTTAATACAGAAATTTGTGCTTTATTAAATCGAGAAAATTATCCGATTAAATAAGGCAAATTTTACTCTAAAATTTTGCTGGTGGGGATAAGCAAGGATTCTTAAGAATTTTTGCGGCACGTATACCTGTCGCTCGTCCCCAAGGGGTTGAGAGGCATTTGATGTAGAGAAAATTATAAATAATAAAAAAAAATAAGGTTCCTTACTTCAAAAGTAAAAATGGAACTACTATAAGATTACTCTTGTGGCTGTCTGTCGCAGCCATTTTACTAAGAAATGGGAAAAGTAATGAAGACCATTCGTCACCTGAGAATAATACGGTTCTATTGGTGTTTTTGAAAAAATTGACTTACCGCTATAGAAATTTTCTGTTTGTATCTATGAAGGCATATCTGGATTAAAATAATACAATATTATGATTTTAAAATCATATATAAATAATATATAACATCATTTTGATGCAAAAATGCCTTCAAATAGATACAAATAGAACCTATCTATATCGATAAATCATTTTTTCAAAAACTCAGACAAAACATTATTATTCTCATGTGAGGTATTGACCCACATACTTATAAATTATTAAGCATTCACAGATATATTTAGGAATTATGCAGTGGGACTGATTAAGTTACTTGAAAAAAATTATTTGTATATCGTATGGGATATCCTATGAAAGCTATTGTAACACTGATCTAAAAAATACATTTAATTTAATTTTAGGTATTATATTTTTAGAAATAACGTAAAAAAGTATTGCAAAAATATGCACCCCCTGAATATCTGAATTTCCAATAGCGGTATAAAAGCAATAAATATAAAATTATTAAAAACAGACTATTTTAATTACAATTAATGGCCTAAATACTAAAGGATTCGCGACTAGTTTGCATTGAGTGGAATTGTCAATGTGCTTCCCGTGTCCGTAAAAGCTAATTAAAAATTTTTTGAAAACATAATTAAATACTTACGCGATTACCTTTATAAGCATTTTTAACACAATACTAAGGTTAAACTTTTAACAAGACTTTTGTTTTTGCTACAATGTAAAAAGCAATATTTTTCAACCCTCAATTTTGTTTTATTAAATTCCAAATGAAGTTTAAATGCACTATTACTTTTTATTGTAAGTATCGAATTAAGTTCGTTAAAAAAACAGATTTGAATAAGATTTAAAGAAAGAATTATACATGATAGCATTTTTTTTGTATTATTTAGGTTTCATATCGCTTTAAATTTTTACGGTATGCCTATATATAATTTTCAAGTATGAGGATTGCCTTTTAAATTTCTACAAAAGTAAAAAGAAACGACTTTTCTGGGAACAATCTGTTTTATTGCTTTTCAAAATATTCGCCTTAAAGATTTTTACATTTTTTGATCCGTTCAAATCAATTCTTGAAACAGTTTTATCACTCTAATATTGATATCTCAGAAACATAGTTTTGGAAGGCATCAACAGCGTCTTGAGGGGACCAAAGTCAATTCCCACGTAATTTTTGTCTCACATAAGCGAACAAAAAAGAGATTTTATTTGAGAAATCTGGAGAATATGGGTAGTGAATTCGATATTTTTTATCCTCCAAATATTCACTTGTTCCATGCGCTGTGTGGAAGCTGACGTTCTCGTGATGAAGAATGATGCGGCATTTTTTGTTGCTTTTACACATTTTGTTGATGACTTTTAAAAAAACAATTTCTGAGTACCAACGGTTGCGTTTACAGTTTTTCGATTCTGTAAAGGAATGGTTGCGACGTAACTGTTTCAAGAATAGGACCGAAGAAACAGGCAATCATTTTCTTCGAAGTTCTTCGTGAATAAACAATATTTCTCAGGTTCGATTTAACTGGAAACAACCAAACAGTGGATAATTGTTTTGTTTTATTTCCGGCTCATGTGAGGTATTCACCCACATACTTATAAATTATTAAGCATTCACAGATATATTTAGGAAATATGCAGTGGGACTGATTAAGTTACTTGAAAAAAAATTATTTGTATATCGTATGGGATATCCTGTGAAAGCTATTGTAACACTGATCTAAAAAATATATTTAATTTAATTTTAGGTATTATACGAATATATCCAAATTTCGTCTCCTGTAATGATGTTGTATGCGGATTTTGCAGTCCCAAATTTGAAATCTTTACATTTCCTTACACGAATTTGCACGAGCCTATTTTTGAGTTTCTGACAAATTACGCGAAATCCATCTGAAAAAAATCTTTTTAATAGCTAAATGTTTGTGCAAAATCGAATGTATTGCAGTCTATGATTCAAGGAATGCTTATATCTCGCGATACATGGCATGAAAATTTTCTTATGCAAATTTTGGTCGTCTTTCATGAGATTCATCATTGATGGACGCACGGCCACGATAAAATTCTGCAAACCAATTGTAAACAGTCTCTTCTGATGGTGCTTTGTTAACAAAAGTTTCAGGAAGCAATATTAAGCATTCTTGTTGTGTGACACCTTTCTTAAAATCATAAAAAAAAATAATCAAATGGAAACCTTCACGATTTATTTCCATTTTTTCACTCACTTGTTTCTTTAAAATACTCACTGTAAACAAAAACAGAGACAATTTCTAAGATGCTTCTAATAATAACATAAAAAATGGGAATTTTACGAATATTTTGCCGACGAATTTTAATAGCGCTTTCTATTAGTATTTGTAAAAACATGAAAGGCTAACCTCGTATATACAACTATGCCCTAAGCTACGTTGTATAGTTTTTTACAAAGTCCTGTTTTTCTTTTAGCAATGATTTGTATTAATAATACAGTTAATAATTCATATATTTATTGTACAGATTAACCTGAGCGTGATTAATTCTCGCACTTGACCGTTTATTTTCTAAACATCGGAAATTAGTTCATATTAAGTAACATATTAAGTAAGTGAAATGGTCATACGGCACGAAATATTACTTTTGTAGAAATGATATATTTTTTTCAGTTAATTTAAGTTAAAATTAAAATAGATACATTTTTCTAAATTTCAGTCAAAATTTATTATAAATATATTCAATGTTATGAAATAAATAGCGAAAATTCTAGAAGTGATGCAAATGAATTCCTAATAGTTTTCTTATTAAAAGCACTGCATAATCTTACATACTTTAATTAATTTAGTTGAATAAATATTTTCCGCAAACATAAAACACGCCTAGAATTAATTTTCTATCTTTACACATGTCTTCTTGTTTCTTCCTTAATCAGTTGAAAACAGAATTATAATATGGACATTTCAGAATAAAATCTTTCTACATTACTTACTAAATAACTTTTATTTACTATTCGAATTTACTAGATAAAGAAATAGTTAATAAAATTTTCTACACTAGTTTTCTAGGAAGACATACAGATTTATTTTTACTATACATCTATTCAAATAGCCTAATAAAATAAATCAAATTATAAATTATTTTATCTGTCCTCATTTACTTGAGGAATGGGTTATTAAATTATACTTGAGTTAGATTCTTTTATTACTTTCATGTCGTTCTTTCATATTTTTATATATTTCATGCAGAAATTCTTATATTTGATTTTCGGAGAAATAAAAATTAAATTAATAAATTACACATTTTTTAAACTAAGACAAACATTGATGTATGAAAAATGATTCACAAGAAACTATATAAAAAAAGTTTAAAAATATTATTTAAATGTTTTTTCTCGATAATGACGATTAATTTCAAATTTTATCCAAACACTAAACACATTATAACAATATGATCATCCTAAAATTAACTATATAATGGGAATCAGAATTAACTTGTAAAAATATTCATAAGATTTATGCGGGTCTTTCTAAAGGTAAGTATTATTTAGTAATGGTCGATTCTTATTCTAAACTAGCAGAATTACTCTTCTTCGCTCGTATTGATTATAAGGGGTATTCCGTGTAAAATAAAATGAAATAATATGGCAGTCACAATCATTGAAATTTGGGCATTCTCGTCCAGAAATCATTAAAAAGGTAATCTGAAAATATAAAGTTATTGTCTCATAACCGTAATAACATCCCTGATCCATAATCTTTTCAGAAACAAAGCACTTTCATTGTAAACTTTGAAATAATAGAATGACATCGGAATTTAATAACGAATTTGTTTGAAAACTAGCAAGCCCTGCGGCTTTGCTCACGTAATATTTGAAATATGCCTAGTGGTATTTGCCAGTGTAATTTTTATTAGAAATAATGATATATTCAGGAATAATTCAAAACTTTCATTTAAGCCACAGCTCTAGTAAATTTAATTATTACACTTCATTATTTTGAAATGAGTCTTAAAATAATAATAGGAACTAATGCTAATTGTAAATAAATGATAATTTAGAAAACATTTTGAAACTTTTATGCTCAATTCATACGTTTCTTTTAGTATTCTTTTGAAGTGTTTAATTTTTTTAGAAACAATTTTCTTAATATGCATTTACATTTTAAAATTAACCATCATGTCAAAATCCAAGTTTCTTTTCTAAAAGTCTACCACATCTCTAAGTGTAGATGCACTAACATAAAATGCTTATGTTAAAAAAGAGACAATCACCATTAATTTACCAACGTTAACTTTGAAGTCATAAGAGAGACTCCTCAGATAAAGAACCTTATCTGTAGAGCATAGTGTCCCTCATGGCCGCCTTTATTAAGGTTTAAAAAATATTTTGTCAGCCAGAAGAAAATAAAAAAAATGTTGCAGATTAAACTCAGCCACTGGGGTACAGACTGTTATCCCATGTCGTCGAAGATATTTGTGAATAACTTGAAAACCTATACTCAGAGTAAGTTCAACATATAGATAAGTCGGTGAACAGAGTGTTTGAATTCTGGCTACACTTGATAAGAATAGTTATAATGTATAGAACAGAGGTACATTTCTTTTCGTTTCATCTGTTTTTTATGTAATTTTTTAACTACACCTGGGCAACTTTCTAAAAGTAGATTTTTTTACTTCATATATTAGACCGTACAGGATGGCATTTGTAATTAACAATATTACCAACTTTAATAACTTATTAATTTGATAACAGCTTAATACTTCACTACTCTTTTTTTAGTGTGTGTGTTTGAGAGAAGGGCATTTCAAATCGTTTCTGTTTAAAAAAATCTTTGTAAGCTTTAAAAAAATATATATTTTTAATTAATTTTGTTAAAAATGAAATGCACACTTTTATGAAGTGTCTATTCTTACGTTGATCTGTGAACTGGAGGCGGAGCAGATCATTTATAGTACACTGTTAAAAATCTTGTACTAGTTTTAACCAAATTTTGGTGCTCCGTAGCTGCCACCATAAGATGGTGAGAACTCGTACCAACGTTTGGAGCTTCTTATTTTAACCTCGTTCCAACTATTGGAACTATTTTTCAACAGGAGCTCCAAATATTCGTTCCAGATTTTACCATCTTACAGTGGCAGCTACTGAGCACCAAAATTTGGTTCAAACTAGGACAAGATTTTTAACATTGCATATTGGGCTCTAGTGTTACTATGCAGCATTCGGTATCAAATTGGTTCGCAATTTTTTTACAGGTAGGATTGACCTCAGAAATAAGATACGTAGTCCTTATATATCTTCATTTTTATACAGGTCCATTTTTGTCTATGTCATTATTATAATGACGATCTAAAGATAACCGTTGAGTCTGACCGATCTCGGATTTAAAATGAGTTATCGTTAAATACTGGATAAAATAATTCTTTATATATGTAACTTATCAACTAACATTGATTTTTTTTTTACAAATTTCCTTCTAAACGACCTGATTGCATTTTAATTAGACTTTAGATATGAACTTAAACTACACTCATGTCCATAAATTAAGGATAATTCAGAATCACATGGAAATCAAACTCTGAGGAAAAATTTCACTTGCAGACTTATAACACACACCTTCAAGACTAATATGCAAATTTCAGAAAGCTACCAGATGGCGTCGATAGTACGTTACAATGACAAAAGCGTGAGAGAGGCTTTTATAGAGAATGGTGGCAAAGAAGTAAAACTATAAACAAGCATTTTCTAACCCTCTCAGTATTAAAAACGAAATGTTATGACACTGAGGACACATGTGGATGATATTTTACGTGGTAGAATTATAGTCCATCAGGAATGTGAGCGTACTCAGATAGAAGTATCTGAGGAACTTGGAATTGTCCAAAATGTAATCTCTAGACTTTGGCAATGATTCCAAGATGATGGAAATGTCAGTAGACATTACAGTACACGCCGTCTCCGAGTTAAAACCATGAATGAAGACCGTTATTTGGCAGTAACTGCCAAAAGAAACATACAGATCACAGCATCAGACCTGGTCTCGTTAGCTGTCTTCAGCCACAGGTACGACTGTTTTATGGCAAACCGTGTATAGACGTGTTGTAAATATTAGTCTATACGCTCGCAGACCTGTTAGATGTGTTACACTCACAGCAACGCTCTGTCGTCTGCGGTTAGCCGGGAATCGGTAACATGCAATGTGGGCATAGTCACATTGGGCTTGTGTAATGTTTTCCGACGAGTGCAGGTTTATCTGTCAGTCTGATTCACATCGGACTTTTATATGGAGAACGCCTGGCACCCGTTACCACCAAGACATCATAATTGAACAACATCGTTACGGTGGTGGATGATTGCTTATTTGAGATGAAATTATACTGGGCTTTAGAACAGATCTACATATTAAAACCGGAACCATGACGAGCCAAATTTATCTGGACATCATTCTGGAACAACATGTACGTTTGTGTTAAGGTGCGATGGGCTTAGAATTTGTGTTTATGGATGATAACCCCCGTCCTCACCGAGCAAACATCGTAAATGGGTCCCTTTAAGCTGAGTATATAATCGGTATCGATTGGCCAGCATTTTCGCCTGATTTGAAACCAATACAACATGCATTGGATATGCTTGGCCGATGGGTTGCAGCCCGTTAATCACCCCATACATGTGTACCGGCACTTTGGAGAGAATTGCTTGCTGAGTAGAGTAATCTTCCCGAAGATCAGCTTCATAATTTATTATTCAGCATGCCTAGGCGTTGTGGGGACTGCATCTCATCGTCTGGGAGAGATACAATTTATTAAATATCATACTGACCATATAATCTTATATATTAAAGCAAAAGCCGTTTTTATTCAGCACACTCAAACTGCTCTCTGCGCATTCGTGCTTGCGCAGATCCGACAACAGAACCAATGAGAGAAGAGATAGTTACTGTCTCTAAAGCTTAGCGTGGTATGCATGCCCGCGTTCGTTCAATGGATCTACTGTGTGCTGAGTGACATGTATGGATTTTTTTTTATCGCAACGTAATTAGTATATTTTTAACATAGGATCAGAGTAATCTATTACATCTTAAATTAGTCTTTTCAACAATATAACCTAGTAAGTGAGAACTTTTTTTTGAATGGCAATGTAACATCGGGTCGATCGAGTTTATATATTTTGGTTTTGCCCGTTTTTATTGAAGGACATAATTTAACCGTTTTTTCTATTGCGTAACACTTCTTATTTTGTTTTCAATCTTTTTCTTTTTTCTAAAGTAATTTCTTATTGTGATCTTTATTTCTGTCATATGAAAATTTCATTTCTATTTTGCCTATAGCATTTACATTTGTTGCATTATCATTTTGAAAATTGATAAAAAATAACAAAAGACAAAACATTGCAAATTCTAAATTCGTATTATTCAACTAAATATACGTAGGTCTTTCAAAAAATAAACAAAATAATAAGAGATCAAAATAGATGCCTTATACATAACTTACTTTTTTAAATCTGCAGCTACAAAATATATATATATATATATATAATTTGGACATGCAAAAAACATTCTGAAATGTCTCAATCAATCACAAGATTTTTGTGGGGACTTCTACTGATTAATAATTTTTGTGGGCTTTTTTACATAATTAAATGACTTTTTTTCCATGATTGATTAATGAATTTTATAATTTTTACCCCACATGACCAACTGTCGAACTGATTGGCAAATTTTCTATTTTTCATGTGATGCAGTAGTGTAGCTATGTTTTTTGGCGCCCGGGGCCAGCAAGAAATTTTGCGCCCCCACCCTAATATAAATATATAACAATTTCTCTCAATTTGGCGCCCCTAGGCCTCTGCGCCCGGGGCAGACGCCCCCCTTGCCCCTCCTTAGCTACGCCACTGATGTGATGGATCGAGAAATTTAGTGATTTTTTTTTTCTGATGAACAAAGAAATGTTGCATCTTTTCTCCCTGCAATTAATGAAAGTTGTTTTTTGAAATTTGTTGTTTTTTTCTTGCAATCTTTTGATGTATTTTGCCGTTTTATTGAATTTATCCTTCTTTCGTGATTTTTTTTTTGAGAAAATGTCGTTTTTTGTTATCTTTTTGAGAAATTTGTCTTTTTTTTTTTTTTTTTTTTTTTTTTTTTTTTTTTTTTTGCTATTTTTTGCGAAATTTACATTTTTTTGCGATTACCTAAACAAAATTTCTGTGCTTTTGAGATCTTTGGACGAAATTTGTGTCTTTTATGATACCTGGACAGTTTCGAAGAAGTTTATCGTTTTTCTCGAGTTCTTTCGATGAAATTGTCGTTTTGTCATGATCTTTTGATGTAATTTCCCGTTTTATTGAAGATCTATTTGCAAAATTTGCTGTTTTTTTCTGCGAAATTACCTTTTTTTGTGATTATTTGATGAAATTTGCTTTTTTTTCAATCCTTTGACGAAATTTGTTGTTTTCTCACAATATTTTGAATTTTTTTTCACAATATGTTTAATTTGCCATTTTTTAGAGTTTTTTTTTGTTAAAATTTGCTTTTTTTCGAAATTGTTTTAAACGTTTTGGCAAAATTTTGATTTTTTGCAATATTTTCATGAAATTTGTTTTATTTGAGATACATGAACAATTTTTTTTCTGCAGTTTTTTGAAAAATTTTTTAGAGATCTTTTGAAGATATTTGTTGTTTTTTGCAATCTGTTGACGAAATTTGCTGTTTTTTTTCACATCTATTTACAAAATTTTTAGGTGTTCTTTTTTTTTGGGGGGGGGGGGTATTTTGACGAAATTTGTTATTTTTTGTGATTCATTGCCAAAATTCATGTTTTTTTTTAATACTTGGATAAAATTACTTGTTTTCTCAGGGATTTTCGCTGAAATTTGTTATTTTCTCACGATCTTTCGATGTAATTTGCTGTTTTATCGAAATTATCTTTTTTTTGTGAAATTTTTCATTTTTTTGTTATTTTCAGAAATTTGTCTCTTTTTTTCACCTTTTTTTTCAAAATTTACCTTTTTTGTGATCTTTTAATGAAATGTACCTCTTTTTTTCATCTTTTGACAAAATGTGTTGTTTTCTCACAATCTGTTTACCAATATTTGCATTTTTTGAAGTACCTAGACAAATTTAAAGTATTTTTACGATCTTTTGACAAAACTCACGTCTTTTATTGTACCAGGAAATAATTATTTGTTTTCTCAGGGATTTTCGGTGAAATTTGTCGTTTTTTCTTGCCATCTTTCAATGTAATTTGCCGTTTTATCAAATTATTCCTTTTTTCGTGATTTTTTTTTGTGAAATTTGTTGGTTTTTTTTTTTGTTATTTTCAGAAATTTGTCTTTTTTTCACTTTTTTTTTTTTTTTTGCAAAATTTACTTTTTTGTGATCTTTTGATGAAATGTGCCTCTTTTTTTCATCATTTGAAAAAAAAAAAGTTGTTTTCTCATATTCTGTTTACCAATATTTGCATTTTTTGAAATACCTAGACAAATTTAAAGTATTTTCACGATCTTTTGACGAAATTCATGTCTTTTATGATACCAGGAAATAATTATTTGTTTTCTCAGGGATTTTCGGTGAATTTTGTCGTATTTTCTTTCCAGCTTTTGATGTAATTTGCCGTTTTATCGAATTTATCCTTTTTTGGAAATTTGTTGTTTTTTTTTCATTTTTTTTTTCAGAAATTTGTCAACATTATGTAAATGCCATAGGCAAAATAGAAATGAATGTTTCATATGACAGAAATGAAGATCACAATAAGAAATTACTTAAAAAAAAAAAAAAAAAAAAAAAAAAAAAAAAAAAAAAAAAAAAAAAAAGCTTGAAAACAAAATAAGAAGTGTTATGCAATAGAAAAAACGGTTAAATTATGTCCTTCAAAAAGAAGGGCAAAATCAAAATAAACTCGATCGACCCGATGTTACATTGCCTATCAATAAATAAGTTAGTTCTCACTTACCAGGTTATTTGTTGAAAAGACTAATTTACTCTGATCCTATGTTAAAAATATACTTATTACGTTGCGATAAAAAATTCCATACATATATTTAATTGCCTATAAAATGAGGGAATAAACATATGTCACTCAGCACACAGTTCAATGGGTACACTGAACTGCAGTATTCCCATTGTAAGATTACCCAGAAAAAACATTCTGAAATATCTCGATCAATCACAAGATTTTTGTGGGCTTTTTTACATAATTAAATGACTTTTTATCCATGATTCATTAATGAATTTTATAATTTTTACCCCCAAATGACCAACTGTCGATTTTTGTATTTTTTCTTCAACTGATTGACAAATTTTCTATTTTTCATGTGATGGATCGAGAAATTTTGAGATTTTTCTTTTTTCTGATGAACAAAGAAATGTTGCATCTTTTCCCCCTGCAATTAATGAAAGTTGTTTTTTGAAATTTATTGTTTTTTCTCACAATCTTTTGATGTAATTTGCCGTTTTATCGAATTTATCCTTTTTTCATGATTTTTTTGAGAAATTGTCGTTTTTTGTTATCTTTTTGAGAAATTTGTTGTTGTTTTTTTTTTGCTATTTTTTGCGAAATTTACCTTTTTTGCGATTACCTAGACAAAATTTATGTGCTTTTGAGATCTTTGGACGAATTTCGTGTCTTTTATGATACCTGGAAAGTTTTGGAGAAGTTTATCGTTTTTCTGGAGTTCTTTCGATGAAATTGTCGTTTTGTCACGATCTTTCGATGCAATTTGCCGTTTTATTGAAGATCTTTTTGCAAAATTTTTTGGGTTTTTTTTGCGAAATTTACTTTTTTGACGTGACAACGTCTTGTAAATTGGTTTGCCGGGAGACACTTCAAGAAACTGCGTTACGTTACGTTACGCTCCGCTCACGATACGCGCTCACTTTTCTCTTAACTTTTTCCGGTCACTTGTGGGACCATTTTCTGAACGTGAATGTGAATTCGCTGCAAGGAAGGGGCGGTGCTTAATAGGAATTTTAGATAGTATCAAACTAAGACGAAATACGTTATGTATTAGTTATTAGTATAAAGTACAAAGAAAATAAGTGTAGTTTATTTCGTAATTCGATGGTATATTATGGAAAACTAATGATATGTGATTAGTGAAAGCCATTTTACTTTAGTTATATTCTGCTCATTGAAAAATTCTTTAATATGCTGTTTACAAAATTCAACATTTGACATCAATAAACATGAAGTAAAATGTGTTTAACAAACACAGTGTATTGCAAGTTATTGTATGTATATTTGTATATAAATACGTATGTATGTGTAAAGGTAAAAATAAAATTTTGTTAATATGAAATTCAGTGCGAGATTCTTTGTATAAATTAATGTTTTAAATATAATTCTTTGTATAAATAAATGTTTTAAATTGTTACTATTATGTCATCCTTCTTCCTACTATACGAATGAATATTCACATTAAAATTATTTTACAACTCAAAGTCGTTGTCACGTAAAACTTTCGCCCGTATACCGACTTTACAGGCAACCAATTTTTGTGATTATTTGATGAAATTTGCTTTTTTTTTCAATCCTTTGACGAAATTTGTTGTTTACTCACAATCATTTGTCCAAAACTTTTTGTTTTCTTACAATATTTTGAATTTTTTTTCAAAATATGTTTACAAATTTGCCATTTTTTAGGGATTTTTTTTGTCAAATTTGGCTTTATTTTTCGAAATTTTTTCATGAAAATTGCCAATTTTTTTAGATGTTTTGGCAAAATTTTGATTTTTTGCAATACTTTCACGAAATTTGTTTTATTTGGGATACCTAGACAATTTTTTTTTCATTTTTTTTGACAAATTTTTTAGAGATCTTTTCATAAAATTTGTTGTTTTTTGCAATCTGTTGACGAAATTTGCTGTTTTTTTTCACATCCATTTACAAAATTTCTGGGTGATGTTTTTTTGGGGGGTGGGAGGGTATTTTGACGAAAATAGCTATTTTTGTGATTATTTGCCAAAATTTGCATTTTTTATGGTACCTAGACAAATTTTTGTACATAGTAAATGATTTCTAGCATTTTTTAAAAAAAACTTTAACAGTAGAAAAATAATCTTCAAACATTTTCAAGAGTTTGTGACGTGTGTCGCAGCGTTGCACCGATTCTGCGCCCAGGATCATGTCATGTTGGTGTTACGTTGGTAAATGGAAAAGCATATTGAAATTTTTAAGAAATATTAATTTTTCTATAGCGGCAAAGTACTTTTTTGTCTTTGGTTCTTTCATATTGTTGCCGTCAAGTTTTGACGGGTTTCACCTAGCCAGAATAAATATCATTAATTTTTTTAATATGTGAAATCGACATGTATTTTTGATTTATGAAAATGTAATAGAAAAGTTAGTTGAAAATGCAAATGTTTATTTGTTGAATGGGGTAGGTAATGTAAAAACAAATTAACCACTGAGAGGATCATTGTTACAGTTGTTGCTAAATAGCAAACTATAAATTCAGTCTTATTTTGCTGCGAAGTAAGTGAAATATGTATATTTTGTATGAAATGAGAAATGACGGTAATTTGTGATTTATTCATTAAAATTTATTGGTGTTGTATTTGTAAATGGAAAATTATCAAATGAGAGAGATTCTAATTATATAGCAGCATGTTTGAATGTAACTCTGCCAATTGCGGGTCATTTGCCTGGATGTAAAATGCAGGTTTTTCTTAGATTTATTGAAATTTTTGCTGAAGATTAGTCGTTAAAAAATCCTTCAATAGCTGGAAAATACCTTTTATTTCTGTGGTGCCGTCAAGTTTTGACGGGTTCCATCTAGTGTTAAGTTTTTTAAGGGGGTTAGTTTTTGTAATTGTTCTAGGGAGCAACAATTGTAGATTTTATTAATGTTATCATACATATACTATAGTTTTTGTTCTTTTTCTTTTGTTTAATAAATGGTCGTGACGAATAAGTCACGTTTGTTTTGTTTCCGCACCTTTATTTTCTGGAACTGGCATTATCCTTAATTTATGGACATGAGTGTATTAACTAAATATCTTCGCACTTTTCCAAATAAATAAATTCTCTCGAAAATTGAAATGTCGAATTTAAGTTAAATGAAGCTCTAATCTTAAAAAATCAGCTCTTTAACAGAAAACGATTACAATAGTTTTAGTGGTAATTTTTTTTAAATAAAAATATATCTTGGAATCTTGAAACGTGCATCTTGTTAGTTATTTTATTTTACGTATAAGCTCTTTATATATTTCATAGCATATAGTATCTGATGCATAAATCATTAAACATAAAACTCGAATGCTATTCTTAATTGTTTTCGATACCTGCACAATAATCTTCATATAAGTATTCTGCAATCTATATATATAATACGCTGACATATGTAGCACAAAAATCATGAATATTTGTTTACTGTTTAATGGAAACATTCAAATTAAAATGCCGATCCAGTGGCGTGGTCGGTAGCGTGAGCTCCTCCCACACCGCTGGACCCTGGTTCGAGTCCAGCTAGCGGCATGGGTGTGCGGGTGTTGTCCCTGTGATGTGTATTAAAATGTATGTGCTGGATTTCTTGTAATAATAAAGTGTTCTGTATTTGTTTCTGTGGTTTATGGATCATTCGAGGTAACAGCCATTTGTAGCTATAGACCTCAAATCATTGTTCACTCAAACTCAATTCAAATTAAACATATCACATGGATTAATATGCAAAAGTCCTCTGGTAATATTTATGCTGTAGTAAATTGGATTTATTATTGGTTTTGTTCCTTCATTGCAGTTATGGAACTTCAAAATATCATTATTTTTATTTTTTTTCTGTTCTTTATACTTAAAAAAATAAATAAAAGTCATGAATTTTAAACTTTTCAGTTTCAAATTAAAGTTATGCGTTATAAATGAAGTGAGTGTAAATATTATATTATTATATTTTAAACAATTAATGAAATACGGAAAAATGCCACGGGTACAATATTTGGTGATTTATTAACTGCACCAGGCTAGCATAAAAATACTGAGTTTTTGATTTATCAGCTCATATGTCATATATGCACCACATTAGCGCGTTAAATTTCTGACGCCAATTATAGAATAAAAAAAATATATAATTAAAAAAAGAGAATAAAATCAAACACATAGTTTATTAATAAATATATAACAATAATCGGGTTACCATGAGAGGCACATATAATTGCCATTTTGTTGCAATCGAGCTAATGTGATGGTCTATGGCATCTGTGTCTGTTTCTGTAGAAAAATCTTCTAATTTGGCAAAACAAATGAGCAAATAAAAAAATTATGAATAAAATCCATATGATTTAATGCTTAGTATACATTCAAGGGAGACCAAACAGGTCGCCAAGGGTAGCTGGTAAAAATATAATTTACAATATATCCAAAACTTTTATGATTACAAGGTGGAATATTATGGAGTGATAAATATTTAAAAATATCAACTTAATAAATTATTATCTTTAAATATTTGGAATTAAATGATCGTATTTGGAGGTTCTCTGTGGAGCTCATAAAAAAAGATGATTATTGTTCGTACTCTTAGCTTCGGACATGACTTATATGTAAATATAAAAAAATATTACCGACAGAGAAATTATTCCCTTAAATTCTCCTAAGCTAAACAATGGATTTGTTCCATTGTGCTTCGGAATACTCCATGCATAAAGTTCTGAATCAAATGAGTTTTTGAAAAAAATGAAGTGCTTTGTCATTCCGGTAAAGTGTGTGTTTAAAAACTAATTGGATGTGCCAATTCCAAAAATTTTTCTATCTCATACATCTTGAAATTCCAATATGTAGTTACGCATGTTAATACTTCAATATTATTTGTTCGATACCATACTAAGTTTGATTTTCCTCTAAAATTTCTGCTTCAAACAATTAATCGGAGAAAAAACGAATTAATCTAGATCATAGTATATATTGAAGTCGTCCGTTTTTCTTTATTGTATTACCAAGAGCTGTTTTCAAATAGCCGGCATAGCAGGACGGGAGTTTCACTCGTTGCACAAGCCAACAATAGACAAAAAACTATGTAAAGTGGAGAAAATATACAACAATCGTAATACATCACTCTTTTCATACGAAATATTTTCCATTTCAAGGAGGACCTGCTGGTTTTAACGAAAAGCATGCATAACAAATTTCGTCACTTCTATGCTCAACTTCAAATACTTTTCGATTGTAAAATAATGAAAATATTGCAAAAATTGTTATTGCAGTAATCGTTTCCGGTGTAATATTTTCAAATTCAAGGAGAAACAACTGGTAATAGCCAAAAACATACTAAAAATTTTTCGTTCAACTCTATGCATAAGTTTATACCGTTTTCGATGGTACAATAACAATCATAGTACCGGCATCGCTATTAAAATGCTCTGTTTTTGTTTACCCTAAATTTTTAAAAATAAAGGAGAACCTGCTTACTACAGCCAAAAACATACACAAAGTTTTAGTTCAACTTTATGCATAACTTTATATACTTTTTGATGGCACAATAATTAAAATAAAACCTAAATCGCTATTACAGTGCCCTCTTACAGAAGATTTTTTTTTAATTCTGGGAATATCTGCTTGCCACATCCAAAAGCATACTAAAAAAATCGTTCATTTCTAAGCATAAATGTATACACTTTTCAATGGTACAATTTTCATTGACCTTCCGGCGGAATTCTTTCAAATTCACGGAAGAAATGCTGGCCTTTTCCAAAAAACATACCCCAAAAATTTGGTTCAATTCTATGTAAAACATCATACTCTTTTTAATGGTATGATATTAAAAATGGTACAAAATATTCTTTCGGCAGAATGTTCCTAAATTGAGGAAGGAGCTGCTTACCGCTACCAAAAACATACACAAAATTTGGTTCAGCTCTACGCATAACTTATACTTTTTCATAGTACAATGATGACACATGCGCATACAGAAACACGGGCAGACAGATTTTTATAAACATGATATTTGAGATCTCATGCCACTAAAACATGTAAATCATTCGAAAACTGGAGGTCGAAGAAAATTGATTGCGAAGAGTTCTTTTATTGAAGAAAGAAGAATGTAATGATACTGAAATTTCCGATAATGCTCCTAATCCCAAAGATACAAGTATCATTTTTTCCTTTAAATTACTGAAGATTGTACAAAGTTTAAACTTAAAATTATAAAATTAGTAATGTTATATATTAAATAAATGGAAAATTTTATAAAGATTAAATAATGCGAATACATAAAATAATGAATTTTATATAAGAGATTATTAAAAGCTCTAAAATGTTTTTTGAAATTATCGGTGTTGGTCTAATACCCATGCACATAAATATAATTTGGTATTTTGAAAACGTTGTACTTTTAATTATTTAAGAGTATATTATTTGTAGACAAACAAAATATAAATTTATATATTAGATATTTCTAATATTTATGGATTAGAGATTTCCAATATTTATATATTAGAAATGTGAACAGCATGAACATGTTGAACAATGGATATTATAAAGCGAAATACAAAATAAAAGCGTTAATAACCAAACTTTTATGCGAAGTATCCCCTAGTAATTAATGTTCCCAAAGTTCGGGATATAATAACTAACAGTTAATGTTTAGCAAACTTTCGACAAATTTAAAACAAACATGGGGATTACATTAGATTAAATCTTACATTACATTGCACGGAAACAGATTTTGGTTGGCAATAAAGCTTTCGATCTGTCAAATTCGTCTAAACCTTATTTCATACCGATGG
Organism: Maratus speculifer; assembly: GCA_964019185.1. NCBI lineage: Eukaryota > Metazoa > Arthropoda > Arachnida > Araneae > Salticidae > Maratus > Maratus speculifer. The sequence continues at coordinate 81,407,508 of OZ025294.1, forward strand.
CAAAAATTTGAAGCACATATAATGTATGTAGTTCTCGGTAAGGATACTAAGTTAAATTTAAATCGAAAATATGTATATATAAGAAATATGAAAATGAATTTAATTACAAGGCAGCTCTTATTTAAAATTAATTAAGATAATATATGTAGATTAAAAATATTGATAATGGATATTTTCAGACAGCACAAATTTGAAAAGATTTTCAAAGTTTGTAAATGTGAGTAATGTGCAAAGGCATTATAACATGTATTTTATAAATACATATTATAATGGTTTTCCATTTAATTATATCCCTTAATACCCCCAGATTATATATATTTTCAAACATAATAGTTAATATTGTAAGTTTAGCATAAATGAAATTCCTTAATGAGTTTCAAATCCTTAATTTTACAACTAATAATGGAAGATGCCGAGAGAATAAGTTTTCTCTAGAAGAAAGCTTCTTATTAAATCAGTAGGGACGAGAGTTTAAGACATGCAATGTATTGATAAAAGGTATTAACTTAAAATTAAAAACTATTTAGATTTTTAACATACGCTTATTAAATTTAATGGCATGTGACATGAGGATATGTAATTTTTTATTTTATTTTATATAAATATTGTGTAATTATGTGAAACAATAAAATGAATAAAATATTTGATTCTAAAAGTTGCATTATATTATATATATCATTTATCATTTAATCTTGAACGTAAGTTTATAATAAACTTAGTCAAAAGTAATAAACTTTTTTCTTTCTAGACAAGTAAGAAAACTCATGCATTAAACAAAGATTATGAAACACTTTCCATCTTTTTTATAATTCATTTGAAACGATTTTTCCCTTTGGTATTGCAGGACAACGAGACATTTTTGACCGTCTCTGTAAATAAACCATTCATGCTAGAAACTCCATTTAAAACAATGTTCGTGGTAGGGAAAGTCAATAACTTCTAAAAATTCCAGGTTAATTCAAATATAGTTACGAGAGTTAGATCACAGATAGACGTCCAAAAGGCCGGAGAGACAAATGCTTGCCGGCCAAAAAAAAAAAAAAAAATAGATAAACACTATTCAGTTTCATTATAAAGTGTTAATGAATGTTCAAAAGGTGCTGCGAACTTCAATAGAAATAGGGTTCATGCTAGGGTATATGTCAATAACATCAGGGTATAATCCCAAAAATTTCAGAGCAATCCCAGTATATTTTAAGAGAGGTAGAGCGCGGACAGATGGACAGACGGACGACAAACCGGAGTCATAAACACTGTTCAACTTTGTTGGAAAGTGCTCAAAACATCTTGTAATTTCAAAGCAAATTTTAACGCGATGCCGATTTTTTAGCACTTAAAAACGAATTTGAAAAATGCTTATGACTTCGGTTTGTCTGTCCGTTTGTCCACGCTCTAACTCCCGTAAATACACTCAGATTTTCATGAAATAGATAAAGCTTAATTAAGGTCTTAAAGTATATCTGGTATTGCATATAAAGTAAGTACGACTAATGGTTAATTTACAGGTACACTTAAAAGAATTTGATTACATTATGCTTTCTGGGAAAAAATCGTTTGGAAAGTTTTTAATGATATTACGCTACTTCAAATATATTGAATCTGATATAAATCACTGAATTTAACGACGACTACGTCTAAACAGAGCATCCATTGCATATTTCATTAATTTACAGGGACACACAAAATAAGTCGCTTAATGTACTGTCTTTGCATAATAATTGCTAGAGATTACGTTTTAAAATTCGTTATGCAAAATCTCTATATCATACATATGGCGACTAAACAAATTGGATAATTTTCCTATTGTTGATGGGAACAACAGTTTTGAAATACGTCGTACATTCCCATATGGTGAAATAAGATATATTTTTGTAATTTTTTAAACTATGCAGTTTTGTTAGATTATTCTGAATGTGTAGCAAAATGCTTCTCATCTAATCTATGATTCACTCATATTTTTTTCGTTCTTGTTTCTGCGTGTGAGTTTGTGTGTATAACAGTATTTATATATTCTTACGCAAATAAAGAAAAACAAATCAATTGTTTTTCGTTTTTCGTTTTTTTTTTTTCGTGATTGTAAATTTTATAGTAGAATACGAAACAGGAATTCAATGGATCAGTTATTTTAGGAAGTATGAATGTTTAAAGTTTTCAACTCCTTATATGAAAATCATTTGTAACTGTGAAAGAAAAGAGTACAACGTAGATACTTTTGAAAGAATAACTCAAAAAGTACTGAACATTTCCTTTCTAGTTATTTTAAATGAAATACATGAATTATAGTACAACGTTTATGTAATTAAATTACTTAATAAGACATTTTGTTTGTTGTAAGGAATTTTTATAAATCATTTCTTCAAACGATGATTTATTTAATTTGAAAAGACCAGAATGTTCGCAGTTATACATATGTGTTGTTAAAATCATAAATCTCGTGGCAGAAAAAAAATATTTTCTGAATATATATTTTTATGAAACATAATTTTTTTTTCAGAAAAAACTTTTTTAAGGGATACTAACTAACTTTCTGATTTAAGTAGTTCCGCTGATTGTTGTAGTTATCAAGCAAATTGAATATTTCTAACTGAGCGATCAGTTTGATTGTGTTAAAAATAACTTTTTATGTACGTACCATCGTTTATATAGAGTTCTTTTTAAAGGTACGTAGCCAGGGAGGGGACTAATGGGTCTGAAACCCCTCCCGAAAGTTTAAAAAGACTGCAAAGTTATCTCTAATTACAACAAAAATTGACCACGTATTTCTTTCTTTTATCTTCCATTGCATTAAAACTACATACATTTTTCGTTGTAAAAATATAAATTTATTCAATCACAGTTATAGCAATCCTTCGTTACATCTTTCATTCATATATTGCTTTTTATTCATATAGAATATGAGGTGGCCAGCACAGATAGTCACTTCATCGAGTTGAGGACTGAAATTCCACAATTTGTTAAAAAACTCGATTCACATATTAAAACGCAATAGTTCTGCGAAGTCATTTTCTGGTGGAAAACTCCTGAAAACTCAAATTTAGCAGTTGACCTGTAGGATTACTATTGTGTTTTCCTGCTCTCACAAGGGCACCACCAAATATGGTGCACACAAATTTTGATGATTTCAAAGTATGTTGTAGGAGTCATACCACTAATTATTCAGCTGAAATGATTCTTTCAAATGGGCCTTAGTTTTTGAGAAATTGGGGGGGGGGTCAAAGTTCAACGTATATTTCAAATACTTATTAGTACGAACGCCGCATGTGAATTCGTGGCGTCATGGTAACGTACGAGCCTGCAAGTCGAAAGGTTGCGGGTTCGAATCAGTCCTCAGCCTTTTACTTATTTTTATCTTTTTTATACACTTCGCAAATTATAAGCAGAATTGAAAATTCTACAGCTTTGAACCTTTTGATATTTTCTGAAGAGGACAGTTTACTTTGTCAACATTTTTTTATTATTATTTTTTCAAAATATGGTGAACTGACTGCACTTCAGGGTTCAACTAAAAGTACATTTTGCTACAAATAAATAAAAATTTGTATTTAATTAAAATTTTGAAAAGGTATAAGAAAGTTTCAATATTTTAAAATCTCCACTATTTTAAATATTAATATTTTTAGATTAATCAGTCACTTTTTTTTTCTTTTCAAATGTGTATTACACAATATTGTGCTTGGATTTTTAGATAATTTAATACTGCATTTAGTATAATTTATGTCACTAAAATACTTAATTCGTGATAAATATGTTTAAAAATACATTAAAAGTAAAAAAAAAAAAAGTTTAATCATCATTTGTAAAAGTGGAAAAATAAGACCAATAAAAAGAAATCTTCATTTATTCTGATAATTACGGAGGAAAGCAGACGATTAAAAAAAGTACTTTTATATGTATTATAAATTTTATCTCATTAAACAGACAATTTTCGTACTTCAGTTGAATTACGGAAAGTGTTTTGATTTGTTATAAAAATAGATGTAATCTGTCATTTCTTATTTGTGCAAACGATAACTTATGTTCATGTTGAACTTTGGAGATAAATGTACTTACAGAAAATTGGAAAATTGAAAATTTGGATAATTGGTAACAACTTGCATTTTAACATTACTGCATTAATATTTTATTATTTTTTTCGAAGATACGCATTACTTGAATAATCTAATCCTAAAGACGTTTAAAAAATTGCACCCGAAAATTATTTTGTATTATTTATACATATACAAAAAAAGGCAAATTTTCATTTATAATGCTATAAAATAAAAAAGCGATAGGAAAAAAATCATTATTTCAGGATTGTGCTTAAAATAAAAAACGCGAATAATAATTAATAAAAAAAAAGTTCTAGGCGTAAACTAGTTTTGTAGTTTTGTCAATAGAAATATTCGTTTAAAAATTGCAGAAAAAAAACTAAATTTTCATGAAAAAATTTAAAAATGTAAATGTAATTTATTAAGAAAATATCAAAAGCTGTAGCAATTGTGTAATAAAAATACTTAAAATTTGTAACGTGTAAAAATACAAAAATAAATAAATAAAAGCCGATGACTGATTCGAACCCGCAACCTTTCGACTTGCAGGATCGTAAGATACCACGACGCCACGGATTCACATGCGGTGCTCGTACTAATAGGTATTTAAAATACACGCTGAACTTTGACCTTCAATTTCTCAAAAACCAAGGCCCATTTGAAAGAATCCTTTCAGCGGAATAATTAGTGGTATGACCCCTACAACATACTTAGAAATCATCAAAATCTGTGTGCACCATGTTTGGTGGTGCTCTTGTGAGTCCTCAATGTTCTCATACCTTTGGCTATAGGAAAATACAATGACAAACCTACGAAGCAACCACTAAAATCGGGTTTTTCACCTATCTGATTTGGCAGATTAGTTACGTTTAAATATGCGAATAAGGTTTTAATTCTGGCATTTCAGCCTCTAACTTGATTAGCTAACTTTTTGAGCTGCCCCTTCCCGGTCTAACATAAACCACAAAAATTCTTTTTAAAATGCAATTTTAACTGTTTTTAAGCACAGTAAAATTCGGTAAAGATAGAAATCTTTGATTTGACTAAGAAACAGTATGCATAATATGCATGCATGGCACAAGCAAATGTAAAACATTTGCTTGTATGTTATAATATTCCTTAATTTTCCCTATTTTGATTATATCACGCATATAATGAAAATTTAAAGTGGTCAATGTTAAATTTAATTAACATTAACCACTTTAATACAAAATATTAAATTGGTTAATATTTTGTAGAGAAAAGAGCTAAAATCTTTATAAACCGCCTATGATGCAAAATCATATAGAAATTAATTATTTTAAGGAAGATTTTTTTATGTTTGGAAAAACTTTCAACTTTAGGGACGGATATTCTAACGTAGACACTTTTTCGGCATGAGACGTTTCATAACGTGAGCTAGAGAGTTTTCAAGGAGGCAACATGTAGCATTCAAACAATCTTATTTTTTGCCGACAAAGAAATTCCACTGATGAAGTGATCTTGATAACAATCTTGTAATGTTTGAGAAATCCATAAAAAAAAGAAAAAAATGATTAAGCTAAGAGCGCTTTTAAGATTTAGAAGCAAAGTCAGGAGATAATAGAAGCCACACATTATAAACAGTAGTGGTGGAAATGCTACTTCACCCCAGATATTAATAATGAAATAATTCAAATATGCTCGATAAAGTTACCGAAGAACTACTATCAAAATAAATAATGCGATTTATTTTATTTGATTGCTGGTTAAACTAGGACATTTCAAGCTCAGAACAACTTGCCTTTTGTGTTAGATATCGGACTATTTTTCAAATAAAAAAAAACTGTATTTAAAGAAAAATTGTTAAGTTTCATCCTAGTAAATTGGCTTTGTCTGCCGAATATTTAACACAAATAATATTATAAAGTTGTGATGAACTATGTCTTGATATGTCTAAATGCGTCGCAAAAGCGTATGAAGGAGCTGCAAATATGGCTGGTTATGTTAGTCCGGTCAAGTTTAGAATTAGTCAGAAGTATCGAAAACTGAGATATGTCCATTGTTCAAGCCACCGGTTAAACTATGTATTGTCTAATAGCATGCTGAATCTCTCATCCCAAACTCTCTTGGAACTTTTGATGACGTCTACGTCTTCCAAACTAAACGATCCTAATATTAACATTTATCCTAACAACATATGCAATCCCTCAAATTACATCTGCTGAAGAATATTATAGGATCACGGTCTTTGTTCTCTGTGTGCAAAGTTTCATACAAAATTCGAATAACAGATACATTTTGAATCAAGCTAGGCTAAAAGATTTCCAAGTACATCTTCCAAGGTTTGCTTCTCTGGAAAAGCCAGCATATTAGAGAATTGCTCTCAATATTTTAACACCAACAAAATCGCAAGTGAAAGCTGAACAGGAATTATGGTGAAAGATAATTGCTAATGTTGATGCAAAAGCATAAATCCCAAAGTTTTTAGAGTGCTGTAATTCAATGTATTACACAGACAATGCTGAAAATTCTCTTTCGACAATAGAAAGAGATAGATTTTTTCCTGAAAGCGTTGTGGTCAATGAAACACTGAGAGCCTTGCAATGATTTTCATTCATTGGAACATTACAGTAGATCCGGATAAGCTAAATGCTATCATGACTGAGAAATCACAAAGATTGCTTCTGTTTCACTAGTAAATTTATTGTACCAAGAGTACAGCATTTATAATTATTCCAATTCTAATTAGAGAATGTGAACTATAAATATAATTTTTATGATTGCATTGTATCTATAACAATTAATTTTTACTTTGAAAAAAAATAATATACGTAATTAATTTCATTTATGCGTTAATCATTTTAACACCTCGCCCCCTTTAATGTAAGATATTGGCATGTTAAAAACAATCCTGTGCTTTAAATCTCTTCAAATTACTTGTACCCTGTTAAATTTTTTTATGTGAAAGTATAGTAAATTTACTAGTATTCCATTATTTTAAATCTTATGTAAAATTAAAAGGATTAGAAAAACAGGGATTCTGTTAAACAACAGAGAACTTTTTAGGTAAATTTACAAGAGATTCTTTAAATTAATGTCGTTAAAAATACAGAAGACTCTGTAAATTTATTTTTTAACCGACTTCAAGGAGGCGTTTATGATTTCGACCTGTATGTATTTGTTGTTCACGCATAACTTTCGTAAATATGAACCGATTTTGATAATTCTTTTTTTGTTTGAAAGCGTATGGGACCCATGTGGTCCCATTCAAATTTCATAAAAATCTGTTGATTAGAACTTTTAAAAAAAATTAAAACATTAAAATTCAATATCTTTTCGAAGTAATCGACCAATTAGAAACGTTCATTCTTCATGTTTTTAAGTTACACTTACATAGACACACGATCTTTTCAAAGTGTGAAACCTTAACTGGACAAGGTTCACATTTATTAACAGTGTACACTGTAAAAAAAATTGACCCTTTTGCTGCATAGTCACTCCCCCGTTTTTATAGAATATCTCTCTCTTGACCCATGAGAATTCTGCATGATATTCTGAAGTAATCGTTTTCTATAAAAGCGGTGGATTGACGATGCAGCAAAAGGGCCAAATTTTTTACAGTGTACACTGTAAAAATTTTGATCCTTTTGTTGTATCGTCATTCCTCCGCTTTTATAGAATATCTCTCCTTTGACCCATGAGAATGCTCCATGATACATTGTTAAAAATTTGACCCATTTGCTGCAGCGTCACACCACAACTTTTATAGAATATGTCTTTTATGACCAATAAGAATGCTCCGTAACACAGTGACGTAATCGTTTTCTATAAAAGCGGTGGACTGATGATGCAGCAAAAGGCTCAAAGTTTTTGTAGTGTAATTGGGACAAAAGCGTCTGTAAAAGAAATATTTGGGAATCAAATGCTGTCACTCTCTTATAGAGGCAGCCAGATATAGGTAATGAGTTTCAGATTCCTCATCGAATACTCCACCGCTCATTTCCGATTTCAGTGTCACTGTAAAAAAATGTGACCCTTTTGCTGCATCGTCACTGCCCTGCTTTTGTAGAATATCTCTCTTTTGATCCATGAGAATGCTTCATAATTGGGTGAAGTAATCGTTTTCTATAAAAGCAATAGAGTGATGATATAGCAAAAGTGTCAAATTTTTTACAGTGTAGGATTCCTCGATATAAATATGACGACACATGTAGCACAGTATATAATTGGTTGAAACGATTCTGGACAAAAACGAATCACCAAGCATCTTGTTGAGCGGGCAATTTTCGTCAATCTTGTTAACTTCTCATACGAGTACAATCGAATTATTCCAGGAAATTATCATCAAATTCCATAATAAAAAATGCCTGACAATGCAATGTACTGTTAAAAATTTGCAACTTTTGCTGCATCGTCACTCCATCGCTTTTATAGAATATCTTTACTTTTATCAATGAGAATCCTTCATAATGCATTTAACTAATCGTTTTCTATATAAGCGGTGAAGTGATGATACACTGCTAAAATTCTGCTGCATTTTGTTGCAACGCACTCCGCCGCTTGCATATAATGTCTCTACTGCGACCTATGAGAATGCTCCTTAATACAGTCAAGTAACCGTTTTCTATACAAGCGCTGGAGTGCGTAGCAAAAAAATGCAGCAGATTTTTAACAGTGTACAGCAAAAGTTTCAAATTTTTAACAGTGTAGTTGGGATAAAAGCGTCTGTCAAAGAAATATTTGAGAATCAAATGCTGTCACTCTCTTATAGAGGCAGCCAGGTATTGGTTATGAGTTTCAGATTCCTCGTCGAATTGCCACTGCTCATTTCCGATGCCATTACTACCTGTATAGGTATTAGATTGTTGCTGTTTATCGATTGAAGCATAGTGCAATTTTTGCTAAAATCTTTCTCTTTCCTTTTTCTGAGTGAAGGGGGAGGGTCAATCCATTTCAAGTGGTCCAGCACTGGTCACTCGACTATTTTTAAAAAATCTGAAATTTTTTGTACAACAACCCTAATATGATGGAAGTTCAAAATGACCGTTATTTTAATTCTACTATTTTTTGTTTGTGCATGGCGGCCATCTTTGTTTCATCGTGTGCAGCGATTTTCTCAGATACTAGGATACACAAAATTGTAAATATCTCGTATTCTATTTTCCCAATTGAAATGGGGTTTGCAGCATTTGTTCAGAATAAAATAGGCTAAATATACAGCGTAATAAAAATTTTGAAAAATAAATTTTTATAGGTGAAATTTTAAAACAAAATTTACGATTTTTTCCAAAATCTATCCGTTTGCAAGAGGAAAATTTTCATGCAAGGGAAATTGTCAACCTTACACAATTTTTTCTACAAATAAGTCAAAAGTGCGTGTACTCATACACCAAGTCCCAGATCTGGGAGTTAATTTCTCTTTGCGAAAAAAATTCCGAAATTCGTCAAAAATTTCAAAAATCGCACTTTTTAGGCTTTGATATATCTGGTGGGGCACGAGATAAAAATCTGAAATTTTGGCCTATGATAGTATCGTGTAGTAGCGTTATGTACAAAAAATTTCAAAAAGGAGATTTGAATACAAGCTGATATATGACATGGAAAATATGTGAAAAAAATACTACCAAACTATTGTAAATCTGCTATGTAATTGTTCAATAAGACTGTCAACTTTGCACAATCTTTTCTACAAATAGGTCAAAAGTGCGTGTACTCATACACCAAGTCCCAGATCTGGGAGTTAATTTCTCTTTGCGAAAAAAAATTCCGAAATTCGTCGAAAATTTCAAAAATCGCACTTTTTAGGCTTTGATATCTCTGGTGGAGCACGAGATAAAAATCTGAAATTCTGGCCTTTGATAGTATTGTGTAGTAGTGTTATGTACAAAAAATTTCAAGAAGGAGATTTGACTACAAGCTGAGATATGACATGGACAATATGTGAAAACAATACTGCCAAACTATTGTAACATACTATGTAATTGTTCATACCTCCAAAATTTTAAATTAATTATTTATGGTACAAAGTTAAATGTTAGTTACAAATATCTTTTTCAAATGCTTCTGTGTGATTTAAACAATTCAGAATGTATGCTAAGCCAATACACTATTTGTCTAGATGAACAAATCTACTAGAAATGCTATTGCAACAATTTTACTCGGAACACATTTCAGGAAAAGTAAATTACAGACAATGAATAGCAACTGATCGAGTTGACATGGCTTCAATTATTAAACCTAGAGAATTTCATTCAAGTTAACAAGGGATGACAAGACTTGGGGGCTTCAAATAAAATTTTTAGAAAGAACAGCCTGATGGACTGACAACAGTAACTGGTCGAACTCATAACATCTCTCGTAAATATTGTTAAGCTCTTTGTTGAGCATATATAATATTTTGTAAATTAAATGCTTATTATTTAACTGTTTTCAACAAACGATATTTTCTGGGTAAATTTTGTAATAAAAGAGACTAATCTCATTTCTCCTAATGTACTCGTAATAGCATTTCTTAACATTTCTTTAATCACTGTATCTCAGCTTGTAGTCAAATCTCCTTCTTGAAATTTTTTGTACATAGCGCTAATACATAATACTATCAAAGGCCAGAATTTCAGATTTTTATCTCGTGCTCCACCAGAGATATCAAAGCCTAAAAAGTGCGATTTTTGAAATTTTCGACGAATTTCGGAATTTTTTTCGGAAAGAGAAATCATTTCCCAGATATGGGACTTGGTGTATGAGTACACACACTTCTGACCTATTTGTAGAAAAAATTGTGAAAGGTTGACAGTCTTGTTGAACAATTACATAGTAGGTTTACAATAGTTTGACAGTATTGTTTTCACATATTTTCCATGTCATATCTCAGCTTGTAGTCTAATCTCCTTCTTGAAATTTTTTGTACATAACGCTACTACACGATACTATCATAGGCCAAAATTTCAGATTTTAAACTCGTGCCACACCAGAGATATCAAAGCCTAAAAAGTGCGATTATTGAAATTTTTGACGAATTTCGGAATTTTTTTCGCAAAGAGAAATTAACTCCCAGATCTGGGACTTAATGTATGAGTACACGTACTTTTGACCTATTTGTAGAAAAAATTGTGTAAGGTTGATAGTTGCTCTTGCATGAAAATTTTCCTCTTGAAAACGGATAGATTTTGGAAAAAATCTTACATTTTGTGCTAAAATTTCACTTGTAAAAATTTATTTTTCAAAATTTTTCTATCACTGTATATTTAGCCTATTTTATTCTGAATAAAATGCTGCAAACCCCATTTCAATTGGGAAAATAGAAGACGAGATGTTTACAATTTTGTGTATCCTAGTATCTGGTAAAATCGCTGCACACGATGAAACAAAGATGGCTGCCATGCACAAACAAAAAATAGTAAAATTAAAAGAACGGCCATTTTGAACTTCCGTCATGTTAGGATTGTTGTACAAAAAATTTCAGATTTTTTAAAAATGGTCGAGCGACCAAAAAAATATTTTCTGGACCACTTGAAATGGATTGACCCGGGAGTACTTTTGACTGACTACACTAGAAAAGCATTTTACTATACATTAATATATGAAGTCATTTTGCTGCGTGCTCATATATGGAAGCACTATGTCGCGCTCTTATGTATATGGACACTTTACTTGATGGATTGTCACCTTTTGATACCCACTTTCGATGACCGTAGGATTCGATGCAGACTAAGATTTCATAAATGCGGTAGCTTTTCGAAGTGGCAGATCTTGTCTGAAGAAGTTACCATACAAAGAAAATCTTAAGATTCACAACGATACTAACCGATATTGTAATTGGTTTCAGAAAAGTTGACAATCAAACAGTGACAAGTAAACTGAATACATCAGAACTTACCAAAGTGCGTACATTAGTAATGCATTGCAAAGAGCTATCTTGTGCCAGTACACATAATTATGTATTACGGTATGCATAACTAAAAAGTAGGAAATAAAATAAGCTTTTTAAGAAAAAAATATCAACCGACTTCAAAAAAGCGCTAAAAAGAATTAAATAATTCTTTAAAATTCTCTAAGGCCAAAACGTTATCCAATAAGCACACATTGGATATCAGGTACCGGCATAAAAAACGGTTAAATTTAATATGTATAATTTAATATCCACCAAACATAGATTTTAGAGATAATATTATTTTACAAGAGATGAATTGACATATTTATGATTTATTTTATGAAGATATACATATAAAAAGTAATGAATTACTTTTTGAAGTTGGTGCCAAACTATTTGATGTATATTAAGAATTGTAGCTAAATTATACCTAGTACCATAATTAAAATGGGGATAATCATTATCGATTGTGATTGTTTGGCACCAACTTCAAAAAGTAATTCATTACTTATTATATGCATATATTCATAAAATAAATCATAAATATGTCAATTCATCTCTTGTAAAATAATATTATCTCTAAAATATATGTTTGGTGGATATTAAATTATACATATTAAATTTAACGTTTTTTATGCCGGTACCTGATATCCGATGTGTGCTTACTGGATAACGTTTTGGCCTTAGAGAATTTTAAAGAATTATTTAATTCTTTTTAGCGGTTTTTTGAGGTCGGTTGATATTTTTTTCTTAAAAAGCTTATTTTATAATCATAATAATTTAGTTTACTTTTTAAAATCAGTAAATGACTCAATCTTCAGTGAGCCTAGCATAATTTGAATTTATGGAGTAATTTTGAAAACTGTTGCATCATATATTTTTTTACACAATTTGGTTTGAACCCCGTTTAAACCTCTTTCCACTATCACTAAATCACTAATATCACTAAAATTCCCCAGTAACACTGAGATGATGATTTTTCTCTAAAACTGATTTTTAAGCTAAATTTTCTTTTTTAAAATATTTCTAATAAAATTGCAACATTATTTTATAAGTGCATATTTTGAATTACAAGTTTTAACAACAATAAAAATATCTTTAAATAAAGACGAAATCTCTATAGGGAGTTATATGTAATAAAAGGAAAATGTCGGTAAAATAATGACTGAGAAACTCGAGACACTTAATCAAGAAGCAGTGTAAATTGAAAAAGTGTCTCGTCTTCTTTTTCTGTGTTTTTACTGAAGTTTTTAATTGTGTGTACATTTGAATGTTTTTAACGTTTTTCTCATAGAATACATAAGACTGATTTCAAACATTGTCAATTTGTGTGTGTGAGAATGTGTGTTATTTGTGAACTCCCGATTTTATCGAGCCGGTTTTAAATTGAAAAAGCTCTCATAAAAAAAGAAATATATATATATATATAAGAATTTTTGACATGGAGATAATACATCGTATGCAGAAGCATACCTTAATTTAAGCCTTATTATTATTATTTTGTTAATGCTTTAATTTAAATTATGCAGATTATTGCAGTCAGATAAAAAAAAAAGTTCCAAGTTTCAGCCCCCTCCGAAGGGAAATCCTGGCTACGGGCCTGCGTGCGATTTATTATGTTGATCAGTCTACATGACAGACTAGATGTTTTACTTGTACAATTATCTCATAGAAATATGCTACCAGGTTGTCGACCCTGTAAATGTACCGAAAACCAGAAGTTGAAATAAATTCGACCGTAACACGTCATTCTATTTAAAACGAAAGAAAATAGAAATAGATACAAATTTTGAAATTAAATTTTTAGTTTTAGGTACATGTTAATAATTAATATGTAAGTTATGTGACTTCATTGAATAAATTTTTACTTTCTTCGAAATTTACAATAAATATCGAATTCATAAAAAATTTCGATTTTCTGTTTTCGGCGGATTTACACATTTTATGGGTCAGAGAGACGAAAAAACTTGTACAAAATGTCTTTCTGTAAGTCTGACTTATGTGCGTCAGTCCATATGCATTTCACACAAATATTGTGAGCGTTCTATTTCAAGAACTAAAATCTGGAATTAAAAAAATTATATTTGTAAGAGTCAAGGAGCTTTGCGGACAAACTCTACTGCCCTGAACTGACTCTGTTATGAACATGCTCAGTTGAGGACCAACTCTATTGCCAAGGACTGACCCCATGGCTTTGCGTGAACTGTCACGGACTGAATATTGTGCTAAATTCAAGTTTCTCCGGATTTCGGAAAAGGCGGCAACGGCAGAACGGATGAATGATTTTCTGGAACTTTCGTGGAGTTTAAAAATAAAAACTGTAAATTGTAGTACGAGATATAGATATGTAAAAGTGATTTTTTATGTTAAGAAAGTGAATATACTCGTTTTTCTTTGTGGTTTTGTGTCGCGATAAATAAAGATGGAAAAGTATATTGTATTCTTCAGTTCAAGAATTAATATTTATTCATCTTCTACAGATTATTGTGTTTCTAAATGAACTAATCTACAGATCTGTGCAGCGGGAATTTGAGTGGCGTAATCGGCAGGATATGCAAGGTGAGAGCTTTTTATTAATGTGACTTCCCATTATAAGAATTTATATTGTATCTATGATAAATTTATTAAGATTTTTGCAATTTTATTCCATATTTTGACGTTAAGGAAAGGAATTTGTTTTGAATGTAACTAAGTAATACGTCAGTGCTAAGGTGTAGTAGTATTGTAGCAGTATAGGAGTGGTGTTTTGTAGTGCCGGCTGGATGGAGGATATTTAGAATTGATTTTGGTTGTGATTTTTTTTTATTGTTGGTTTTATATATGAGATGTTTTGCTATGAAAATAGGGTTGTGTATATTTCGGAGAGTAATTGAGTATTGGTTGTGTATATATGTTAATTGAAGAATTTATAAATTATGATGAGTCTTCATTGATGTGGTGTGTATATTTTTGTTTTAATACGAATTTGGATAGATTTATGAAGTAGTATTAGTTGAAGAGTTGTATTGTGACGTGATACATGTGAAGGTGTTGAATTTTCATATTACTATGGTGCTCGCAATGGTATTGAATTTATGTGCGTGATATGGTTACAAAGTGCGACGTATTTCTGGTGTTTATTAGAGTGGTGGATTAGTGATTCCAAGTTACGGTTAAATTGAGTTTTCGCCAATTTGTTGGAGTTTACAACCCTATTGAGAAACTATTTAAAAAGTAACAATGTCATTTTTGGGTAAGGCTCGTAAAGAAGATTTACGGTGTTTGGCTGAAGAATTGGGAGAGCATCCTGAACCGGATGCAATAATAGTCGATTTAAAGCAACTAATTATGGAGAGTAAAAACTATGAAGTAGAGTTTGTGAAGGGATTGATGGAAACTATTATAGAGACGAGAAAATAGAATGAGGCGAAACGAAAGGAGATGGAAAAAATTGCATTGGAAAGAGAAGAGAGGGAGTTTGAGTTGGAGAAGTTTAGGATAGGGAAAGATAGCGAAAAAGCAGAAATTGATGGATTGGAAATGAAAACCTATAATTGTGGAATTGAATTTGCGAAACTTATGCCGAAATTTAATGTCAAGGAGGACGACATTGTTTTGTATTTATCTATTTTTGAACGTCAAGCAAAGAGGATGTGTGTAGATCCAAAACATTGGGTATCGAAATTGTTGGTTTTGCTGCCGTCCGATATCATATAGGTTCTCGCACGTGAGGCAGAGGAAAAAATTTGAAGATTATGAATATATTAAAGGGATTCTACTGAGACGGTTTAAGTTATGTCCTGAGAGATTCCGTAGAAAGTTTATGGAACATCAAAGAAACCCTGAACGCACATGGCGAGAATTTGTATTTGAACTAAATGGTTATTTTCAAGAATGGATTAATGGACTTAAAATTGTTGATTTCAATTCTTTAAAAGATTTGATTGTAACCGCTCAATTAAAAAGAAGAGTGCCTGATGAGATTCGAGATCATTTTGTGGATGAATGGCCTAAAATAGTATCTCCTGCTGATTTGGCTGAGAAACTTGACTTATATGAAAGTGTGCGACAAGATTTTAGGAGGGTAGTTAAGAAAGATAGATTTCCCGAAGAGAAGAGTAATTTTTCATTTTATTCTAAACACACTGATAATAGAAATCCTGGTTTCGCATCGGACCGCAGATATGAGTCAACAGTTGGTACTTATAAAGCAAGGACACGAATACCTAATAAAATTACTTGTTATTCCTGTGGACAAGAGGGTCACAAGGCTTCATTTTGCCCAAATCAACGTGGTACTCAAGGTGTACAAAGAGCACAAACGAACTCTATGCAATCGAATGAGAAATTTGGAGAAGAGCAGTCATCGATATTAACTGCAAGAATAACAATACCTGTTTCGTCCTGCGTGAAAAGAGAGGAAAAATTTAATGAATTGGAAGTGGTTAGGATTAGATGTGGAAGTAATGTGTTGGACGGTATCTATGATTCTGGTACACAGATCTCGGTGATACGGGCAGACTTAGTCAAGGATGTATCAGCTGAAGGAGAGGGAAAGATTGAGATAACTTCAGCATTCGGAGAGAGTGAAGTCGCTCCATTAAAAATAATACCGATGAGAATAGACGATAAAATTCATGGAAATGTAATGGTAACTTGTGCCGTTTCCAAGAAATTGCTGAATGAGATGCGTATATGTCCAACTGCTTATGAAGCATTAAACCATAAGGTTATATTATATACGAAGGTTGAGAATGTCTCTGATCTCACTGGTGATGTTGATTTGGAGGGTGGAAATGAGTTAGAAATGTACAATGAGCATGGAAAGGTTGAAAAGTTTAATTCTGATCTTGAAATTGATGAACTTGATTTGAGTGAGAAGGAAACAGAGGAATCTTTTATAAAATTACAAAAAGCTGATGATACTTTAAGAAATATTTGGGAAATGGCTGAAAATAATAAAAGTGCTTATTTTATAGAGGAAGGTATTCTTATGCATTCTGAAGATGTCTGTGGTGAAAATGTGAAGCAGGTGGTGTTACCTCAGTGTAAGAGACAGTGTATTTTATCTGTTGCTCACGAAATCCCTTTGGAGGGTCATTTGGGAGAACAGAAAACAAAACAGAGAATAAAGTATTCCTTTTATTGGCCGTGATTGAAACAAGATGTTAAAAGGTTCTGTACAAGCTGCAAACAGTGTCAATTAAGAAGAACTGTCACATATAGAGATAGGATACCTATACGCCCCTTGGTTCGACCTGAAAATGCTTTCGGGGTGTGGAGTGTGGACTGCATTGGTCCTTTGGAACCGCCTTCTCGTAGAGGTCATAAGTTTGTGATAAGTGCCGTTGACTTGTGTACTCGGAGGGCTGAAGCCGTACCAGTTAAAAATATTACTGCAAAAACTACTTGTGACGTTCTGAAAGTAAAAAAAAAAAAAAAGGTAGTTGTATGATGTTTTAAATGTTGATGTATTTTGGTGTTTCTGTTGTTCATGCTTATATTTAGTGTATATATTGTGGTATTTGTATATATTTAATTTAAAAGAAATGGGAAGATTCACATTGCTCTCATCCTTGCTAATATTTTTCTTTTTGTGTGCATGTACTTAAAGCTTCATTGTGTCAAAAGCCACTAATGAGCTCTTTTAGGGGGGAATTGTAAGAGTCAAGGAGCTTTGCGGACAAACTCTACTGCCCTGAACAGACTCTGTTATGAACATGCTCAGCTGAGGACCAACTCTACTGCCAAGGACTGACCCCATGGCTTTGCGTGAACTGTCACGGACTGAATATTGTGCTAAATTCAAGTTTCTCCGGATTTCGGAAAAAGTGGCAACGGCAGAACGGATGAATGATTTTCTGGAACTTTCGTGGAGTTTAAAAATAAAAACTGTAAATTGTAGTACGAGATATAGATATGTAAAAGTGATTTTTTATGTTAAGAAAGTGAATATACAAGATTTTCTTTGTGGTTTTGTGTCGCGATAAATAAAGATGGAAAAGTATATTGTATTCTTCAGTTCAAGAATTAATACTTATTCATCTTCTACAGATTATTGTGTTTCTAAATGAACTAATCTACAGATCTGTGCAGCGGGAATTTGAGTATATTCAGTTAGTCTCTAATAAAAATTAGTGCTTATTAGTTTTTGGAATAAATCGCTCATTAGATAGCGCTGTTATGCAGCGTTTTTTTTACAATTTCCGCAATAGTTCAATGTCCAAATTAATGAACAGACATTCATCAAACATCATATTCAGTTAATCTTCGACGTGAATAGATTTTTTCTATATTTTAGTGCATCTCGCTCAACAGATGATATTACTATGCAGCAATTTTGCTACTTCCGTAAAACTGTGTCTCAAGAATTAATGTACGGATCAAACTTTAGATTTAGGTATTCCTTAATATGAATTGGTCTTGTTTACTTTCTGATGTAAATCTTCCATCAGGTGAAGCTGCTATGCTGCATTTTTCACGATTACCGCATTGCTCTGTCTTAAGAACTATTGCATGGGTTTTCATCACCTATCAGATTTAGTTAGATAATGAGAAAAAACTGTTGTATATTAAGTTTCGGTATAAATCACCAAACAAGTGTCACTGCTATGCTATATTTTGGATGTTTTACATAATTTAAGCGATATTTCATACCACAAAAACTAATGCACGGAATTTCAAATCATTATAATCGCTATGATGGGCATAGATTGTCAATTAATTTTCGTTGTGTGATGTCAAATTTTAGTTCATCGTTAGACAGAATCGTTAATTAATAAAAGAAAACTGTTGTAAATTATGTTTCGGTATAAATCACCAAACAAAATAAATCGGTATAAATCACAAACACTGTTATGCTGCATTTTGCATGTTTTGCGTGATTAAAGTGATATTTCATAATACAAGAAATAATGCACGGAATTTCATATCATTAGAATCCCTATGATGGGCATAGATTGCCATTTAATTTTGACAATGTGATGTCAACAGTATTGACATGCAAGAGACATAATTAAGTTTTGGGAATGCCACATCTTACTAGTTAATATGTTTCTCACAAACAAACGGCAAAAGAGTAAAACAGCTATGTAAATTATAGGTGAACGTCTTATATTTTGATTTTTTATAGTATAAATTATGAATAGTTTTATTTATTTGATTACCTCACATAGGCTGAAAACATGAAAAACAGGGTCATAAGTTCGAATTACCGCGCCTAAAAATTGTGATATTTGTGTTACTAAATTGATAACATCTATTTCTAAATAAAGCAAATACTATTTTTCTCTACAAACGAGATAAATCTCAAAATTTATGCTGCTAGGAAATCCTGATAGCTGAATCAAATGGATATAGTTTTTGTTTTTAATTTTTTTCTCATTTCTAAGATAAACTCTGGAATCGCTTTGATCAGCAATTTTATATATAAAAGCAAAAAAGTATTATATTTACTTTTATTTCGAAATAGGAGTTTCGTTTGTACAAAAATATGAAGCGAAAACTCAATCGAGTGAAAGGTTATAGTTTAAAAAATGTTTATTGGCACCTAAACAAAACGGAAAGTCAATTCGGAAATAAGAATTCCTTTTTAAATCAGAAATTGTGACGCTATATATTATGTTAAAATATTTTTTTCAAAGGAAACTCCTGTTTAATAGAAAATATTCAGAACGTCTTTAATTGCTGTAAATACTTTTATCATTTAAATCCATAAATAATATATTCATATCAATAAATGCTAATCTCCCAGTCTTATAAGATATATTTCCACTAGAAATATATTCAATAATTAATCCCCATTTTTCGAAATAGAACTCGAAGAGAGAAATAAATTTCCGCAAGTTTTCAAAATTTTTCTCATTAAATCAAATTATCTGCTTAATATGTATATACCATGTTTAAATGCATACCTTTTCTTAAACGTTTGAAATAATAATGTGTTAAGTATAGTTAATAGAGCAAATAGAATTAGCTTTTATTGAATAAGTTAAAACATAATGTATTTCCGAAAGTTTTATGGATTTATCCATTAAAAAGTACATTTGAATTTCTATTGTATTAAAATAAAATATAAGATGACTAAAAATGGAATCAGAAACTAATGAACTCTCTATAAGTTAACAACATTTTTATGAAGTAATCTCTAAGTTGGAAAATTTCCAATGTAATAAAACAAGATTGAAGAAGATTTTTTTAACTGAAAAAGAATTTAATCAATATGAATTTTAGCGAATAATTTTGTAGTAATTTTAAGAATAGATGCATCCTTTTTTTCATGTGTTTCATTTCAAGTGATCTTGTGTATTAAAAGCATTTTGACAGTAAAATACAGTTTATACTAAAAAGTTGAAAACATAATATATTTTAACTTCAGATAAAAGGAATTATCATGTAACGAAAAAGTGACTTTCGAATAGAAGAAATTTTTTTCATTTCCGCAAAGTTAAATTTTATGTATTATATTGAAATTTAAAATACATTTAAGAAATGTAGGTGTTTTAGTATGATTGTTTGGATGCAATTTTCCTTCCAAAATATGTAAAACGAAATGTAGTACATCACCAAAAATGTACTAATACAAAACTGTATTAAATAAACATATTTATGGGGATCGAGCAGAGTTATAAAGCGCAATGTTCAAGGTTTTTTATGTGACGCCAAATATATGGCACATTGATGAAACAGTTTAAATTGAAAATAACATGTCCGTTTATTCATTCATCTCGAATGTTAAATTTAAATGAAGCTATACACACAAAACTCCAGCATTTGCTGGAGACTTCGTTGTTTAACGCATATCCGCAAATAAAACGCGTAATAATAACGTAACCGCTAATAAAACGCATCAAAGAAAAAGATTCAATCCCATCGGTTCAAGCGTCCATTCCACCACATCATACATGGAGTAGTTTCACACTCTATACTTACTTACTCAGTACTTAAACTGGAAATAAAAATATGCATATAGTTACAGGTAAAAAGGGAGTGCCTTTACGATCAAAGTGCAAAAAAATAATATCCGGATCGGAACTTTCACTGCCAAATAAACAACTTGACAAATTTAGAGGGACAAGATTTTGTCCAGATTTCCAACACATATAATAAATGCAATATTTAACTTTTTTTGTAATCTGGACATTGATCTTAAAAGAAGCTATTGCTGCAGAGAAAGAATGAAAGGATTGCAAGATATCGCATAAGTTCATTCACAATTCATATGTACCTAATAATTAATAAGTTGTCGCATCAGAGGCTGGTTTAAACAACAAGATTTGTTACAATGTGGAACTTTTTGTGGCAAGACGGAAAGAAAATAATCCAACAATTCCAAATGTCGTTCACAATTCAAAATATTGCAAAATATCTAACAAAATGTCAATTAGAAAATGCAGTTCTTACATTAAAGACATTTCGAATGGTATTAATTTTTGAATTGAAAAAGTATTCATCGAAAAATACGAACTATGATATTAGGTGCAATACAAATACAAGCACATTCAACAACGTTTTTAGTGTCAACACGTTTAACTTTTAGCAGATAAATTTCCTTATCGTACAGCGTGCTGGTAACAGTGTAAATAATTGCGGCAATTTACTAATGATATGGTACATTCCTAAAAAAATGAAACATATGGTTATTTTTAAATCATCTAAATTTAACTTTAAAACACATTTATTTTAGGTATCTAAAACATAATAAAGACATATTAAATATTATTTAATATAACTCTGAGATCTTTCAAATGCACACGCGTTTATTTTCAAAGGAAAAAAAATAACTGATGACAATCATCTTTTCTCTTTAAAAATGGAAGCGCATGCGTTTGAAAGATCTCGGGGTTATAATACATAATACATTTATATATTTATATTGCCTTTAAGGTAATTATAAATATCTTTCAAATTTTATATGAATATCAAAAGAAAATTTTTTCAGCGCACTACTTTTTTAGTGCAATAGTTTGACTCTATTTAGTTAAACATTTCTTTCAACAGTTACTTCATATTCATAAGGTAATATTGTTGAATAAAATAAAATATGCGAATATTTTAAATCAATCTTTTTTTCTAATATTTTCATGTGTTTCAGGAAGCTTTATACCTAAATTATTGTCCTGTATTTTATATTTTGTAAATGTTAAAATTTTATTTAAACTTTACAGATTTAATTTATAAGAAATTTAATTGAATTAACTTAGTATTAAACAGGAATAAATGAAAAATATTTTTTCTTATTACTTTTTGCAATCATTATTATATTTTCAATATGAGCTGTGCACTGTATAATAATGTATGTGTACCTTCTGTGTACGCGATTAAAAGGTCCAGAAACAGAACAGCCTTGAAGTTGCGTAATTATATGTTTGTTATGACAGATTGTGAAATCGCAGTAACGAAACGTAAACATTCACGATATTTGAACTTGACCTGTCAGACACAAAGTCAACGAATATGAACTGTATTTGACAAGTATAAAGCTCTACAAAATACCAAATATTTAAATCACATACATATCTATCCAATCCTTTCTATTTATTTTCTAAATTCTGTGTAAAGATTTCTATGAATATTTCAAACTCTTCTTAGAAACAGGAAAATGAAATTTTTGTTTCATAATAAATTGTCACACACACACACACACACATATATATATATATCATTATCATGTCTTACATAGTTTTCGTAGTACATAGGAATGTTTATAATCGAAATTAAAGAAAGAAATCTTACGGAAAAACATTTTAACGTTTGTTTTGGAAATGCACTTTTTAGTCTTATGTAAATGCATATATATATGTATATATATATCTATCTATATATATATATACGGGGCTGTCCAACGCGGCGCCCGCGGGCGCCATGGCGCCCTTTGCAGATTTTCTTGGCGCCCTTTTGAATATTTCCTGTTATTAACTGTATTAGAAGCAAAACTGCCTTATAAAGAATGCTTCTTTTAAAATCAATAATTTTTTATCAGAGATATTTTTAAAACCTGTCTTTGGCATGCTGTTGGCTTGCCGTTGTACATTAAAAACCAGAGACATACTTTGAAAATTTAATTATGTATACTTTTGAAATTTTTTGTAATTGTTTAATGTTTATATAGTGTAATTATGATAATTAAATTTTGTTAACAGTTGGAAATAGCTCTTTTTAATATTAAGAAGTAATAGAAAAATAAAGTTTTCACCTGCCTCCTTCGAAGATACATGTGCATGAAATCTCAGCTGTTTTCTTTTTACTGCTGTCACATAGGCCCATTGGTTCTTTTATATAAAAAATAAAAGGGCTTAATTTTTTTTCTTGACTTTTGAAATTTTAGAGGTTTTTTTCTTTCCCCCTCCCCCCTATAATTTTGCTTAGAAAAAATAATAAACAGTGCAGAATGATTTCCATCTATGAAAGCATTTCCAGACTGTCTTACTGAAACCACCCACATTTTTTGGTACTATCATGCTTGATTGTTTTTATACTTTTCACAAAAGTAATTCTCACCTTTAAAAAAAATGCTACCGTATTTTCTCACTATAAGAGAAACCTAGCAATATGCCTGATTTTTATATTTATTTATTTGGTATAATTGTTATTATAGACGCGATTAAAGTTTCTGGCGCCTTACCCTACAGAAATTTTTAATATAAACTTTTTATTAAAAAAAATTATAATTTGAAATTTAATATTTGCAACTCCAGAACAGTAGGGGTCTTGTTTACTACTGTATGATTCATTTCCATTATGTTAAGACGTGAATGTATACTAATAATATGCAATAGTATTGCCCCTTGTTTTTAGTCACGTAAATAATGGCGCCCTTCATTGAATGTCAATAGGCAAGATGCGCCCCTTGTTACTGAAACGTTGGACAGGCCTGTATATATATATATATATATATATATATATATATATATATATATATATATATATATATATATATATATATATATATATATATATATATGTGTGTGTGTGTGTGTGTGTGTGACGATTTAAGGAGAACTCGAATTATTTCCTCTGGTTAAAAAGAAACACACAGTCATGGCAAGCGAGGGAAAAAACAAAATAAATAAATAAATGTAGAAGATCCAATAATTAGTCATGGGCTGCTGTAAATTCATTTATTAAATTCGTAATAATGAGGAAGGAAAAGCTCCTTTTGCAAAAATTCCATCATTATTTCAGCGAGCTGTCCTCATCGAAAAAGCAACCCAAGAAATCTTCTTTTTCATCTCGAGACTTCCACCTTTTTAAACTAAAAAGAAAGTTCTGGAACATTCTGTAACCTCAAACCATCATTCTTTTATGTAAACAGAATTCTTGTTAGCTACGAGATTATTTTCCACAAACGATAAATTTATTTTAAAAAAATATTATTTAACCAATTTATAATTGACTCAGAATTTTAAATATCTTAGGCAGACGATTTTTATAAATGATTAATTTTAAGAGAAAAAGAAAAGAAATGAATTTATTAATATACACACATCAAAGGTTGACGTAGGAAAAATAAATAAATAGATAAAATAAAATAATGATATTTTTTGAAAGGTATGGTTTTGGAATAAATTTAATAAGACTTTCTTAAAAAGGGTTGATAAAAACATAGAAGAAATCAGTTTTATTTGGAATATTAAGAAATAAAGTTTTAATTAAGAATATTTTTAATTTAGAGCCATTTTTTTAAATTTACGCATACTGGAATAATGTTTTTTAAGGCAAATTAAGAATTTATATCGTCTGCATAAGGATTAACAGATTAGATTTAGAAACAAGATTTTAATTTAATAATTTGAAGTAAGTACGGAATATTATTATAAGAAAATTAAGATAGTATAAAGGTTAGTTTTGGCGAAAAAATTTTAAATTTGTAATATTATCCCCCCTCCCCAAGACTTTGTATGAAATTCATAGTTAAATAAAACTACAAGTTCAGACAACAGAAATATAATAATTTAGAAAAGTTAAATTTTGGAATAAAACTGTCAAACTCAGGAAGCCAAGAGATGGAAGAAAAGAAAATTAACGCATTATAAAAAATATTAGCGATTAAAATAAAATAGTTAAGAGAAAATAATTCTGAATTAAATTTAGGTAGGAGCATTTCCCTGAAAGAAATACAATAATGTTACAACATCACTTACCATTTGTAAGTGCATAGGAGATAATACATATAATAACAGTAAATAAGTTATGAATATTAATAAGCAAGAGATAAAAATATAATAAAAACAATAAAAATTCGTTCTCATGGAAGTTTAAATAATTACAATGACTTAATGCATAGTTTATTTTAAATAAGTCCTTTAAATGAAACAAGTCTTTCAATAGTATATATAAAAGAGTCTTTTCCAATGTCCTCTGAATACAGTCTCTTTAATTAAAAATCTTCAAACCTAGTTTAATCTTTGGTTTTAATTTTATGTTGGATCCAACATCTTTCAGTAATATATCAATTTTTCAATAATAAATAGGATCACTCTCAATATCAATAATAAATAATATAGAAAAATTTAAATAATAACAATAACAACAATAATAAGTAATAGTATAATAAGACTCCATATCCTAATATTTTTCAATAAGAGTATAATTAATACTAAACTTCATTATAGAAATCATAATAATAATAATAATAGTAAAACAAGAGTATGATCAAAAGAAAATATCACTATTTGTTTATTATTGATAGGGAAAATATTGGTTGAGGATAAAAATAATTACATAGCAACTAAATAATTTTCTTACCTTCTTATAGCATAAGAAAGTATTTTTTGCTAGCCGAAAGTATAAATAAAAAAAATCATAATAATTCCAAAATCCAAATAAAATTAAATCTAACTATTTAGAAAATGAACTCTCAACCAGTATTTCCTTACAATAATTCCTCTCTGATACTCTTTTACAAAATTGTCAAATTTGGTTATAAGTTTTCAAATGCCAAATGTAGAATAATGTTTTATCTACACATGGTTTATAAACTTTAATAATAAAATACAATAGGAATAAAAGGTGTCATTCTTAATTGAGAAATGGAAATAAAAATAGTGTGCTTTTTTGAAAAACTCTTAATATCTGTAGTTTTCACAATCACTGAAAATCACATATTAAATTATAGGTTTGAGTAGAGTCATCAAATTTTATAACTGTTATCACATAATATCTGCTGAATAAATAGAGTAATACTAATGTCAAATAAATGAGTAAAGATAGTTAGACTTATATACACTTAAAATTAATTTATCAACATCAATTTGAAAGCTTTTACAATCAAAGTGTTCACCTTATGCCTGCATAAGGAGCCCAATTTAACCCCAAAAACTCCCAAAAACAAGTAATATTCTTGTAGGCCTCCAAGAACATACCTGCTAATGTTGAAAATTATGGTGATAAACTATTTAAAGAATAAGAATTAAAACTTAATCTACTGTCTTGACTTTAGTTTGATCTAGTGATTGTGATTGTATCTGAGGTTTTGTTTGTTTTTTGGGTTGCTCATGAAACAGTTTAAAATCTTCTGGTGAAAAATAGGGTCTTAATTTAGAAACATGCACAATAACGGAATTCTGTCCTGTCTCATAATTAAATTTATCTATTTCATAAGTTACATCAGAAAGTTTATTTATAATTTTGTATGGTCCAGAGAAAGTAGGTTCTAATTTTCGAGTGTTAGGGTATTTAAATTCTTCATAAATTACAGAGTCTTGTATTTTTAATGAGCATTCGACAAAATTTCGATCATAGAGCCTTTTACTTTTAAGGTGAAATTCCTGAGTTCGCGCTTTCGCAATTTTGAGGGCTTTGTCTACTGGAGGGTAATAGTTTTGTTTTAAAGGAGATTCATAAGGCAATTGACCATAAAATAAATAGGCAGGTGGGAATTTGGTGATAGAATGGGACGTATTGTTGTATTCTTCGATGACTTGGTTTAATAATCTAGTCCAAGGTATTTTAGAAGAAGTGGAATTAACTTTACATTTAAGCCTGGTAACTATAGTCTGATTAACTCGCTCTACTTTTCCATTGGTCTGAGGATGATGTGCGGATGTAAAACGCTGTTGAACATGATGATTTCTAAGGAATTTCTTAAATCTTGGAGATCTGAAAGATTTATGCCTGTCACTAAGTATTTTTTGAGGTGCTTTGATATTGAAAATTTGTTTTAAACAGTTAGTGTATGTTTCAGTGGTAACATTTTTGGAGGGAAAAGCCCAAACAAACCTAGTTGCATGATCTATTATTATGTGTAAGAATTTTTTTGTTGAGTTGTAATAGTTAAATCCACCAACAGTATCAATAGAAAGACATTCAAAAGGTTGATCTGTTGCTGGCATAGCTTGTAATAAGCCGAATCTTTTCTGTTTTGGTTTTTTATTTTTCTGACAGGTATCGCAATGTTTAACAAATTCTGTAATGTCTATTGTCATATTAGGCCAATAATAGTTGGGAGATATTAAATTAAGCATTTTTTGAATCCCTAAATGTCCAAAATTATCATGAGCAATATGGAGTAATTTTTTTCTTAATGACATTGGTACAACAATTTTTTTGAATCCCTTTTTCTGAACTATAATAATTCCATTTTCTTTTTTATATTTTTTGTCACAAACATTGTCTTTGTCTTGCATCTCTATAATTTCTTTCCTATCTAGCAATAAACTAATAAGTTGATTAAAATGAAAAACAGGATTTCGTGACAACATGTCTGCTTCGACATTTGTTGAACCCTTTTCATATTTTATCTCATAATCAAACATACTAAGTTTGAGCGACCATCTAAAAAGCCTACCTCTTAAGTTCTTAACACTCTTTAACCATACTAGAGATGCGTGGTCCGTATGAATTGTAAACTTGACACCATGAAAGTAATGATAGATTTTGTCAAGAGTATCTATAATAGCTAAACATTCTAATTCAGTTATGAAATAATTTTGTTCATAACTCTTCAAAATTCTAGAATGATAAGCAATAGGATGTAAGAAATTATCTTTATCAGGTTGTTTTAGAACGGCACCTACTGCTATCTGAGAGGCATCTACAAACATATGTAAAGGTAATTTAGGATCATAAATTTTGAGGATGGGTTTTGCAATTAAAGAATTTTTTAATTTTTCAAAAGACTCCTGGCACTCTGAGTTCCATTCCCATATTGTGTCTTTTTTAAGTAATCGGTTCAGAGGATATCTAATTTCAGCATATTTATTTATGAATTTATGGTAAACATTAATGGAACCTAGAAATCGTTGTAACTCTTTCACATTTGAAGGAGGTTTTAAATTTTTGATGGTTTCAATATTGGCATTTGCTGGTGTTATAGTTCCATTAGTGATTTCATAACCTAAGAAATTGATTTTATTTTGGCCTAATTTACATTTAGAAAGTTTAAGTTTAATGTTTTCTTGTTTGTAAATGTCAAAAATTTGAGCTAAATGGTTTAAATGTTCTTCTAAAGAGGAAGAGAATATTATAATATCATCAAAATAGTGGCACGCAAAGTCGATTTTATATTTATTAAGGATTCTTCGAATGGTTCTATTGAATATGGGAGGGCCCGTTTTTATGCCAAAAGGGAGCACGAGCCACTCAAAAAGTCCAAAATTTGTTGCAAATGCTAATTTTTCTGTATCGGATGGATGTATTGGTGTGTGCCAGTAGCCAGAGGCTAAATCCAAAGTTGAAAAATACTGAGCACTACTCAATTTATCCAAAATTCCATCGATACGGGGCAAGGGTTCTGCATCATTTTTGATAATTGCGTTTAATTTTCTATAGTCTATACATAATCGCGTTTTTTTACCTTCCTCTCTTTTCATAACTAGTGTAACAGGGGCAGAATAGGGGCTATTACTTTCCTTTATCAGTCCGGCTGCTAACAATGATTGAATTTGGTTTTTTATTTCTATTTCTTCTAGGGGAGATGTTCGGTAGGGTCTCAAAGATATAGGTAGGTCAGATTTTAATGTAACGCGTTGTGGTTCAATATTTATCCTACCCACATCATATTTATGCCATGCAAAAATATCACTATAAATATGAACTAATTCCCTTAAATTTACATCTTGAATTAAATTTATTTCCCTAGTTAAATCTGAATCCAAATTATCGCGAAAATTTTGAAGAGTCATGGAACCTCTATAATCAGGATGCACATTAATTGCGTGATCATATTCAACACAGTCTTCATTTTTCATAATATTTCCACAAGTAGATTGTAACTCTATATCATGATTACTTACATTCAGTGTTTCATTATCATAATTATCTATTGCTACAGTATTACCAGTATTTAATTTCATATTTTTTTAATATTCTGAGGTTACAAATTCATTAGATTGATCCCTGTTTTGTTGTACTTGGTCCATATTTACTGTATTGAAATGAAGGGATCTCTCATTATGTATGGATATACTGTTAGTTATAATTTTCCTTCCCTGCCTTACAATACAATTTTTACATTCTATGGTTAATTTAAATTTAGAACATTCTTTTAACCCCAAAATAGCATAATCCAAATTTGTATTGCATACTAAAAAGTTAACATAAAAGTTTTTTAACAAATTTAAGTGGCAATATTGCAATAGTTGAGCCAGTATCTACAACACATGGCAAATTATAATTATTTGTACATCCATACACAATTAATTGCCAAACATTATGAGAATTATTTTGTGAGATATTTGGAAGAGTATCAGAGGATGGTACCTCATTCCTAAAAATACATTCTCTTTCCCAATGAAAAGCATTACTCACAGCCCTATTTGTGCATATCCTACAAGGTCTTGAAGGGTATGAATTTTGAATATAATTATTTTGACCAACTCTAGGTCTTTGAAACTGAGATTGCCTTTGGGGAATCCAATTCCTAGGTGTATTATTGGGCCTTACTGGCTGAATCCAGGACCTAGTTGGTTGAAAAGGTTGAAAATTTTGTCTAGCTGATGGTTGATTTATTAGTTTGTTTGAAACTAGTGGTGTGGAAACTTCCACGAATTGTTTGACAACCCGGTACCATTCTGTGGTACTACTAGGAGGATTTATAATAATATTGTTTTTGAATTCTGGTTTTAAACCATCAGTTAAACCTTGTAATAGTATATTTTCACTAAGATGTAATTTCCTACCAATTTCCACTTTTTTACGAAAATAAGTTTCTAAATTGTCTAAATTATCTAATTTCAGATTTGAAAAATCAGAAAAACTCGGGAAGTCTAATTCAATGAGTCTTTCTATCAAAATTTTCTTAATTTGTTCATAATCCTTACAATTTAAGCAGTCATTGATATAATTTTTTTGCGCTTCACCTTTCAAATATTGCGCAATAGAATTAAATTTCCATTCTAGATTTTTCTATTCCCTATCACATGTTTTATCAAAATAAGTTAACCAAGACAAAATGTTCATTCCAGAACTCGGGTCAAACGGTACGAACTTAGGACCTTCCATAATTTTTTTATTCTTACTCATTAGAATAAATGAAGCACTTCTATTTTCTTTATTAAATCCTGATCGTAAAATCATTCGCAATAAATTTCAAAGTTAATGATTTCTATCAATTACATATTTTTTCAAAATTACTATATTTAGCTGCTAACTTTAACCAGAAATTTTATCTAATAAAACAGAAATTGTAAACATCATAGTTATACCTTATTATTACAAACTTGCCTTTAATCGTGCATAGAAATATCATAATAGTCTTAATAAGTAACAGTAAATATCTTAAGAACATCATACTCCTCAATTAAGTCCTTAAGAATAAAAATACTTCAATCTTCAACACATAATAATGATAATAAAAATACTCATAAATAGGTAAGTAAGTAAGATTCACAGATAAATAATCAAATAAATAAACCTGACAAACAGAGAATAAATAATCTACACAAATACAATAAAAGGATACACAAAATAATTAAATACATCTAAAAATAACTCACTAATAAGAAGAAATTCTCAAGAGGATCCTAGGGGAGACAAGAACAATAATACTTAAAGTCAATGATCGGATATTTGGGCCGCAACAAGATTAATGGCAGTTCGTCGTGGCGCTTCTATTCCTTATTAAATCCAATTCGAAATCACCAGGTCTCAAAAATGTATCATTATGACCAAAATATCAAGCTTCAGAAATTCAGGAGAAGTCAATTATCGGCGATTCACAAACCTATCATCATTTTGTTCCACAGCCCATTCCATTAGCAAGCTGAAAATACCATATAGACTGTCCTTCAATCAAACTTCGGCGATAGCATGCTTTTCTTCGTTCCATCGCAATTTTCTTTAAATATCATTCATTAAAAAGGCAGCACAGATAACTATCCTGTCCGACTTTTCGATTAGTTGTGACGATTTAAGGAGAACTCGAATTATTTCCACTGGTTAAAAAGAAACACACAGTCATGGCAAGCGAGGGAAAAAACAAAATAAATAAATAAATGTAGAAGATCCAATAATTAGTCATGGGCTGCTGTAAATTCATTTATTAAATTTGTAATAATGAGGAAGGAAAAGCTCCTTTTGCAAAAATTCCATCATTTTTTCAGCGAGCTGTCCTCATCGAAAAAGCAACCCAAGAAATCTTCTTTTTCATCTCGAGACTTCCACCTTTTTAAACTAAAAAGAAAGTTCTGGAACATTCTGTAACCTCAAACCATCATTCTTTTATGTAAACAGAATTCTTGTCCAGCTACGAGATTATTTTCCACAAACGATAAATTTATTTAAAAAAAAATATTATTTAACCAATTTATAATTGACTCAGAATTTTAAATATCTTAGGCAGACGATTTTTATAAATGATTAATTTTAAGAGAAAAAGAAAAGAAATGAATTTATTAATATGCACACATCAAAGGTTGACGTAGGAAAAATAAATAAATAGATAAAATAAAATAATGATATTTTTTGAAAGGTATGGTTTTGGAATAAATTTAATAAGACTTTCTTAAAAAGGGTTGATAAAAACATAGAAGAAATCAGTTTTATTTGGAATATTAAGAAATAAAGTTTTAATTAAGAATATTTTTAATTTAGAGCCATTTTTTTAAATTTACGCATACTGGAATAATGTTTTTTAAGGCAAATTAAGAATTTATATCGTCTGCATAAGGATTAACAGATTAGATTTAGAAACAAGATTTTAATTTAATAATTTGAAGTAAGTACGGAATATTATTATAAGAAAATTAAGATAGTATAAAGGTTAGTTTTGGCGAAAAAATTTCAAATTTGTAATATATATATTTAAACTGGAATATATTATTTTGAATTACATTTCTTAAAAAATGTTATTTTAAAATAGATTTTTAAGTACTGTATAAGTTTTTAATAAATAATATATTCTTACAAAAATTGTCAAAAAACTAAGTGCAATCTACTTCAAACATATAAAAAATTACAATTATTGGTCGATGTTGTTTTTTGTTAACACATCGATAGCATTTTTCAAATTATGTGTTAAAATATCGTAAGTGTAGTTGAATACGAAAAATATTGTTTTTCTAATTTCGATGGGCCATTAAATGTATAGACAAGTGCAAATAACACTATGTGGAAAATGTATGTAAACCGCTTCAAATGAGATTCATTCTTACTGCAACTAGTTTTATAAATATTCAGATTTTGTTGAAATAGCAAATGTACTTCCATGCAAAAATGCATGAATACAAAATTTGATACGATTATATATTAAATTCAGAAAGCCTAAAATAATATTACTTCATTTTAAGCATTAAATAATGCCAAAGCAAACCTAAGATTATTACCTGCCATAGAATATCATTGAATTAATTTAGTATGATAAGATCTAATGCAATGCAGAAAACATTTATTAATATCTTTTTAAGTTCTAATTCGATCTTCATAATATTTGAATGACTCAACAAAATTCTGCAACAATTATATATATACTAAATTTTAAAACATTCTGTTGAGTAGTCTTTGAGCTGCTAACTGTGGACAGACCAGATGACGAATGTAATTGCAATATTTTTATTTAAATTTGACAGATATCCATGTAAAATAATGTACCGGAATACTTTTGACTGTCTGAGTAAGTAAACTATGAACGTTACATGCATTTTTTCAACATCGCATTAAAAAATAGCATAGTAAATATTAATAACATCTATCAATTACAACCAACTATATTAATGCAAAATAAAGTTTAATCAGACATATTGGCTGCCAAACCGAATTCATAAACACTTTCAACTATGCTGGAAAGTGTTAAAAACACATGATGGGTTGACATTTTATTTTCAGAAATTTATAGTAATAGATGAATGAATAGTTTTGCACAGCCATTTCTCCTTAAATACATGGCACTATTTATCTAAAATTTAATTAAAATTAAAACATGCTTAAAACTATCGAAATCACATTTCCAGACATTATCTTCCATAGACGGCCATGTATCTAATTTATTGGGTGGCCCTGCATAACGCTTCTTCTGTATTTTATAAGCATATATTAGTATACTAAGTAAAGTTTACAGTAAAAGTAACTCATTTGAATACCATTTTTAAGATATTTTCTTTCATATTCATTAACCCTTGCGAATTCTTTTGTATTGACATGTGCATGATCTACATTTATACATGCAATGTAATTTGTAAAAAATTTAGACTTTAAATGTCATATTTCAACTAAAATGCACTTCTAGTAAACATTCTGAATATATAATATTTCAATTAGACAATAGCATCCGATATCTTTTGTATTTTCTGTAAATATTATGCACTAGTTATTGTAAAGAAAGTAACTTTTTATAAAGCTCAGCAATGTGTACCAATATCATTATTTGTCAAGTAGTTTAACATAATTAAAATACGAAATAAACAGTGTTTCTCAATGTATCTTTATCTAATGGAATTCTATTGTGTAAACCTTTAAATGAATTGTAAATATCCTTTGCACTTCACATTCCACAAAATGCATATTTTAAAACACTTCATAAACGCGTATCAATTTTTTTGTTCAAAAGTCTGTAACGTCATCAAAATGTATTTGAAACAGTTTTTCCCAATTGACAGTAATTTAATGAAAAACCTTTTACTGTCACTGTAATTGAACTATACATCTGATTTTCATAAAATTTGAAATAATATTACAAAATTCTGCAAAAATTACATAATTTGAATTTAAACCATTCAGATGTGTTGCTTTTGCTCTGTTACATGCGGGCAGACTGGAAGACGAGACGGCGATATTGGGTGCCGCATATTTATGTAATTACGAACGCACTTGGAAAAGATTTTATTACCAGAAGTCAATCAAAACCAACATTAATGTATGACATAGCCACAGTGAAGAATGAGACATTTGTCGTACTGGTGAACGGATTTTCCCATCATTTCTTCTTAGAAGATTGGCAATAGTTCTCCGTGGCGCCATGGGGAGTTTCTCTCTAACGGAAGCATGGTCTAACAGGTCTTTTTTGGTCAAAACCACTCTGTTCAGACCTAACTGATAACCCAACAACTTCTTTCAACATTCGATGATAAGTATTTCATAACCCCATGTATCTCCATATCTGGCACTGAGTAACTTTCACCATCTTCGGTAACTGAAGACAGTGCTTCAAACGAGAGAAAATGTTCAAGACACCCCAATGGTCACCTATTTCAATACTCCGGCGGAAGAGGATATTATAAAACTTGTCTACCTGTATGACAGATGCTTAAATCTTCAGAGTGATTTTGGCGGAATATAACTTTGATTGTATTTAATTCATGTTTTGTCATTTACATTTGTCTTTAATTTATAATCCATCTGAAATTGAAAAAATACATACACCTACACTGCACTTTTCTTAAAGAATCTTTAAATGCTATTTGTAAAAAAAAAAAAAAAAAAAAAAAAAAAAAAAGAAAAGAAAAGAAAAGAAAAGAAAAAAATATATGTAAGTGAATTTTGTTTCCAAGGTGCTTTTTTTATCAAACACTGTTAACAATTCAAAAAATATTTTATTTGTATTGGCATACAACTAAATGTACTAGGAAAAAAGCTTTAAGAGATAGTAAAATTTTCAAACCCGTAAAGCAAACGGAATATAAGAGTATATCCGTGAATTCCCTTGCTCCCATGAGCCTCATAAAAGCGCCTAAATTAACTGATAAAAAGTTATGTTTTAGAAGAGGCTTTCGTTAAAATTTCTTTTTGAATAATGTTTCTTAAACACCAAGGTCTTATTTATTCAGTTAATAATTTTTAATTACAATTTTTAATAACATTTTAACTAAAAAAATAGATAATTATAAAAAAAAAATTAGAGAATAAAAAAAAGATTATATTTTTTAAAAAGAATGTTATTTTAATATAAACATAAATTGTTAAGATTTATCCCTATTTTTTTCTGAAATGGCATTATACTTTATAAAAAATACAGTTTGAGAAAATTTAATATTTAATATTCAATATTACTTTCAAAAATGAATGATTTCAAATTGCTATTAACATAGAGAAAATCATGCAAAGTAGTGAATGACTTTGTAACAATGTTATTTATTTATAACTAAAAAAAGTACGTAGTTAAATTTAATAGTTTTGAGATAAACTTTAAAGTTTTCCCTATAAAATTTCAAAACAACAATTTTATAATGAACACATATTCTGCAGGTTTATCCGTATTTTATTCTGAAATTGAAATGCAATTTGTAGAAAACAGAATAAGAGATAATTTAATATTTAATATTTGAATTTTACATCAGAAATTAGATATTAAAAGTTAAGATTAACGTGGGCAAAATCTTCAAAAATATATTGAGTGAATTTCTAAGAATTTGAGCTTATTATTTATTCAGGATTTTACAAAATACGTACTAGTTCAATTTAATAGTTTACAAGATAATTTAATGTTTTCATGTCAAATAACACACTTGTACACACATTTCTTCTGTATATAAATTTAAAACATGTTTATTAGCGTTATTTTTGTAAAGAATACTTATTTTGATGCAAGTTCATTGTTTAATGGAATGATAGCTTCAGTGACTGATCGATATCTGTCGGATTCGAATTTGGATTTAAAGATGACTGTTGTAAACTTAATACAATTTATTTTAAAAAGAAGTTTTGAATACTTGAATGCAAAAGGTATCTAAACACCCGTAAAGCATGATGACGTCACTGCAACGTCGTTGTGAAGTCACATTGTGACTTTGTGACCATCGCTTGTGGATGTGAAGTCACGTGACGTCGATGTGAAGTCACAGTGACTAAAATGTGAAGTCGTTATGGCCGTTTTAGAGTTCTTTTGGGACGTTTCACAAAGTGATCACAATGTGACAAATTTGTGAAAATGTGTCATTTGTGACTAATTTGACATTAGCATTGTGACGAAACTGTGACAAAAGCGACGATATTTAAATTGCTAGAAACATGTTTTTAAAAGTAAATAACATGTTTTGAAGGATATTTATAAATTTCTAAAGATTTTTAAGAAAGTCACATCTCATTCACAATGTGACGTCACTGAGTGGTGGCATTTTGGTCACAGATGTGATGTGACCAAAGTGACTCACAGTGACGTCACTGTGACGTCGCTGTGACCATGTATGCTATTAGGGCACAAATAATCCTAATTAAGGAAGATTCTGGAATATGAAATCAGAAAGTTGATGTTTTTAAGAATTTTTTCTCAATGGATCATATTTTTTTTTATGTATAGAAGCATTTATTCTTCATTTTAAAAGTTTATTTTGAGTAAAAAATATATGAAAAAGAGGTGATGTCCTTATTCTAAAATATGCCTGCGCAGCATACAGCAATTAGTGCTTTTAAACATTAGGTAAGTCATTAATGCGACACATAAGACATGTCACTTAAATTCGAAAAAAAAGGTTTGAAGCATCTTTCTTCTTTGTATAAAAAATTTACATCTGTTGATTTATTGATTGATTAATCGTGTTATAAATTAATCTAATGTAATTTCGTAAGAAACGGTTTCCTGCAGTTCAGTATATTGACCTTCGATTTATTCTGTTGAGCTGATCCATGGTATCAGAACAGATTATGTGATAGTTAAGGTTATTTGGATGAAATAGTCCTCCAGTTTTCTTGTCCGGGAAGGTTCAGTTGGAAAAGCATTGGCGGCTTCAGCCAATACATCCCTGGTTCGAATCCTGGCCCAGACATTTTTCACACATATGGAAAATTTACATTTGTTATAATTGATTTACTGATTAATTAATCGTGTTATAAATTAATCTAATGTTTGTTCTTTATGTCGACCGGTTTTTTCTGCTTCATGTCAACGCTTCATGTTTCCCAGTCTTCTCAGTGTTTCTTATACATTGTAAAAGAAGAGAGATAAATATGCAGCAAACACTTCCAAGTTGAAAATGATTCGAAAGCCTACTTTATCTTTAAAATCTTCAGACATCGATATATTTCCGTCATTTAAAGAAGGATTTTATAAAAATTTTCGTTTTACTGTTATTGATTTTCGGAAATTTTAAGAACGGTTTTGATAGTTAATTTATCCGTTTTCTGAAATTGAACTTTTCGTTTATACTTTGCTACCATATTTTAAGTAAATATTTTTAAATCTGTAGCTGAATTGGTTTATTATAGAGAAACAAAACAAAATTGACATTAATATTTTTGTTAACGCATTAACCGCTGGTATTTCATTAACGCAACTGTTAAATAAATGCATTTAAAAAACTAACTATCAAATGAATTATACAAAGTGGCCATAATTAAACTGAAAGTACTAAAAGTGTTCTGTAGCGTAATTTAATTGCGAGAATGGCGCCAAATTTTGTAAAACGATTAAAGAAGACAGGGGAAGAAGGATTTCGCGAAAAAACAATTCCAAAATTCACCGTTAGGGAATATCTGGCGCTGTATATTATAAAAAGGGTGTTCCAAAAAAGAAGAATCAACACTGAAATAAAATTACCATTTATTTAGCACATCCAACTGTTAGCACATCGATCTTTAGCACATCGATGTGGTCGCTGTTTTTGTGGACCACATATTGCATTTTGTGCACAACATTTACAATAGCAGAGAATATCATGTCTACAGGAATTTTCTGTACAGTTCGCTATATGTATCCTTCAACGTAGCCAGGTCATGGACACATCCGTTATAGGCCTTGGACTTTAGACAACCCCGTAGTCAAAAGTCGCATTGTGTAAGATCAGGTGACCGGGGTGGCCATCACAGCTGGTAAACAGCGGCTAATAATTCTTTCTGTTGTGAATGTCTGAGTAGCAGCTGCTATACCTGCATAGCAATATGCGAAGGGGCTCCATCTTGTATGAAAATTATTTTATCCAGACACTGTCTTTGCTTAAGTGCCGGAATAACCAAGTGGTTTAGCATTTGGTGATATTTGTCTCCGGTAACAGAACAAGTTACAAGCATTGTCGGAGTTATGTTCTCATAGAAGAATGGACCTATTATCATATCTTCTGTGAAACCACACCAAACAGTTATCTTTGGTGAATGCGAAGAAATATTTACTTAAATGCTCGTGGTGACTTCTTATCCCGAATTCGGCAGTTTTGGGTAATTACATTTCCATTCAGGTAAAAGTGGGTCTCAGCTCCCCATTCAAATTTTCCACAGCCAAGCCCCATCCAACTCCATTCTGGAAAGAAACGGGGAGCAGATGGCAATCGCTTAGCATGGTCGGTTTGACGTAACTCTTCTACACATCATATATCTAACGGATAGAAGCGGATAATCTCTCGTAGGATTTTTCATACTTTATAATAAAGCATATCCAGATTTCGAAGTATTCCACGAGTTCTAGAAGTGGTAGCAATATTGTCTGGTGCTATGTCGACAAACGCCGTTGCCACTTCTTCGATTGTATCTTATGATACGGGTTTTCGTCGTCTGCCTGACTGAACATTTAAAGAATTTCTTTACTCAAACTTCTCAACCATTATCTGACAAAGTACTGTTACCTTTATGCATTTTTTGTGCACGAAAAGCACGAAAAACGGCTGGCGCATTGCACTGGTTGAGGTAAAAGAATTTGACTGGTAGAGATAGCTCGACTGAAGAAGGAGACATTATGAAAGATAACGTTTAATGAAATTGCTTCTAACAGTACCACATTACCCTTTAAATCCGAACAAGCTGGCACTAGACGGAAAGATCTAACGTGAAATTTGAATAAAGAACTTCTTCTTCAGCTGTTATTTTATGGGGGACTCTGTAAGTGAAATTGCAGATGAAGAAACTTTAACAGTGTTTATGTAAATTTTTAACTTTTTATAAACTGTTAACATTTTGAAATTGGATTAAATTGCTAAATTCGTTAAATAAACACTAATTTTATTCAGTACTGATTCTTTTTTTAAACTCTCCTTTTTGAATGTACAGTGACACATATTCATCTAGCGCGGCGGTGATTTTTGGAGCTATTTTTGTTTCCTGCGAAATGCTTCGTCCCCTCTCTCTTTTAATCATCTTACAATATTTGATGCAATTCTCCCAATTAAATCGCGCTACAGAACACTCTAAGTACCGTCAGTTTAATTATGGCCACCTTGTATATTTATAGTAATTTTTAAGTAGAAAATATTATGGTTAACAATTCAATTAAAATATATTTTCCTTTAAAAGTTTTACTTAGATTGCGACTAAGAAAAGTGATTCTTTTTTTTAAATTGTTCTCATTGTTTTCCTCGCAAAAGAAATATAGTTACGCAAATGTAAACTCTAGAGATAATCTATTTTTAGACAGGATCAAAGTACCTCAGAAGATTCTAGAAAAAAATATTCAAATTAATATATTTAATTATATTAGTATGCATGGTAAAACAGGTTTATTTAGGAGCGTTAAAGAATGTACTAGTAAATAAAAGTAATAAATATTTTAAATTATCGTTGAAAAGCGTAAAAAATAAAACAAAACTTTATTTTCGAAAATATTTCTCTATCTTTATTAAAGTATTTTTCAATGATTCATTAACAAAAGTTTATAATTTCTATTACTATTTTAACAAAATAAATTGTTTATCCGAAACTTACTGCTGACAGTTAAATCCTGTCAGCGTAGGATGACCAGACCCGGCCAAGTATTTAGAACACAGAGTAAGCATGATCCAGACGGGGCCCCAATCTTTTGAAAAAATTATGCCCAGCCGCAGAACGATGTACTTTTCCAACATCGTTGTCTACGCAGGACTAATATTTACATAATGATGTTGTCATGCTAACATGGTTTCGTACAGCAGCCTAATACTTATTCTGATACCAATTAATTTCACTGATTTTTTTTTCATATTTTATCTGTTTTGTTTGATCTGTTTAAATTTGTTATGCATGGTTGGTCGACCCGTTTATTTATTTATTTATTTATTTATTTATTTATTTATTTATTTATTGGAACTGTTATTTTTTTTTTCTTATTTTTGACTACCTGTTTGAAAATTACCATCATTTTGTAAGCCCGGTCCGGGTCCGTGTAGGATTTACTGAAAACTCTGTACTAAGAGAAAATTTACAGGTCAAATTTCATTACAATGTATCCCGGCTGGTAAATGATCTGGGGGCGAATGAGTACGAGAACTCTAGATTTCCAAGAGAGATAACTATTCGGTTTTACGATAATGCATTTACGACTTACTGGGAGTTCGCCTTTGACTTTTTAGTCATAGCCCTTGGAGTCGTGTTGAGCTTTGAAAACTTTTTTTTTTCAATTAAATTTTGAGCTATCTCATAGAAAGCGTTACTCTCTAGAGGTCCTCACAGACTTTTCCCTATTGGATAAAACGCATTGCTGAGCCTTGGTGGGGCCATCCGGCTCCGTAAACGAAGAAACCGTCAATGGTACAATCAGTCTCGTTGTCCTGGTTTTATTCCTTCAATTTTCAGGAAGCCAGAGTTATACCGGTAGGGTAGACTGGTAAATTAAGGAACTCAACTATGGCAGGTTCCGACAAAGGAACTAGCAATGACTCTGCAGATCCACGGATCAAAGCGAAGGCTTTGATAGGGCGCATGAAAACATTTTTAATTACGGATAATGCAAAGACCCAGAAGGAGAAGTAGGGAGTGAGCACTGTGATTTCTTAACTGGACGACATGTCTGAACTGTTCGTAGAACAAGCGCTGGCTTTGGCAGCAGCCAGGAGTAAAAATGAGATTCTGAAACAACAGGTGGCTGAGAGAGACCAGCGATTATATAAATTCCCAGACGCCATACGGCAATCGGTTCCAGAATCAAAGGGAGAGACAGTTTCACGTCCCAGTGAATGAAAAGGGAAGACCCGTGCCAGAGATCTGGCCACCGATCATGTGGTCCTCATCTATCCTAAGAACAGGAAGGAGGGGATCAAGTCAGTGGAACAGAGAGTTACAAGAGTCATAAGTCCCGACGAGCTTAAGGTGGAAGTCTTCGGGAAAAGAATAAATAACTCTGGAGGCCTCTTGGTGAGCCTTGGATCTCGCAGTGATGCGAAGGTTCTCGAACAAGCTGTTAAAGAGGCTGAAGAGTTGAAGGAGACCGTGCAGTGCAAGGTTCCCCAGCTTACACGCCCACGAATAATAATCTTTGATGTCCCGAATGAGTAACAGATGATGTGTTGAAGGCGGTTTCTGAGCAAACAAGTGTGGAGGTGGAGTCGATTTCCGTGAAGATTCCGATTAAGGGAAAGGAATTGACGAAGTCGGTGTTAGAGTGTACACCATCCACATTCCACAAATTACTTGGTCAGAAAAAGTTAGTCATTGGCTGGTCTAGGTCAAAGATCGGAGAGCATCTCAGAGCTACTCAGGGCTACAAATGTGGTCGCTACGGGAACATCAGTGGTACGTGCGAAAACGAAGAAAAATGTTCTAGAATGCGGGAGTGATAAGCATAAAAGCAAAAAGTGCAAAAAGTCTTGTAAACTAAGTTGTTTAAACTGTAGAGAGGTAAACAAGTTTTACCCACCACGTATGAAAGTGAATGTTGAACATTCAGCTCTTGACACCAAATGTCCCACACGAGCCTTTAGAGGCGAGTCGGTTGGGGAGAAGAGTCGATTATGGCGACTAAGTTAGTCATAATCCCATATAGCACAAAAGCTCCTCAATACCTCCCCAGGAGCTCCAAGCCATCCCATATTCCTCCTAAAACTAAAATGACAAGATCAGGACGTCCTGGGGAAGAGTCTTTTACGATATCCTCAGGAATGAGCTCCCAGTAACGTCCCACAGAGCAACTTCCCAGGGATGCTACTCCTGAGGAAGTACCTGGGAATTCACTCCTGGGGATGTACCCGGTTAGTCATTCCTGCGGAAGTGCCCAGGAAGTCACAGTACTGGCGCCATCTTATGAATGATTTTGGAATACAATACTCAATTGTTTTTTAATAAAATATCAAATGCAATTTAATAAGTATCGATTTTAATGACTTAATTTTATTTGATTAATTATTCGATTCCTTATTTATTAGCAAATTGGATAATTTTTATTAAATTGCTATTATTTTTAATTATTGCAGTAACTTTAAAACTTTTTAGTTAAATTAAAAATTTTTATTTATTATTTCAGTTACTTACTATTTTTATATACTAATTACTATTATATATCTTTTAAATCA
The DNA here is from genome assembly GCA_964019185.1 of Maratus speculifer. Taxonomy (NCBI): domain Eukaryota; kingdom Metazoa; phylum Arthropoda; class Arachnida; order Araneae; family Salticidae; genus Maratus; species Maratus speculifer. The sequence goes on from OZ025294.1 coordinate 81,449,897, forward strand.
AGTTTTGTTCATTTATCAATATTTTATTAATTATTAATAAATAACCTATTGCGTTTTGCTTTATTATTATTTGTTTTATTAGTTAAGAAATTAATTTAACTTGAAGTTTCTAAATTAATACACTAAAATCTCTAAAAAGAAGACATTTCTATATCATATATTTTTTCTGATATTTAGAGGTAAAGATATTTGTGCAAAAAAAAAAAAAAAAAAAAAAAAAAAAAAAAAAAAAAAAAAAAAAAGAAAGAAAAAAAAAGAAAAAAAAAAGATTTTTAATGTAAGTTTTTTTATGAGTACCCTTTAAAACCTTGTTATGAAAATTATCTAAATTGAGTCCTGATGCATCTTAATGTCAAATGTTAAATGTTTTTGTATATATATAAATAAAATAAGCAAAAAAGTCCCGACGAAATTAGACATATTTATCACAGCACACAACACAAAATCAAAGATAATTCATTTAAAATGGTATATTTGAATTTAAAATGCATAAATATTGAGCCGCTCCCCCCCCCCTCCCCAAACACATACCAATAAACGATTTATTTGAAAAGATTTTCTGGTCAGAAATATATATTCTTATAAAATCAGTTTAAAAAATATAAATTCACTCTAATTTAAAGTTTAATTTAGGTTATTATCAATTATTTATCCAGTGTAATTTATATATGTATTGAAGATAAGAAATTGTTTTCTAAATAGAAGCATCAATTTAAATGTCATTTTTGAAGGTTTAATCTATTTTGTTTGGTTTATCATTAATATTTTTTTTTATGTAAGTTGTACTTAATAACAAATTATTTTTCTAATATCTTTTATAGATTATCAAACATATTATTATTATTATTATTTAATTTCTGAAAGATAAAATGAAGTCTTTATTTTGAAAACTTCAGATATATAAATAATTTTTTGGTTCTGAAATTACAGATAAATATTTATCTGTATTTTCTAAGTAACAAATATTTTTTATCACAGTTTTCAACTGAATTGGATGGAATTTCTTCATACCTGTTTGATCAAGTTCGGTGACAATGAGAATATTCTATGTAAGCAACTCTGCAATACCCCAAGTGATCTTCTCAACCTTCAGGCAATCACCTTCCCAACCTTCCAACAATTTAATTTTCAACAAGATTATCCCGCCCCCCCCCCCCAGTCAGTTTTCAGCTGAGAATGCGTTTTGCGGTTAACTCAATGAGAGAGAGAGAGAAAAAAGTGCGATATTCCAAGAATTTAGACTATTTCTGAATTTGTAAGAAAAAGCGTTTTACAAACAATTTTGTTAGTAAATGTAAAAGAAATATATACATTTATTAATTTGGGATTTTTAAACAACAATTCGCTGATGAAAACATCTTATATTTTAAATAAAAATATCAGTTCTTTTAGGCTTTTTAAATAGCCTAAAATCTTAGTTTCTAAAATTACGTGTAAAGAAATCAACAAAAATATTTCCCGTCTTTAATTAAATGAAAAATGGTGCATATTGTATTTTTTATGCATATAAAGATTTTAGACAATTTTCAAAGACAATTAAATGGAGATTTAAATGAAAAGTAATTTTATTTATAAAAATAAGACAATAAAATGATTTTGTAACAAATAAAAATTTTATTAATTGTTTCTATTTTATGTAACTCAAGCAGTGTTTCAGTGTAATGATAGAATTTTACAAATGATTTTCACACCAAATTCTGGTATAATAAAATTATGCAAATTTGTACAATGGTGTGTTATTGATGAAAATACAGAATTTTAATATTTTACTATGATATAAAAAAAAAAGTACAGTGGTTTTACAGTATTTTTAATCCCGCAACAAGTGGTAAATCTCCAAACATCTGTAACTCGTACCGTCGTATATAAGAATTTCATAAGTAAGGGATTTAATTATTTGTTAATAAATATTCGCCAAAATATACCTAATAACTTTAAAACGAGTTTGTTGATTGATTGTATTTATGACGGCCAATTATCAACATGAGGGACATATCAAGGGAAGGGGGGGTTGCCCTCAGTGAAGGTCTTTCTAAAGAAACCTAACCCGTATTTACGCAAGGAAATACAAGATTCGAAGAAAACCCCGGGAAACTGCGAACAATTAGGTTGACAGGCGCGATTGCTTACAAACTCTGCGCATCCCATCTACCAGCTTCGAGAGCAGGATCTCTTGACCATGTGTGGGGCCCAGAATGAAACTGCAACAATGAAATATTTCAAAGAGCAAAAAGTAGGAAAGAAAAGGCTTAAGAAAAGACTAAGCAAATTTATATATTTTTTTCATAAATTCGTATAATAAGAGTACCTTTAACCAAGCGTAAAAAGAAAAAATATCGATAAAAATTTCTGTAAAAAAAAGTAAGATCGAGAGAGAGCAAAAAAGTTTCATTTTTGAAAGGATTTACTTAGATTTTATTTGTCAATCATAAAAAAAAAAAAAAAAAAAAAAAAAAAAAAAAAAAATGAGGTACATATCAAGGGATGAGGGTTGCCCGCTGTTAGGGTCTTTCTAAAAGAACCTACCCGTATTTACGCAAGGAAGTTTAAGATTCGAAAAAAACCATGGAAAACTCTGAACGATTAGGCCGACGGGTGCGAATTGGTATAAACTCAGCACCTCCCATCTACCATCTACCAACAAGAGAAAAAAGAAAAAAAATCGATTAAAATTTCTGTAAAATTCACAATTTTAAAGAAACTATGTGTTTTAATCTCCTGCTATTTTAATTTCTGGAAATAATATTTTTATTAACTAAAATTAAATTTTATAGGAGATTTCACCAGAAACGTTTTGCATCATTCATTGTGTGTCAAAATATATAGTTCATAATCAATTTTATAACTACTGAACGATTTTAATGGATTTTAAGTATTAAAAGCTAAAAGGACATTTTTATCATTTAAAAATACAATTTCATTTAAAATTTTTAAATTTGAAGACATTTATGTTATAACAAATAATTATTGACAATTTATTTAGAGTTATTAACTTAAATTTATTTCGAGTGTATGCAAAAGGCACAAAATATGAGGACATTTCCTAGTTTTAAGTTTCAAAAGCGGAGTAAAAATGCATTTATACCTTAGAAGCCTTTATTCCTTACTGACCCGACAGCATAACGGCCAGAGCGTGCTTCCGGAATACCAAGGTACTCGGGTTCAAATCCAGCCGGAAAAATAAAGGTAAGAAATTTGTTCCTGAATAATCTCTGTATATGTAAATCCGTCTGAATGATAGAAAAAATAAAACATTCGCGTTTTCTCCTTAAAAAAAATTAAATTAAATCATAGCTTTAATTTTTTTTGAACATATTAGTGACCTTGAAGTTTCCCAAAGTCCTCCTATATTACTTCCTCAAATCTTCCCCAGAGCCTCCCGGGGAGGACCCTGAAGGAGGTCCTGGGGAGCGGGCCAGGATGCTGTAAAGCGGACATTTTCGGTTCCTGAGGACCTCCTGGTGACAATTCTCTGCATCCTCAGGGATGCCTGGGGGATGAGGGTCCTGGGATGTGAATCCTCCCCAGGACATCCTGGGGAGCAAGTGTGCTATATGGGAAGACAGCAGAATGTTGGCAAATCTCTGAAGACAATGAATACTATGCAAGTCGACCTCCTAGACAACGATATACTATGCATCCAGGAGCTGTACATTTCAAATGGGAAGATTGGTGGGCTTCCCAGAAATATTGTGATTTATTACTCAAAGACGCGGTGTCATGCGCCGTCGCTATGTTGAACACATTTCCAGTAATGGAAGTTCTCACAGCATGTAACTTGGTCGAAGTCTTAATAGACATAGGCCCTGAGATTAAAATTGTGGTCGTTTACATCTACTTACCGCCCATTGTAGAGGTCGGCGCAAAGTTGGATTTGTTGCGGTATTGTCTCCGGAAATATCAAGACAGGAGTGTTCTTATAGTTGGGGACTTTAACTCTAAGAACTCGTTGTGGGAAAATCCTTTGCACACCACTGATGCACGTGGAGATCAGATAGTTGAACTTTGCGAGGAGTGTGACTTACAAATTTTGAATGATCCTTCAAGTGAAGAGACGTTCTGGAATGCCAATGGCAATTCCTGGATCGACCTTGCTCTGGGTTGGTTTAAACACCCCACAAAAGCTGTTAAATGGGAGCTCAAACCTCGTGAGACGGCGACTCAACATCGACGTATTTGGACGAGTACGGAGATATCTGTTCCTCGCCGCAAATACCGGGTGAGAGTGAAAAACCTGGACTTTAAGAAACTCCGGATGGCCCTATCTCGTGTGATAGGGAGCATGTCTTTCGATTGGCTGAAAGGGAAGTCAGTCAACGTGTGTGTCGAGTCCCTGACAGAGATCGTACACAGAATCTGTAATGAAAAAATCAAGAGTAAAGGGAGCCGGAAGAGGGAAGTCCCGTGGTGGAATTCATTTCTAACGATCGAGCGAAAGGTGGTGCAGGAAACTAAGCGCCGCTCTCAACGATGCGACTAACTGCAGCGAAAAAAATACTTACAAATGTATCGTAAACGCCAAGGTAAATTCAGGAGATCACCCCGTTGGGCTAAATGGTCACTTTATCGGTCGATTCTCAAAGAGACTGATCCGAGGAATCCCTTCGCCCACACTTTGACTGGTTACGAGGCAGATCTGCGGGCCGTCTGAAGCTCAGTTGGATAGTCGATGGTAGAGGGGACAAAATCGCTGACTTTTCCTCTACTATTGAAGAACTACTAAACTATCATTTCCCCATAGAAAAGAGGGAGGACTCCCGCCCTGTTCAATTCGAGACAGAGGACTTGATGTCACGAACTCGGTGACGACGTCCCAGAATTCACAGTCAAAGAGCTAAAAGGAGTGTTCAGGTCCCTGAATAAGGTAAAAGCACAAGGAATTAACGAAATACATCTCGATATAGTGGAAATGCTCTTCAGGGAGAATACACCTTTCTTCCATGGAGTAATGAATCGGTGCCTACGAGATGATGTCTTCCCGACATCTTGGAATACGGCTGACTTAGTCCTTTTCAATAATTGCGACAAGGAACGGGTGGCTGCAAGTTTTTATCGCCCCATATGCTTGTTACCTGCATGGAGCAAGGTCCTAGATAGGCTGGTAACTAACAGGTTAGCTTACCACGCCAACAGTCAGGTTTTCTTCACAGAAACCAATTCGGATTCACTCCAGGTGTAGGTACAGAGAATGCGCCCCACGAGGTGCGCACGACAGTAGAGGACTGTTATAACAGAGGCAACGATTGTTGCCCAGTGATGCTGGATATTAGGGAAGCATTTAACAATCTGTGGTGGCCGTCGATCTTTGATGCACTTGGAAGCATGGGGTGCCCACGAAACCTTTTCCAACTAGTGAAGAGCTTCCTGTCCGAGAGGAAGGTACTTTACCGAACAAACATCTCTTCAATGGTGCTTGAATACAATGTGGGTTGTTCGCAGGTATCGAACTCTGGACTTTAATTTTGGAACTTGGTCGCAATCTCACTCATTGAGTTGGATTTGGGGAGGTATGTGAGGCTGATAGCATACGCAGACGACTTCTCATTATTAATAGAAGCTCCGAACGCTTACCAATGCGGTAGGACGGCCGAACAAGTGTTAATCAGAATTGCGGAATGGGCGGAGACACACAGACTCACTTTCTCTCTGGAGAAAACTACATCGATTTACTTCCGCTTGATGAGACAGAAGAGGAATCCCTCTATTGATCCACGCATGCAATTCTTGGGACGAAACGTTAAATCTGTGCAGTCGGCTCGCTACCTTGGTGTCGTGGTTGGCGCAAAACTTAATGGAATGGCACATATAGCATACATTAAAGAAACGATTGCAAATTACGTTAAATCTTTGTGCTACCTCAGTCAGAGAGACTGGGGCTTGAGCGGTGCTGTCTTGAAGAGACTTTATAAGCTGGAAATACAGACTATAGCAACAAATGCATCAGTGTCTGGTGGGCTGATAAACAACGCATGAGGGAGAGACTGGTCTCTGCCCAGAGACCGGCCCTTCTATCGTTAACCAGGTGCTTTCGTAGCACATGTACGGGAGCCATTCAAGTCCTGGCTGGGTTCCTACCCTTGGATTTGTAAGTCGAGAAAGAACACCTTCTCGCACGTATCCTTTGCTTGAATTGTGATTTTGACTACGGTCCAATCCATTTTAGAGCAGACGAAATACAAAGAAATGTAGATAGATTCAGATACCAACGAGCGACGGCTCCAGCCATTGATTGGGAGGAAGCGTCTCCTTAAAATGAGGAAATGGACCGCGGGCCATCGGTGCTTCTTGATGGGTCCAAAACCGACTCCGGCGTGGGTTCGGGATTTGCAATCTTTGAAGAGGGATCCCCCAGTGGCGGAAAGGTCATACAGCCTTCCGCCGTACGCTACAGTCTTTCAAGCGGAATTAATGGCAATTGCAAAAGCAATCGAGATGTGTGGATCCATATACGAGAGCTTTTCAATTTACACAGATTCAATGTCGTCACTCTTCGCGCTGTCACTCGCTATCTCTCAAAATTCACAAGTGGCAGAAATACACGAGTTGAGGGAGGTTTAGGAGGGTTTCTACCTATCCCTCAAGTGGAAGGATCTCATAGGGGAAAGGTCGTCTAATTACTAATGGTCGGTGCTAGCAGGAATGACTTTGTGTTGGCAAAAGAGGGCAAATACCTTGTAAATAGTGTACATATTTATTCATTTATTCATTATTAGTTCTATTTAATCTAACATGCATATACCGGTGGGGTGACGCCATAATAATCTAGACGTAAAACCGCACCCGTGCGGTTCCACCCATATCAATAGTTCTCTGTGTTGCTTTTAAATAAAGGTAGTTTTATAACAATGTGTGTGTGATGTTTTATTGACAGGGAACATAACCCGTATTGAGGATGGAGTGGACGGGAATTGGCAGGCCTTCTTGATCACGAGCCTTATTATTATCATCTTACATAGGAGCACAAGCGGCAGTGGAGTTGAATGTGCCAAGTGGAGGTTATAAGTTCAAAAGTAGCATCAGATGTCAGTATTCCCCCGTGGAAGTCCTACATTGACAATGAGTAGGTAAAGACTCACAGTATGAGGTCGATCTACTTTAACTCGGTGAGAACTGACGTCATCAGGCACTCTAGGGGAAGTAACGACCCCTTGTTGATGCGATCCGGTGGTTTATTGATTGCTTCTCATGGTCCGTGGTCCTCTACAAATAAGCAGAGTTAAGTGGGGCTCGTAGACCAGAGCACGGTGTGATGTCCAGTAGTGGCCATATACACCTACCACCTACCCATTCGCTTCGCTTTACAATGCATCAATTCGCTGGCTGAAATCGCAGAGATATCTTTGTAGGTGGCCTCAGTTTCAGCTGGCGGTAAATTAAGCGGGTGTGGAGAACCCCTCACTAGTTCCTGAGCAGAGAGTCTCCTGTGAGGCTTCCGTGATTAGGTTTTAATGATCTGACGGTGATTCGAACCTGTTTCGACCCCTCTCTTAAATACTGAGTGGGTGCCTCTCTCGCAGGGAGCGAACTTCTGTGTGAACTAACAAGAAGCGGGAGACGGCCGAAGTGGGGTTCTTCGGCGCCCTGTGGAGGCCCCGACCGTTAGTCCCCTGCGATGACCAGTATTGGCCAGGAGCAGGTACCAATAGTTTAACGATGTATCAAACATTTATAGATGTGACAGAAAATTAATTTTTATTATCGATCTTTAAAGTTTCAAAAGTATAAAATTTATTAAATTTGCCTTTGGGCTTATGCAGTAATAAAAGAATAACTAAAACATATCGGGATTTCTCATCGTCTTTAAGCCTCCGTAAATAAAGAAATGATACAAAGTGTTATTGAAAATGATACCCGGTATTTCAAAATACTATAATAAGCTTACATTGAAACATGCACTTATCTGAACTATTTAAAAAGAAAGAAAATTCAAACATTTTCATTTTATTGCGTTACATATGTTTTCAATATGATTTCCTCCAGATATATGTGCAGTGTAAGGATAATACGAGATCTAAATCCTGCTAAACTCATTTATACATTTTTTCTAAGTTCAGAGCTTTACATGTGCGTGTTTTTAGGTCGTTCAGGTAGCGTAGTAGTGTTACAACACACACGTCGACTTTCACATCACTTCAACGTGTTTTATGGAGCAAAGTCACCATAAAATTCGGTTGGTTCCAAAGACATCTAGATTCCCCAAATTTGTGATAACACTTACAAATAGTTTTTTGAATAGGACATTTTTTTCCAAACAATGTACATGTGGAGAACTTCTGCTTTCGCATGTGTCAAAAAGCAAAACGCTTTATCTTGCCGCTACCATTTAGATTTTATGGAAAGTAGCACCACTATCCAATTGGAATGTAAAATGTTTTAGTTTTTTTCTTCTTTTAAGACCCATTATGGTAAGTACGGAAGATTGGGGTGCTTGTGAACACTGAACAAGGGTTAGATGTAAACGTCTAAGTTTTTCACTAGTTACATTTTTTTTAAATACCATCGTACACAGCACCTGTAGACATGTGATAAAACAAAATTAAGATCTTTGATATTTCGTTTGTCCCTTATGGCAAAACACTGTTTATAATTCTCAAATGTAAAATCTCAGTTCCAAAATGCTAAGTAAATAACAGTCTTTAATTATTCATTTATTTGAATTTTAATGTTTCAACATGTGCTATAAAAATAATAAATATTTTTAATACAATTTTTTTTTCTCTTAAAATTGTGAAATTTTAATGATTTGTCATTTTATCTCTAGTGGCCACGTAGGGCACTTGTGAACAGATTAGTTGAGCCAGATAGTAACATTTCATAAAAGCCTCAATAATCATTTTATGATTCTGTTCCATTCAGTTAACTTCGTGAAAAACAATATCAGCTTCAGTATATATAATTTTACTGAAAGGAAGACTTTTCGTCATACAACATTAATTTTATATTGAAACATCTTCAAAAAAATCTGCCAACAAGCACATAAAGAGCAACAAGCTCGTTTATGTTGAATTGTAATTTAAGTAAATTTAATGTTTTTTTAAATACAATAAAACTATGCAATATTTTATTAACGGTTTACGAGATCTTTTTTATGCATTATTAATACAAAATATATTACGTTAAACAACTTTATAATGTTTCTATTTCATTTTTTTCCAAACTTGCACCGATGGCTAACTTTTCTCTCTGAAATATATATAAAGCTGAGTCTCTCTATAAAGAAACTCCATACATCGAATTTCTCTATATAACGAATTTTTAGTAGGAACGGTCCTCTTTTCGCATGATTGCATTAAAAACAGTCTCCATATAGCGAAATATCTATCTCCATATAACGATTTTTTTCATAAATTGGCCTTAATTTATTCAATTTTAAAAAGCTTCGAAATCATATCAAATCAATTTTCCATCACTTATTTTTGATTTATCGTCCGTGCTATGTTTTATTTATTTATTTATTTATTTATTTTTACATTACTTCTCTTTTTGTTCTTTGAATTCAACGAATTCATCCCACCTCCCTCACACCTTTCCACATCCTTCTCAAAACAGTAACAATTGGATTGATACATATGTAAGAGAGGAATCAATGAGGCGCACATAAGAGAAGTCTTCAAATGGAGGAAAATGTTAACTACAATTTTTCAGTCCTTGGTAAAATTTAAGCATTTTCTTCTTTTTGAGAGCGTAACAATTTTAAAATCAAAACAACAAAAAATTACAGAATTCCTCGTCTGAAATTAATGTAAGTCTTCTTTATTTGATTTTCATTAAGCTTTCAAATAAATGTCTGTTCTCTTTTTTGAAACAGCTTAAATAATTAAGTAATAAAATGTTAGGTTAATATTTACTTTTAAACATTTCAAATTCTTAATTCAAAAGATCAAAAATAACCATTTGTTCAAATTTCACACATTAAATACAATTTTTAACATCATTCTGTATTCATCGAATTTCTCTATATAACGAATTTTTTACTGGAACGGTGGATTTCGTTATATAGAGACTCGACTGTATATATAATGCTTTGAATGACGATAGATATTACTAATACTTAAGCATAATTTTTAAACACATCACTGGGATAAAATCCCGATTGTAAGCATCCTCTTTTTCAAAAGTAAAATAATTTAAATTTATTGAAAAAGCGGGAATTATAATTGAGATAAAAAAATCATTAAAAAACCTTTTTTTTATCATTAATTTAAAATTAAATCAGACAAATACCGGGGTAATAATCTTTCGTATTTCGACAGATTTTAAATAAATATTATCTAGACCACCCCCCTTTCTAAAATCTCGTCGAAACAAAAATCTCTAAGCAAAATTCGAAAGCTTTATTTTTTTTTTTCATATTTACTTCTTTATTTTATTACATCAATAAATCAATCATCTGATGCTCCCTGCGCAATCTTCTTATTTTCATTTTTTAATCTTGTGCTTAAGCATATCACCTTCAAACAGGATAAATTTATGCGTAATTTTTTATTGTAGTGAAATTAATACAGTAATTAATGATTTTGACGATAAATAAATAAGACAATTAAGACATGTCAAGGAATGCTTTTTCTTCGTATTCACATGTGCCCCACGTGTGTTCACAACTACCCGAATAGTGGGGCACATGTGAACAATTTTTCGAAATTATAAAACTATCATAAGAGGCAAGAAGAACTACAAAGTTATTTAAAAAAAATACTGTGTGTAAAAATAAGTTTTTTTTTTTTACTATGTTTAGTAGTTTTATCTTAAAGAATTTATAGAGTTATGAGAAATTTTTTTTCATGTGAACTGTGCATATGTGCCCCCCCCCGACCCCCCTATATGTTTCAAAATTAGATTATTATAGTATTTTAAAATATTTTACATTATTTTAAACATTCCACTTTTTCATTGTGACAGTAAACAAATTTGAATAAAGCAGTTTTTCTTGTTTAACAAAGGTAGACAATATCATTCTACCTTCATATCTCTTTATCAAATGAAAATACATTTATCTAAATAAAATACAAAAACAAATATATGCATAACTCTTACCATATACGTATAAAAATGAAATGAAATGCTGAAGTGATTTATCATTCCTAGATAAATAGTTTCTAGACATTCTTTATGAGTTTTCTACTGGCTTAACTTCTTTGCATTTATTTTTGACAAGACGTATCAGAAATATTCTTCAATAATGTTTTTTTCTATTTGATACACTTGATAAATGTGTAGATGAAGTGTTATATGTATAAGCAATATGTCTTAAATCCTGCCATAGTCTCTTTTCATTTTTAAACGGAATATCAGAATTTACGTTTTAAAGCATTCGAATAAATTCTTGAACAAAAAGTTATTTATGAAATAAGACGTTTACTGCAGAAAAGGAATAATTTAGTTTGAATGAGGTTCAGTTTGAATTTCCGTCACATGAGATAAACTTCCCATGATAGTAATTTCATTGTTTTTTTTCTATTTTTACATTGATATATTGTATGTATTCAAAGCCTATTAATCTGTATTGTATATCATAAGTTATAAGCAGCAGCTTTCATTAAAAAAAACAGCCTTCATTTAAAAAAAATTATTCTAAACATTGGTCCAGTAAGAATCTCAGGCCTGATGATTCATAAAACAGCCTGGTCTTTTAAATATGTAGATTTCAAAATATTGTATTTCATTTTGAGTAATCCACTGTTCCCGTGCAACATTAAACAAATTTGAATGAAGCAATTTTTCTTGTTTTAAAAGGAAGACAATATCATTCTACCTTCATTTCTATTTATCAAATGGAAATACTTTTATCTAAATAAAATACAAAACAAATATATGTATAAATCTTAACATATACGTAGAAAAATGAAATGCATTCCTGAAGTGATTCATCATTCAAAGATAAATAGTTTCTAGACATTCCTTATGAGTTTTCCACTGGCTTAACTTCTTTGCATTTATTTTTGACAAGACGTATCAAAATTGTTCTTCAATAATGGTTTTTTTATGCAATTGATAAATATGTGGATGAAGAGTCATATGTATAAGCAATACGTCTTAAATCCTGTCATAGTCTCTTTTCATTTTTAAACGGAATATCAGAATTTACGTTTTACAGTAGCCGAATACGTACTTGAACAAAAAGTTATTTATGACTTACGATGTTTGCTGCAGAAAAGGAATAATTTAGTTTAAATGATGTTCAGTTTCAATTTTCCGCCACATGACATATATTCCCATGAATGTAATTTCATTGATATTTTCTAATTTTACAATTGTCATATTATATGTATTGAAAGCCTATTAATCTTCAATGTATATCGTAAATTATAAGCAGCAGCTTTCATTTAAAAAAAAAAACAGCCTTCATTAAAAAAATAATTATAAACATCAGTCAGGTAAGAATCTCAGGCCTGATGATTAAAAAAACAACCTGGTCTTTTAAATATACAGATTTAAAATAATGAACATCATTTTGAATAATCCAATGTTTCACTGGGAAATTTAAAAAAATTAAATAAACCATTTTTTTCTTGTTTTACAAAGGAAGAAAATATCCATTTTACTTTCATATCTCTTTATCAAATGGAAATACTTTTATCTAAAGAAGATACAAAAACAAATATATGCATAACTCTTACCATATATGTAGAAAAATGGAATGCATTGCTGAAGTGATTTATCATTCCTAGATAAATAGTTTCTAGACATCTAGGCATTCTTTGTGAGTTTTCCACTGGTTTAACTTCTTTGCTTTTATTTTTTGACAAGTCGTATAAGAGATGTTCTTCGATAATGATTTTTTTTATCTGATACCCTTTATAAATGAATGGATGAAGTATCATATGTATAAGCAATATGTCTTAAATCCTGTCACAGTCTCTTTTCATTTTGAAACGCAATATCAGAATTTACGTTTTACAGTATTCGAATAAGTTCTTGAGCAAAAGATTATTTATGACTTTCAACGTTTACTGCAGAAAAAAAATAATTTAGTTTGAATGAGGTTCAGTTTGAACATCCGTCACATGAGATAAACTTCCAATGAATGTAATGTCATTGTTTTTTTTCAATTTTTAATTGATATATTGTATGTATTGAAGGCCTATTAATATTTATTGCATATTATAAATTATAAGTAGCAGCTTTCATTAAAAACCAGCCTTCATTAAAAAATATAATTATAAATATCGGTCAGTCAGAATCTGAGGCTTGATAATTCAAAAAATAACCGGGTTCTTTAAATAAATATATTTTAAATAACTCTACATCATTTTCAATAATCCACTGTTTCAGTGCAACATTAAAAAATTTTTCTTGTTTTCTTTAGTATCGCTTTATCAAATGGAACTACTTTTATATGAATAAAATACGAAAACAAATATATGCATAACTCTTACTATATACGTAGAAAAATGGAATGCATTGCTGAAGTAATTTATCGTTCCTAGATAAACATTTCTAGACATTCTTTATGAGTTTTCCATTGACTTAACTTCTTTGCATTTATTTTTGACAAGACGTGTCAGACATGATCTTCAATAGTCATTTTTTTAGACATACACTTGATAAATGAGTGCATGAAGTGTCATATGTAAAAGCAATATTTCTTAAATCCTGTCATAATTTCTATTCATTTTTAAATGGAATACCAGAATTTATGTTCTACAGCATTCGAATAAGTTCTTGAACAAAATGTTATTTATTACTTACGACGTTTACTGCAGAAAAGGAGTACCGTAATTTCGGCTGTATAAGCCGCAGATCAAACAATTCTTTTTCGACCCAGAATTTTTTAAGAAACAAATATAACTAGTTAGATCGCCGTAAGTATTTGTCTTCAATCACTAAATAAGATTTCTGGGTCCAAAAAGAATTGTTTGATCCGCGGCTTATACACCCGAAATTACGGTAACTTAGTTTGAATGAGGTTCAGTTTGAATTTCTGTCACATGAGATAAAATTCCCATAAAAGTAATTTCATTGGTTTTTTTTTTCTAATTTTACAATTGATATAATATATGTATTGAAAGCCTATTAATCTTTAGTGTGTATTGTAAGTTATAAGCAGCAGCTTTCAGTTTTAAAAAACAGTCTTCATTAAAAAAATAATTATTATAAGCATCGGTCCAGTAAGAATCTCCGGCATGATGATTCAAAAAGCAGCCTGGTCTTTTAAATATATAGATTTCAAAATATTGTACATCATTTTGAATAATCCACTGCTTCAGTACAACATTAAACAAATTTGAATGAAGCCATTTTTCTTGTTTTACAAAGGAAGAAAATATCATTTTACTTTCGTATCTCTTTAATCAAGTGGAAATACGTTTATCTAAATAAAATACGAAAACAATTACATGCATAACTCTTACCATATACGTAGAAAAATGAAATGAATTGCTGAAGTGATTCATCATTCCTAGATAAATAGTTTCTAGATATTCTTTATTGGTTCTTTACTGGTTTAACTTCTTTGCTTTTATTTTTGACAAGTTGTGTCAGAAATGTTCTTCAATAGTGATTTTTTTTTTATCTGATACTCTTAAAATATGAGTGGGTGTGTCATATGTATAAGCAATATTTCTCAAATCCTGTCATAGTCTACTTTCATTTTTAACGGAATTTCATAATTTATGCTTTATAGTATTCGTATAAGCTATTAAACAAAAGGTTATTTATGACTTACGACGTTTATTACGGAAAATGAATATCTTAACTTGAACGGGATTCAGTCTGAATTTCCGTCGCATGAAAAAAAAACTACACAAGAAAGTAATTTTATTGTATTTTTTCTATTTTTACAGATGATATATTTTATGTAATAGAAGCCTATTAATCTGTATTGTTTATCGTAAATTATTGGCAGTAGTTTTCCTTTTTTTAAAAATAGCTTTCATTTTTAAAATATAATTATAAAAATTGGAACAGTAGGAGGCTCAGGCCTGATGATTGACAATACAGCTTGGTCTTTTAAATATGTATTTTTTTAAATATTGTACACCATATTGAATAATCCACTGTTTCAGTGCGAGGTTAAATACATTTGAATAAAGCATTTTTTCATGTTTTACAAAGGAAGAAAATTTTAGTTTGCTTTCATATCTCTTTATCAAATGGAAATACATTTACCTAAATAAAACATGAAAACAAATTCATGCACAACTCTTACAATCATATATATTATAAAGCAGAAGTTCTGAAACTTCCAAACGGGTGTTTTCAAAAACTACCCGATGGATTTTTTTGCAGATTATATCATTCGATAGGAAATATTTTTGCGGAGGTTTATGATACAAATATACAGGGATAACTCTAATTTTTCGTACTAAATTTCGTATTTTTCGGTTATTTTTGACGGAAGGGTTGCAACAACTAATTTTTTGGCGATAATTATATTTCAAAAAAGAAATGAAATGCTTTCTCTAATGGAAAATAATATAAACATTTCGAAAAAAAAACCCTGTTAATTCATTGATTTAAAATAAATAATGATAAAAAGAAAAAAATCCGTTTAATGCAAAATAATATTATGAAAGGAAAATATTTATCTTTAACGAAAAAAAAAAAGAATATTTATAATATTTAAAAAGTATCTCAATGTGAAAGAAAGTTTTGAAGTGACACAATATTTGGCTATTTATTTCTTTCGAGCCAGATTAAAAGAAAACAACATATCAAAAATTTCATTAGGTAAAACATAAGTATTTTTTTTTCTTTCTTTCTTTAAAAATATTTTTAAATCAATTTTCCCGTTATGTGTTTTACAGAAGAAACTCGCAGAATTATAAAAAAAAAAGGCTCTAATTGTTATTTGTATGTTGTTTGTTCAATCGGGTGTTTCAATCTACTTTTGTCGCCAATCAATGCGATTCTAAACCAAAAAAAGCACAAGACGAAGCGATGTTCGCAAGAACTATTTTTTTTCTCTCTCTTTTAATGAGTGAGAGCATTTTTAGGAAAGCATTTTACATTTAACTTAAATACATATATAGCAGTTAATACCACAAAAATGAATAATATTTAAATTTTAAGGTAAATGTTTTTCCACACACATAGATATTGTAAAATAATTTAACTGCAATTTTAAAATTTTTTTTGGCACAGATATCTCCTATGCACTAAGTTGGTGCGATTTGTCTCTTACGCCAATACCATATATACATCTGGGTAATTAATTGACGCCAAAGTGTCATTATTTTGCTTGATATGGCAACCCGGATTTCTATTTATTAATAAATTGTCTATTTACAATTTTTTTTTAATTTAGCTAAATTTAGGTGCAAATGCACACACCCATGTTGTAAGGAAGAGGCACAAATGTTATATATGCACCACGTTGGGGTGATACATTTCTCGCGCCACTTTAACGGAAACTTCGTTTTCAAATGACAAATACATTACTATTTTCTATTTTACTTTTCTATGTACAGAGCATAACATTTTGTATCATTTTAAAATGCAAATGAAAGTAAATATATAGTTCATTAATAAATTAAAAACAAAGTTGGATTACCATAAGAGGCATAAAAGGTTCATTTTATTTCAAACACGCCAACGTAATGCGTATATGACATCTGTATCAAAAATTGAATTTCACACATTCAAAAAACATTCACCTTATTTTTCTAAGGAAAACTTTGTTTAACTTTATTTATTCTGCTGCATTCCAAAAACGGAACACTGTAATAGATTTGTCAAGAAGATTTGTCAAGAGCAGATGTACATTGCGAAATATAATATAATATTGATAGAGGATGTATTAAGGTTTCCACAGATACCCATATTCTCAAGTTGAGAGGTTTAGAGTTCTAAAACTATCAAATGAAAATGAATCACTTGAAAATTGTTTAAATTCAATGGTCAATCTCTGCGATCATAATGCTAGCTATTTTAGAAGTATGGTTAATAGACAATATTTAAATTGCTCTTTTCATAATTGCATCATTTATCTATCAAACTCTACAATAAATGGTCAACTGAAATATTTTTTCTTAAAAGCCCAAATTTTATCGAATGCATAAGCTGATACAACAACATAATATTTTATTATTATTTTAATATATTTTGGCGTCAACGGGCCTAGATTCCATTGTTGTTGTTTTTATTTTTGGCTCAGTTTTGTTTTTTCTAGCTCGCTGAGTTTTGCACTGATGAAGAATCTCGACAGTAGATTCGAAACAGATGTTTGCTAACTTTTAATGCATTTTTGGAGCATTTATAATCGTTGGTTTTCTATCTTTAAATACAATGGCGTTTTGTATGATTTTCAGAAATGTGAAAGAGCATTCGAGGTGAAGTTGCTTTAAAAAACACAATCATATTCAATATTTTGTTTGATTCATGTTTTGTTTTGAAAAATAGACCAGCGCAGCGGGCTTAGCCTGCTAGTATATTATAAAGCAGAAGTTCTGAAACTTCCAAACGGGTGTTTTCAAAAACTACCCGATGGATCTTTTTGCAGATTATATCATTCGATAGGAAATATTTTTGCGGAGGTTTATGATTCAAATATACAGGGATAACTCTGATTTTTCGTAATAATTTCGTACTTTTCAGTTATTTTTGACGAAAGGGTTGCCAGTAATTATTTTTGGCGAAAATTATAACTGCTAAAAAAAATTGAAATGGCTATATCTATCAGAAATATTACAAATATCTTGCAAATAAAAGCAGAAAATAACTACTGATAATAATAATAATAATAATAATAATAATAATAATAATAATAATAATAATAATAATAAAGAAAAACCGCTTAAATGAGGCGTAATATTATAAAAATATATTTATCTTGAAAATGAAAAAATATTTGTAATGCTTAAAAAATAAATTAACGCGAAATATAACAATTGGTTCAACTTTTGGCGACTTATCCCTTACGTTAGAATAAAAACATGAATATTTGAAAATTTGATTAAATGAATTTTGAAAGATAGTTATTTCATTTTTTATTATTTTCTTTCTCTTTTTTATCGAATTTCCGTATAATATAACTAAACAGCAGAAAAAAGCAGATCTGGTTGTAAAAGACACTGTAAGTTGTGAGTTACATATTCGTATCTATGCAGTTTTCATTTTGCTTTTGTCGCCAAAGAATGTGTTTTTAAGCCGAAAATGCACTACTGACTTATGCCTGACTTAGGTTCTTAATAGTCGCAATAAATTTGTTTTTTTCAAGTGAAGATAATTTTTGATGTATATTTTGATGTATTCACCGTAATTTTGAAGAATGTGATTAACGAATATAACCCTTTTATTTCTTTTTGCAAACGTTTTTTATTGTTAATTTAATATTTCTTGCGCCATTTCGTCAATTTCACTTGCAGGAAAAATTACAGTTTTAAAATTTAGAAACTGAAGAAAGAAAGGTTATCCCGTCGATTAAAAATCTACCGCCAAATTCCAAGATTAAATGTCAATAATGGATAATCGTAAATGTCACATTCACTTAACATTAAGCATAATATAAATATTAATTATGTCATCAAGTGATTTTTAATTCGACATTTTATTTCTACTTTTATATAAGCTCTGCTAATTTGTTTTTCGTTACTTAAATGAAAAATTATGCTAATCTATATAGTTTGGCGATTTGTATAATTTGGCGAAATTGGTCGACGGTATAATCAAGTAGTACTGAAGGAAAAATTTTGCAATTCAAAGGAAATTATGCAATTATGCGTTATTACTATTGATAAATTCAACATTTTGAAATAAAAAATTCCTGCTGAATAAAATTTACAAGTCTTTTTTTAATTAACCATTTCCTCTTCTATATTTCTCCAATCAATATTTCGCTATTTATCTCTTTCGCGCCAGGCTTAAAAAAAAAAAAAAAAAAATGAATGTAATTTAAATATTTTATTAGATTAAATGTAAATAACATTTTTCTATTTTTAAAAAACTATTTTTAAAATCTAATTCTACCATTATGCGTCTTACAGGAGGAAATATCAGAATTACTTTCAATGGTGGTTTTATCTGTTAATTGTATGTTATTTGTTTATTTGGGTTTTTGAATTTACTTTTGTCATCAAACAATGCGATTTTATGCCAAGAAGACATAAGCAGAAGCGATGTTCGCAATAACTAAATTCTCTCACTCTCTTTTAAATGTGTGAGAGCATTTTTCGGATTATATTGGTACTTCTAGGTTATCCCGTCGACAGAAGAATTATCGCCAAACTATAAGATTAAAGGCCAGTAATGGATGATCGTGAATGTCACATTCAATGACATTAAATGCGATTCACGTGTTTAAAATGTCATTAAGTGATTTTTATTTCGACTTTTTATTTGTATTTTTATCAATATTCTACTAAATATTTGTTTTTTCGTTATTTAAAATAAAAATTATGTCAACATGCATAATTTAGCTATTAGTTTGGCGATTTGTATAATTTGGCGAAATTGGTCGACGGGATAACCTAGAAGTACCATATTTTTTATGTTTAAATGTAAATATATAAATAACAGTTATAGCCAAAAAAAATGCGTATAATGTTTAAATTTTAGTATAAATGTCTTCCTCACCCAAACTGTAAAATAATTTAATTGCAACTTTTTAAAATTTTGGCGCAGATATCATATACGCACCACATTCGCACGATTGCAACAACATGGCGATTTTATGCCTCACATGGTAAACCGACTACAGTTGTTTATTTATATTAATAAACTATTTATTAACTTTCATTTTGTTTTTTAAAATAATATAAATCATTTTGTTCTGTAGCTATTAATTAAACTTTTTTATTTATTAATTTTTTTAAATAATAGAAAATAATTTAAAAATATGTATGAAATTGGTAATTGGTAATTAAAAGCGAGGTTTTCTCCAAATTGGCGCCAGAAAAAAATTGCGCCAGTGTACATGACATTTGTGGCAAAGTTTTTTCACTATACATAAGTAGGGAAAATGCAGTATAAATATCGATTACAGTTTTTTCCAAATATGGAAATTTTGTCACAGATTTGGTTATATACTCATCAAGGTATCTCACTGGCGCGAAAATGGCATTATTTGTCTTATATGGTAACCCAGCCATAGTTGTTTATCTATAGATAAATTCTATAGATAAGTTTCATTTTCTTTTTTGAAATAAACTAAACTTTTTTGTAATAAACTAAAATAGTTACTTCTTAATAGCTGGATTTTGTCCAACGTTTAAGATAGTTTAATATCACAATGGTGCCTAAATCGTTTTCAGCAATGAGCAAGGTGCTGCTGAAGGTCCGAATTGTTTAAAATACAAATTTAAATTCACCAGTTCATTTCATCCACGGTTGATTTTGAAATATTGACCAGCGCAGCGGGCATAGCCTGCTAGTATACGTATAAAAATGGAATACATTGCTGAAGTGATTTATCATTCCTAGATAAATAGTTTCTAGACATTCTTTATGAGTTTTCCACTGGCTTAACTTCTTTGCATTTATTTTTGACAAGACGTATCAGAAATGTTCTTCAATAGTGATTTTTTTATCCGATACACTTGATAAATGAGTTCATGAAGTATCATATGTATAAGCAATACGTCTTAAATCCTATCATATTCTCTTTTCATTTTAAACGGAATATCAGAATTTACGTTTAACAGTATTGGAATAAGCTCTTGAAAAAAATTTTATTTACGATTTACGAAGTTTGCTGCAGAAAAGGAATAATTTAGTTTGAATGAGGTTCAGTTTGTATTTCCGTCACATGAGATAAACCTCCCATGAAATTAATTTCATTGTTTCTTTTCTAATTTTACAATTGATATATTAAATATATTGAAAGCCTATTAATCTTTATCGTATATCGTAAATCATAAGCAACAGCTTTAATTTTTTTTAAAGAGTCTTCATAGGAAAAATAACTATAAACATCGGTCTAGTAAGAATCTCAGGCCTAATGAGTAAAGAAACAGCCTGGTCTTTTAAATATACAGATTTCAAAATCTTTTGAAAAATCCACTGTTTCAGTGCAACACTAAACAAATTTGAATAAAGCATTTTTTCTTGTTTTACGAAGGAAGAAAATATCATTTTACGTTTTATATATCTTTATCAAATGGAAATACATTCATCTAAAACAATAAGAAAACAAATTCATGCACAACTCTTACTATATACGTAGAAAAATGAAATGAATTTTTGAAGTGATTCATCATTCCTTTATAAGTATTTTCAAGACATTCTTTGTGACTTTTTCACTGATATAACTTCTTTGCAATTTTTTTTTTTTGGACAAGTTGTATCAAAAATGTTCTGCAATAGTGATTTTTTTTTATTTGATACCATTTATACATGAGTGGATGACGTGTCATAAGTATAAGCAATATGTCTTAAAATCTGTCATAGTCTCTTTTCATTTTTTAACGGAATATGATAATTTATGTTTTATAGTATTCGTATAAGCTCTTGAAGAAAAGGTTATTTATTACTTAAGACGTTTACTACAGAAAATAAATAACTTAACTTGAATGGGATTCAGTTTGAATTTCCGTCACGTGGAATAAACTTCCCAAGAAAGTAATTTCATTGTTTTTTCTATTTTTACAGGTAGTATATTTTATGTAATAGAAGCCTAATAATCTTTAATCTTTATTGTAAATTATTGGCACTAAATTTCCTTGTTTTAAAAAACAGCTTTTATTTTTTAAAAATAATTATTAAAATCAGACCAGTAGGAAGTTCAGGCCTGATGATTGAAAAAACAGCCTGGTCTTTTAAATATATAGATTTTAAAATATTGTACATCATTTTGAATAATTCACTGTTTCAGTGCGAGATAAAATAAATTTGAATAAAGCATTTTTTTTTCTTGTTTTAAAAAGGCAGAAAATATAGTTTTACCTTCATATCTCTTTATCAAATGGAATACTTTTATATAGATAAAATAGAAAAAATAGATATTTGCATGACTCTTACTATATACGTAGAAAAATGGAATTCATTGCTGAAGTGATTTATCATTCCTAAAGAAATAGTTTCTAGACATTCTTTATGAGATTTCCACTTGCTTAACTTCTTTGTTTTATTTTTGACAACTCGTATCAGAAATGTTCTTCAATAGTCATTTTTTTTACTGATACACTTGATAAATGAGCTGATGAATTGTCATGGGTATAAGCAATACTTCTTAAATCCTGTCATAATCTCATAATGAATAACGTAATTCTCATTTCATTTTTAATATCGGAATTTAGGTTTAATAGCATTTGTTTAAATTCTTGAACAAAAGGTTATTTATGACCTACAATGTTGTCTGCAGAAAACGAATAATTCAGTTTGAATGGGATTCAGTTTCAATTTCATCACATCAAACAAACTTCCCGATAAAGTAATTTCACTCTTTTTTTTTCTAATTTCGCAATTGATATATTGTATGTATTGAAAGCCTATTAATATTTATTGTATATCGTAAATTAAAAACAGCAGCTTTCATTTTAAAAAATAATTATAAAAATCGGTCCAGTAGGAAGCTCTAGCCTGATGACTCAAAAAACAGCCTGGTCTTTTAAATATATAGATTTCAAAATATTATACATCATTTTGAATAATCCACTGCTTCAGTGCGAGATTAAACAAATTTGAATGAAGCAATTTTTCTTGTTTTACAAAGGATAAAAATATCATTTTACCTCCATATCTCTTTATCAAATGGAAATACTTTTATCTAAATAAAATGCAAAAGGAAATATTTGCATAACTGTTACCATATACGCAGAAAAATGGAATGCATCGCTGAAGTGATTCGTCATTCTTAGATAAATAGTTTTTAGACATTCTTTATCCGTTTTCCACTAGCTTAACTTCTTTGCATTTATTTTTGACAAGTCGTATAAAAAATGTTCTTCAATAGTGATACTTTGTATCTGATACTCTTGATAAATGAGTTGATGTAGTGTCATATCTATAAGCAATATTTCTTAAATCCTGTCACGGTCCTTTTTTATTTTTAAGCGGATTTTCAGAATTTACGTGTTACCATATTCGAATAAGTTCTTGAACAAAAAGTTATTTTACGACGTTTACTAGAGAAAATGAATAATTTAACTTGAATGGAATTCAGTTTGAATTTCCATCACATGAAACAAAATCCCCATGAAAGTAATTTCTTTCCTTTTTTTTTCCTAATTTTACAAATGATATATTGTATGTGGTGAAAATTAATTAACCTTTATTGTATGTCGTAAATTATAATTAAGTTCTCACATTATTTATAATGCTTTAAACGTATACTTGCTTTTCTGAAAATTACGTATTAATTTAGAAAATTTTAATAAAACTGGTATAGAAATCTTTTTTCACGACGTTTCAAAAGAAAAAAAAAACATTATGATTTAGCTAAACAAATACTTCTGTCCATCTATAGTACAAAAGTTAATCTAAAATACACACTAAGAATACAAAAAACACCACTGACTGCGAAGTACGACATGTCTAATACCCAGCAAACACATACTTTCGGCACACGGTCGGACCGCAGCTGCCAGTGTCGGTCGTATGTCGACATGGATACAGTGTTTTCGGTAAAGTATCGGCAACATGTCGACAACAGAAACATAAGAAGCTGCTTTTACAGCTGCCGGTGATCATAAATGGTCCTTTCATGATTCTATATTGGCAACCGATTTATACCGGTAAGTGACGCAGGACCGATACGTTATTCTATATTGGCAACCGATTTATACCGGCAAGTGACGCAGGACCGATACGTTATTACTTATAGTGGTCCGATAAAATTTGCTAACATTGAACGAAATTAAGAATTTAGTCTTAACCGACACTTATTTTTTTTCTAAATTTTCTTTCAGTTTTGATAAGATATCTAAATTCCATGTATTTCATATAAAATGCTAACAGATATAAACAGAAAATTTTTCAAACATAGCCAATATTTATTTATATATTTATTTTAATTCATTTAAAAAAGGATTTACAATTATTTGAATTAGCAAAAAACATTTATTTTAACCGCTCCTTAAAATTATGAGTCATTATATTCCTTATCGTAAAAAAAAAAAAAAAAAAAAAAAAAAAAAAAAAAAAAATGAAAAATATTTCATAAATCAATTCAGCTTTTTTTCTAGTTATATATCCTTTTAAGAGAAATAGTTTTTTTATTATGTTTAAAAAACAAAATTATCAAAAATTGTTTAAAATTATTTTACAAGCTATAAAAATATAAGAGTTCTACCCGTTTTTTAGCCTTAAAATTTAAATGAAAGATTCAGAATTCACCTACCCACCTTTTAAAAAAATTACCAAACGAAAATAAATAATATTGACAAATATTCACTAAAAAATATATTCTACATTAAATCATCACATGACATAAGATATTTTATTAATTAAAAGTGATTAATTAGAACTTATTTTCTTCTTCTTCTTTTTTTTTTTTTTTTTACAAATATATATTATTTAATCTAACACATTTAATTACATTATAATTCCTAAAACGAAAATTGTATCAACGAAAAAATTTCGAACTTCACCGATTTTATTAAATACTAATGTATTCTTAAACCTACAGAAAGATTCAGAATTATCCCCCGTTATAAAAAAAAAGCATTGATATAAATAATTATTTTTGTTTTATTTTTAAATTAAAAATATTGATGAATAACAAATGACATAAAATGAATCTAATTAAAATTTATAAATTACCAACTTACTATTTATGAAAATAAGTTTTTCCATGTTAAAAATGTATGATTTATTAATACAATGCGTGTAGTTACATTATGAATCCCAGTAAAAAAAATTATAACCTAATACAAAACCTCTAAACATCATTCATTTATTTAAATACATATTAATTCTTAAATTTGTAAGAAAAAATATTCGTTTGCTGTAACTAATTCACTATGATAATTTAATTCATTTTAATATTAAGTTAATCTTTAAATGCACCAGCATAACATAATTACAAAATAAATTAATAAATTATAAATAAATAAATAGTATTGTAATTATTAAAAATACACAAATAAAAAAAATATATACAAACACATCAAAATTGCAATTTTTCCATCACTATTTGCCTTCGACGACAAAAACATCCTTTACCGAAATGCTTTTCTCTTATTACCCCAAAAAATCCTCATCGACAACGAGGCTCAGTGATCAATTGATTAAAGCACTCACATTCTGTCATTTGGAACCCTAACGTCATCCTACGCTGAAGTACATTTTTGATATTTTTAACATAGTTTCAAGATGAATCATAGATGGCGTCATCAACGCTGCTTTTTTAAATCAATTTATGCTGGTAATGGGAGAGTGGAAAAAGAGTGAGTGTGTGCAGTCGCCTGGCTTGTCGAAATAAATACGGAACCGGTACGGCGAATGGTATCGTGCCGATATCGTCGGAACTGCAAAGTGGCTGTGAACCGATTGTTTACAGATAGCTCTGTGTTTGCGGGTATAATTATTTAATTACATGTGACAAAACGTTTACAAACCTATCGCATTTTTACAAATATATATTTAAAAAGTCAAAGAAAATTAGTCAGAAAACTAAGCAATTAAGCACAATAAAATGCACATGGACGCCATGTAGCAACAAGTGAAAAATAGCAACAGTTACAAAAATTTACGATGATCTTAACATAAGATTTACGGCTGAGAAAGATAATATTCATTGGTCCTCATTGTGTGTTGTAGCAATCCCACACGACGTCATAACGTCCCCTGAAGTCATAACAAAAATCAGCTATGCGAAGAAAACATAAGAAGATTTTCATAAGGGCCCAAAAACGAATCAGATTCAAGAAACCAAGAGTACCGATAAGAAAGAGACATCAAGCGACGAATGAAAGAAATTATACTGTCTAAAATAAATCCTTTCACATCTTTCATAATTCAGGAGGAGGTTTTCAAAAAGTTAATTAATTTCTTTTTTTGCTCTCTCTACAGTGGGAAGTTTTTGTATTAGTCTTGAAACTTCGCATATCCATGTTAATCTACAAAAGTCAACAAGTACGCAACCCTTCCCTATATTGCTTAAAGAATACCAGATTTGTTATAATTTTATCACCCTCAACCGATTAAGTTCATTTAAAAGAAAAAAATATGCAATTCCTTCAAGAATCTGAAAATTTGGAAGTACAGATTGACTGTGTGAAGGAATCCACAGACTGGCATAAATTTCGATGGAGAGTCGGAAGATAATCCTGGAATATGAACGCGCACCTACGAGCAATGTCCAGCATCTAAAAGCGAATGAACATTTCTAATGTCAGTAAGTAGCTGACATTAAGCTCCTAACAGAAAAATCTCACTGACATCAGAAGATGAAGTGATATAGATTTAATTGTGAACGATTAAACGTGCAAAATCCAAAAAGAGAATTAAAAACTTTTATGTGCCATTGGACTATAATTCTGTGCATTATATGGTTTATCAGTGTAAGCTAAGTGTAACCTCAACCCTTTTCAGACTGAAGTATGTATTGAAAAAAGTTAGATACTTCTAATTTATGGCCATTAATTTATTTTGCACTTTATAATGTGTATGTTTGTCAGCTTCATTGGCTAGAAGTTTATAAACAAAACTTTAAAGTATAAATATTTATAATTAACATTATTAGGGATTAAAAGAATCGTGATAATAAGAAAATTTTAGTGTTGGAGTTTATTAATTTCTTGAACAAGTAGCCCATTTTTGTTAAAAATATGTGTTGTGATAATTTTAATTTGGAACAATAATTGAAATCGAAATATGCATGAATATTGCATATAAAGAAACGTATTATGAGATATAATAAAATATACAATGATTTGAAAAAGAGGTTGAACCAACAGAATAAATATTTGAAACATGAATATTATATGTGTTTGTAAATAAAATTTGAGTCTGTGTATGTATTTATATCTTTTCTTTGAATATCCCCTTTATTCTATTCCTTTTCGGTCGTTAATTGGATTTATGATTCCTAATAATGAAAATTTAACCCCTAATAAATTAAATATTTGACTTAGCAACCTTCCAATCCTAAATTACAAATTGGAACGTTAAAGAAATCGTTCTTGTGTTATCGACATTTTTTATTCCAAATTGCTCTACCTCTATTTAATTAATTAATATTAACACATATATTCTTTCACAACGGAGAATGGGATAATATTTTCAATCAGTATACTAATCACTATTCTATCACTAGACCTTGTATGGAGATGCCAGTTCGTCTGCACGCATCTGTAATATTCCATGCATGTTCTGCAATAGAGTGAAGCGTATCCGGCTGGATATTATGGATCTGATAAAAAAAGCTGGCCGTCAGGTTAGCTAACTTCATTACATGACCACAATACACAGTATTCGTTAGGTAAATTTTTTAACTGACCAGGCTAATGGAAACATGTGGCTTTTAATCCGAATCTCCGTTATAATGATTTTTTTTCTGTTTCTTCTAAAGTATCGTTTATTTTTTTCTCCCGTTGAAGGTATTTTCTTTTTGTGTTGACTGCTTCTTTTATTACAGGGTTTTACTTTCGCAAATTTATAAAAAGTGGCCCTGCATATATCCTTAGTATAATTACATGCTGCTTTTTAATCAAGCTTCAACTAATGGAAACATGTGGCTTTTAATCCGAATCTCCATTATAATGATTTTTTTCTATTTCTTCTAAAGTATCGTTTATTTTTTTCTCCCGTTGAAGGTATTTTCTTTTTGTGTTGACTGCTTCTTTTATTACAGGGTTTTGCTTTCGCAAATTTATAAAAAGTGGCCCTGCATATATCCTTACTATAATTACATGCTGCTTTTTAATCAAGTTTCAACGAAGGAAATTTTATAAATCAATTTTAAGCATGTCCGTGCATAATCTTTTAAATGTTAGTCGAATATTCACATTTGTTTTCCTTTATTTAAAAAGAACTGTAACTATTCTAATTTTAGGGTAAGTCATCTTTGAAATCTAATTATAAATAAAAACAATACATATACAGGGTGATTCAGCTCGTCGGTGACAAACTTTAAGGATCGATAGAGCACACCTAGACGAACATTTTTGAATAGGGAATGTAGGGTCCCTGACGCGATGGTAAGGCGCTAGGCGCTTTCGAAAATTTGGGTGCCGAAATTCGAAACGTCATAAAAACTAGGGAAATGGTTAGATTTTCTTGCTTGTTGCGTCGAAATGATTCTGTTTGTTTAAACTTTCTTCAGTACCAATTTGATAAGCGTATCTCTTAAAACATGGATAGGGGGCGCTGCAGACTTTGGAGAGCTAGACAACAACTTTAAGCCCGTTATTTTGATAATTTAACACATGCTCGCCAAAGTTTATACTCTAACTTAAAGTTTGAACCCAAAAGTAGAGCCCTGCAAAAAGCGTAAGAGCCGGAATAAAATGTCAAAGTACAGGGTGGTCGAAACTCGAAGGCTCCTAAGAGATAAACAAACAGATTTCTTGACTTATGGCATGCATTTTCATGATTCTGTTTGCTGGGGCTCTCTGAAACTCAGTTGAACGGTACAAAAAGAAACATCGATAGGGGGCGCTTTGGGCAAAAAACATAATTCGTTGACATTTCGGACGCTAACTGGAAACGGGGCGCTACGATCAGTTAGTAATAATGAAAACACATTTTCTACCTCTGCTCAACACTTCTGAATAAATTTAGACCAAAAACATCAATGATACTGGAAATTTATTTACAAAAAATAACACTACAGAAGATGCTCGAAATTTCGACCTTGGGCCATGATGCAGGCTTCGCACCTTCGTCGCATTGAGGAGTGTGTGTTTCCAACAATGCCAGGAGTATCTCTGATCTGCCCTGCAGCTGCCACAATGCGCGCCACAAGTTCTTCAGCACTGCTGACAGGTGTATGGTATACCTCGGCCTTCAGGTAACCCCAAAGGAAGAAATCCAAGCAGGTGAGGTCTGGTGATCGGGCAGGCCAGTGAACTGGACCCCCACGCCCGATCCACCGCTGGCCATACCTTGCGTTTAGATGGAGACGCACGTCGTTCGTGTAATGGACCGGAGCTCCATCGTGCTGGAACCACATCTGGCGACGCGAACCTTCGGGTACGTGCGCCTCCTCCAGAAGCTGCGGCAGCACTTGATCCAGGAAAATCAGGTAATTTCCACCTGTCAGCCGTTCATTTAACAAATAAGGGCCAATGAGGCAATCCCCCAGAATGCCGGCCCACACATTTACTGAGAAACGCTCCTGGGCTGCTCGGCTTCTGGTTTCATGTGGATTTTCATCACACCACACATGACTGTTGTGGGCGTTCCACATTCCCTCCCGGCTGAAGGTGGACTCGTCCGTAAACAA
The DNA here is from genome assembly GCA_964019185.1 of Maratus speculifer. Classification (NCBI taxonomy): domain Eukaryota; kingdom Metazoa; phylum Arthropoda; class Arachnida; order Araneae; family Salticidae; genus Maratus; species Maratus speculifer. Next base: position 81,479,160 of record OZ025294.1, read on the forward strand.
AATGCTGTTTACAAAACGGGGATCCCTGGATCTCATCGCCAAGTACCATCTTGAGAATTCCACTCGAGGGCCAAAATCCTGCTCTCTGAGCAACTGCACCCGCTGGATGTGGTAGGGGTGCAGATTCCGGGAACGTAAGATGCGCCACGCAGTTGCTTGCGAAATGCCAACATGTCTGGCGATATCTCTCGTGCTAAGACCTGGGTTGTCCTCAACCAGGTTAAGCACAGCCTCTTCGTTGTCGGGGGTGCTCACTGATCGCTCCCGTTCAGGCCTGCCTCCGTCGAAAGATCCCGTTGTGGACAACCTCTGGTGTACTCGAGCGAAGAAGGCATGGCAGGGGATTTGCCTGTTGGGGTAACGCTCGGCGTACAACCGCTGAGCGGCTCGTCCATTACAACCAGCAGCGCCATACGCCAAATGCATGTCAGCCAATTCAGAGTTTGTGTACCGTTCCCTCCTACTACCGATCTGCAGACAAGTAACCCGAAGCTTAAGTAGGTACCGCACGTTCAAAAGACGTGTCTGCGCATACAACTACGTCATCTCGCGTTGTCGTCTACGCATTACGTATCTTTTGCATATCGATATGGTACGATATCTTTTGCATAAATCAGCAAAAAGCACCTTATGTAAATTTTATTGCGCGCATTGTGCATGATTGAAACCAGCTATGTTTGTTAAAAAAAACAAACAAACTGCAGTTTTAATAGCTTCTTATGATAAGTAAATTACTCTCTTGTTTTGTTTCTAACTGATCGTAGCGCCCCGTTTCCAGTTAGCGTCCGAAATGTCAACGAATTATGTTTTTTGCCCAAAGCGCCCCCTATCGATGTTTCTTTTTGTACCGTTCAACTGAGTTTCAGAGAGCCCCAGCAAACAGAATCATGAAAATGCATGCCATAAGTCAAGAAATCTGTTTGTTTATCTCTTAGGAGCCTTCGAGTTTCGACCACCCTGTACTTTGACATTTTATTCCGGCTCTTACGCTTTTTGCAGGGCTCTACTTTTGGGTTCAAACTTTAAGTTAGAGTATAAACTTTGGCGAGCATGTGTTAAATTATCAAAATAACGGGCTTAAAGTTGTTGTCTAGCTCTCCAAAGTCTGCAGCGCCCCCTATCCATGTTTTAAGAGATACGCTTATCAAATTGGTACTGAAGAAAGTCTAAACAAACAGAATCATTTCGACGCAACAAGCAAGAAAATCTAACCATTTCCCTAGTTTTTATGACGTTTCGAATTTCGGCACCCAAATTTTCGAAAGCGCCTAGCGCCTTACCATCGCGTCAGGGACCCTACATTCCCTATTCAAAAATGTTCGTCTAGGTGTGCTCTATCGATCCTTAAAGTTTGTCACCGACGAGCTGAATCACCCTGTATACAAGAACATGTAGCTTAGGAAGACGATAACAAGCAAGACTCATATAGAAACAGTATAACGCACATGCAATTTTGACGTGAAAGAGGGCGCTAGAGCTCACTATAATAGCTGAGCAGGCAGAAGTAAGAAAAAGCGTATTTCGGGTACATGAGCTGAGTTAAATATGCATAGCTATAACAAAAGTGAATTGGTGGATATTCGCGTCTTTTACTGGGTTGCCAATTGCAATGGAACAGTTGGTAGGAAACTCTATCGTTCCCAGTTGCCAACCAGTCGTATCCCTACTCAAAGCATGTTCGCACGTCTTAAGCTTCGGTTGGGCGAAACGGAATATTTCAACACACAAATCATCTAAAACTGGTATTAAGAGATCAGCGCGGACTCCTAGGCTGGAAGAAGCAGAAAACGATTCACGTCGGAATACTCGACGTATTGAAGCACTTGTACGTGCATCTCAATCCAGCGTCAAACGCTGCATACGTGCTATAGTCTGTCTCAAAAGTTTAAGCACAAGAATAAAATGTCCATTATTAACCTTTAGCTTTCGGGACAGTGAAATCTAAAATATCCTTTTACAACGGGAGAACTGACGCGGTTTCATCCCCCTTTCTTAATGACCCTTCACCGCAGGTGACCAGAAAATGCTGCTATCATTTGGAACATGTGTTAATGATTTACACTTTCGTGAGAAGGTAAGGGAATTTTCTTCCCTAAGAGAAAACTCTTTCTGTTTACTTGTCGGAATCGAAAGTAATGCTTTAGGTTCGTTGAAAAGATGTAATTTATAATGATAAAAATGATCTTTTTCTGTGAAGTGCGTGTCATTAAATAAAACATATATTAGTAGTAATTGAGCGGTCTTTTTAAAAAATAATTAGAAAACTTGATGGATGTTTATTGAATGTTTTAATAGCATTTGGTTTCTTGAAGGGTATAATCTAAAAATGAAGGTTTGTTATAGGCAAAATTACTATAAGTATATATGGTAATACAAAAATACATTATTTTAAAAAGTGCTAAATTTTCAAATATTTAAATAACGCATAAGTGATTTCCTTAAGAATCATTGTTAATATTATTTCAACGATTTAAATTAAACAGAAAAAGAAATTTCACGATAAGAAAAAATTAGAAATTAACATATAAGGAATCGTTAAACAATATAGTAACAAATAATAAAGAGATATCTAACGTAATTTATGTTTTTTATTAAGGTCTTCATTTTTAACTATAACTAAAACGAATATTTACGAAAAGTACTACTTTAATTTAATCTGTAAAATAATTAACCGAATATTACTATAAAGAAATATTGGATGAAGTCTGGATTTGAAAATTCTGTCAACACAGCAGAGAAGAAGATTTTGGTGTTAAAGTTTCTTCAATGGCTCTCAACCCTTCCGCCGTTTGCAGTCTGCTAACTATTACTTTTAATGCCCAAAATACCAAGTGGTACCAGTAATTTTTTTTTATTACAGTTGAATTTCATAGTATATGTGAAAAAGAGCTTTTAATTATTTTCAAATAAATTTGTAAATTTCAGAGTTAATAAATTAATAAGCATTTTTTGAACATAAATACCTTGCCCCTGAAAGGGTTAAAAATTGATAAATACATACAGTCCTCTTGTATTACTATAAAAAGAGACAATCAAAGCTATCTGGCGCTTCCGTTTGTATTTTCGTGGTTTAAAAAAATAAAGAAATAAAAAAATAATTAAAAAAAATAAATAAATAAAACGGAAAAAAGCGCTTTGACTAAAGCGCATCCATAAAAAAGCTAACATATTTAAAATCACATCATATTTAAATGAGTCCAATAATAATACACTTGGTTTATCTTAGAATATAAATACTAGAGTAAGATGATTTTTTGAAATTTTGACGTTCTTGCTCTGCCGAGGCTGAGGGAGGGAAGAAGAAAGGGCTTTAAAAGTTATCTCAAAACCTCTCATTGTCATAATGATCAATTTTTGTAAGATATGGAGAATTAGAATATAAACACTGGGTACTATATATATATTTTAAATTCAGTCTCCCTTGTTCTTCTGTGTATGTTGGTGGGGGACGGGGAGGTCTTCAAACTTCAAATCTATCACGGCTTTAGAAGATAACATTGTCAGAATGTTTTCGAAGTTTATAAATAACAGCTCAGATGAGTTTCTGTTAATTTGCTTATCTCCCGGTTTTCAGAAGGGGGAGTAAATAAGCTATGATTATCTTCCTCATAAAACTGTACAACGGGACATTATCATTTTATATAAAAATACCCCAAATTTCATAAAAAGCTGAACGTAAAAGCTGAACGAACTGTCTATTTTCCCCTTGTTCTTCTGTGAGGGGAGCGGAGTGTCTAAAAACTCCGAATCTATCACGGTTTTTTTGCACTTAAAAAAAATGCTATATTTCCCTTATTATACTCTCTATTTATGCAAAAATCAGTAGAAATGTTGTACAATATCCATATATTTCTAATCTGCATCGACAGATCGTTTCGTATAATTTAATGTAAAGAGGGTTTCCAAATATTATAGTTTTTCTTTGTTTTTTTTTTTTTTTTTTTTTTTTTTTTTTTTTTTTTTTTCTATCGGCTCCCTAAGTTTCCTTCTTATGAAATGGGCATTCATAAATATGAGGTCAAACATCGTCTTTGTCATCCTGGATTTTCAGAAGAATCCTATAAATATGTTTTTATTTTATATTCGACAAAATGTCTATAATTGAAAGTGTCCGACCATTAATAGCCATACAGTATGTAGTTCTGTAACATTTTACTTTAATCTCTTACATTTAAAAAGCACCCATACAAATTCCTTTTTTCGGCGAATTAAGTGTGGATCTGGGGAAAAAAGTACGAATTTAAAAGTACATTTTTTTCTCTATACAATGTGTAAAAATTTAAAATGTGCGATACTTAGAAGTGTAAAATTTGCAAAATCGAAAATTGCAAAACCGAAATTGCGTAGAAAAGCGCTGCGCATTTTAATTTCTTTTCTTTTCTTTTCTTTCCTTTTTTTTTCTTTTTTTTTTCAATTTCAAGAGAAAATGGAGTGATTCTGTTGCCACAATTACAAAAGTGGTACTAAAAACTATAAAAAAATTAATATCTCAAAAATAAATTGAGATAGAGTTTTCAAACAAATTGCACTTAAAAGTACATTTTTCTTTCTATACAACAGTATAAAAATTTAAAATGTGCGATGGTTAGAAGTGTAAAAATTTGTTGTAGTGAACATTGCAAAGCCGAAATTGCATGGGAAAGTGTTGGCATTGGCAAAATTACGTATGCGTTACGCACAGATACGTTTCGCTTTTATAATATAGATAAATATTTATGGTATTTTTATTTAGAAACAAAGAGATTGTATAGTATTTTCTATTTTTCCGTAAAAGCAAGACACTGTGAAAGAAGCTGTAAAAGTTAGCTTTTTAAACAAAATTTACCAATGAAGGTAAAAAAAGACATTAATTATTTTAATTTATATGAAATTCAGACTTTTGAACCATTCTGTGTTAGAGTAACACTCCCACCACCATAGAAATATGATTCTTCAAACTAAACGAGTGTACCGCAGAAATTTTGAAGAAATTCAAAACATTTTCCAATTTTTTAGACTTTATTATTATTATTAATTATATTTTTTGCTTTTACTTTTAATTTAATTATATTATTATTTATTATATTTTTTAACAATTGTTTCGCCATGAAAGTTTTTAATAATTAAATCATTATTTTTTGTTTTCCCTTGTTTTATTCGAGAATAATAGCTATATAAATAATAATAATTATTACAAACTTTGTGGTTGCAACATTCTAGCAAACAAACAAAAAAAAGAAGAAGAAGAAGAAGAAGAAGAAGATAGAGCTACTTTATTTGATCAAAATTGCTAAAAATTAAATATTTTAAATGAGTTTATTTATTTTAATTTATTTATTTGTATTGTTATTAAATTTCTAAAAAAAGCCCTGCAGCAATTTTCATGAAATTTAAATTCAGTCCTTGACCAATTGCAGAGAATAATCTTTCAATGAAACAAAAAAAAAAAAAAAAAAAAAAAGGCACATGAATCAGTCGAATAGTTTCGAAGTAATTGATAAGCGTACAAAACGACAACAACAACAAAAAAGTGCTAAATTGAGAACTTCTTTTTCTTTTTGGAGTCAGATCAAAAATAACTAAGAAATTATTAATGCAATCTTTATTATGGTTTGCATAAATAAAAATTATTTCATTTGAATTTGATGGTGAATAAGTTATTTAGAAATAATAAATAATTCTAGAATTCGACAATTTTCTGAAGCAGATAATGTATAATTCCATTCTCATTTATGCAAAAGGTATAGTTGCGCATGACTTTTTAGTAGGCTGTGACCATAGGAATCTAGGAAAAAAAGTGACCGGAAAAAAAGTTATCGGAAAAAAAAGCGACATAAACTACAAAAGCGGAAAAAAGTGACACGGAAAAAAGTGACGCGGAAAAAAGGTGAAAAGGAAAAAAAGTTACCGGGAAAAAAAGTGACAAAGAATTGATTTTGGGGATTTATTATTGATTTTGGGGATTCATTGCTTAAGTATGAAAGGGGGATCGGGGAGGGGGCTCATAGTTTAAGTAAATGGGTTTTTCATGCTGAATTAACTATTTTGGTTCAATTTTTGGATATACGTTCATCCTGAAAAGACGCTTGCCTGATTAGTTTTGGGAAGGTACGATTACTCCCCCCCCCCATCCGTCCTTAATTAGATGAATGGGTTTTTATGCAGAATTGTCCAACGTGACTCAAATTTGCATATAGATTCTTTTCGATAAGGCTTATATATTGTATATAATGCCTGAAGAGATTTAGGAGTTCTAATGATTAAGTATAGAGAGGAACGGGGATAACCTTTCTAAAATTAAATTAGTAACTTTTTACGCATAATTATCCTATTTGCTTAGAATTTTGGACATAGGTTCATTATGATAAGACGTATTTCTGATTAGTTATGGGGTTCTTCTGCTTATTATAAAGGGGGGCGAGCAATTATATCCCCCTTAAACTAGAAAAATAGGTTTTTATGCAGATTTATCCCATGTATTTCAAATTTTAAATATAGGTTCTTTCTGATAAGGTGGATCTCTGAATAGTTTTAAGGATTTAATATCTAAGTATAGAAGGGGAATAGAATATAACCCACCTTAAATTAAATTACTTTTTACGCAGAATTATCAGATTTGCTTCAAATTTTGGATTATAGAACCATTATGTTAAGGCGTATCCCTGATTACATATGGGGTTATTTTGCCAATTAAAAATTGTGGCGGGTGATTACTCCCCCCCCTCCCTTAAATTAGATAAATTGTTTTTTATGCTCACTTATCCGATATATTTCATATTTTAGATATATGTTCTTTCTCATAAAGTGAATCCCGGAATAATTTTAAAGGTTTAATGGCTAAGTAAACACTGGGGGAACGGATGATCCCCCCCCCTTAAATTGATAAATGGCTTTTTACGCAGAATTATCTGATTTGATTCAAATTTTGATTGGGCGTTCATTATGATAAGGCAAAGTCCTGATTAATTGTGGGTTATACCCCGTTCATCGCTCTATACTTAGCCATTAAACCCTTAACACTATTCAGGGATTCACTTTATCAGGAAGAACCTATATCCAAAATTTGAAATACGTTGAATAGTTGTGAAAGAAAGAAAACAATTTATTTTATTTAAAGAGTGGAGGATTAATCGCGCGCTTCCTCTATTTAATTATCAAAAGAACCCCATAATTAATCTGAGATTCGCCTTCTTATAATGAATATACATCCAAAATTTGAAGCAAATCGGATGATTCTGCGTTAAAAAGCCATTTATTTAATTTAAGGGAGTTTATCCCCCGTTCCCCCTCTATACATAGCCATTAAACCCATAAAACTATTCAAGAATTCACTTTATGAGAAAGATCCTATATCCGAAATTTGAAGTACATCGGATAAGTGTGCATAATTTTTTAAAATCTAATTTAAGGTGGGTATAGTAATCACCCGCTCTCCTCTTTAATTACCAATAGAACCCCATAACTAATCAGAAATATGTCTTATCATAATGAACCCATGTCCAAAATTCAAAGCAAATCAGATAATTCTGCATAAAAAGCCATGTATTTAATTTAAGAGGGGTTTTCTCCATCTCCCCTTTATACTTAACCATTAAATCCTTAAAACTCTTCCGGAATTCACCTTACCAGAAAGAAGCTATATTTAAAATTGAAATACATGGGATAATTCTGCATAAAAACATATTTATCTAGTTTGAGGGGGAGAATTGCTCGTCCCCCCCTTTATAAGCAGAAGAATACGTAACTAATCTAAGATACGTCTTGTCATAATGAACTTATGTCCAAAATTTTAAGCAAATCGGATAATTATGCGTAAAAAGCCATTAATTTAATTTAAGAAAGGTTATCCCCCGTTCTCCCTCTATACTTAACCCTTAAACTCCTAGAATCTTTTCACGCATTTTATACTATTCATAAATAAGCCTCATGGAAAAGATTCTATATGCAAATTTGACACACGTTGGATAATTCTGCGTAAAAACCCATTCATCTAATTCAGGACGGATGGGGTTGGATTAATCGTCCGTTCCCAAAACTAATCAGGCAAGCGTCTTTTCAGGATGAACGTATATCCAAAAATTGAACCAAAACAGTTAATTCAGCATGAAAAACCCATTTACCTAAATTATGAGCCCCCCCCCTCGAAGCCCCTTTCATACTTAACCAATGAATCCCCAAAATCAATAATAAATCCCTAAAATCAATAATAAATCCCCCAAATCAATTCCTTGTCACTTTTTTTCCGGTAACTTTTTTCCTTGTCATTTTTTTCCGTGTCACTTTTTTTCGCTTTTGTATTTTATGTCTCTTTTTTCCGATAACTTTTTTCCGGTCACTTTTTTTCCGTTTACCGACCATAGAATCAAGCTGGTTTCTAATGTGAAACTTTCTGAATAATTCTTAAGGTGTCGGCATAAAATTGGCAGACCTGGCAGGATAGGATTTTGATAGAATTAGGAATCGAATTCAGTTTTTCCATTTTGTTTTTGTTATAAATAAATTACTTATTGACATTACCGCAACAAAATTACAACCAGCAAATTTCCACCTTTCCCTAAATTTCGCGCTCGGAAATTTTGGTCAAAACGCCAACTTTAACATTATTTTCTGAAATGTTTTTGCCTTTATTAAATAAATTGAAAACGCCATTCTATTATATAATTTTTATTAAGAATTTCACGTCTCGTTCATATGTTTCATATGTTAACAATTTCGTATATTTTTGAATAATAAAAACGAATTCAGAAAAGCCTCAAAAACTAACTCCTTTGGGCTTGAGAACAATCATAAGTTCCGTAAATATAATAATAAGTATAAACATTTGATTTTTTTTTCAATTCAGTGTGTAAAATTACGCACGTGATTTCTAATATTTAGTGCATTAGTAAGAAAAAAAAATAATAATGCTTCATTTTACATTCTAAGAGCAAAAGTGTAGTCAAAATTAGCAACACTAAATCTCTAAAACTACTTGCTGAATATAATCTATTCATTATTATGTCTCACAAGCAAGAACTATCTAAGAATCTTGCAGCAACTGGGGTAGAAACAGCTTTACGTCGTCTGCGTAAACAATGTTTATTTTTTTGCCAAGTTCTTTTCCCGGCATTTCCCTAGGATAATTAACATCCTCCCTACAGAATTTCCCTTGCTCGATACTCAGTCGGACCCCTATTGAGCGAAAGGACCTTAATGATTTCTTCTTCCGCCTGTTGGAGGGGTGGAAGTTTTCGGGATAACGATAATCCCAACCCCGTATTCTTCAACATTTATTTTCTTGGGACTACGGCAATCCCCCCGGAAGCTAAAGGTTAAAGAACTATAAAATGTTAGAATGAATAATATTTTTTTATTTACCGATTTTGCAACATTTTAGAAATAAATGATATCAAAATTAGAAAAAAATAAATTACATAATTGTAAAAAATATAATTAAAAAAATGTTTACAAAAAACTGTCTCAAAAGTTTATGCACAATGTCAAAAACAACCAGATTTATATTTTTTACAGAGCATTTACATACAAATTATTTTTCCGAGATTTCGGATTAGTCCAAATAAACGTGCGTTCATCAAAATTATTAGTTTTTCTAGGGTTTCTGGTGGCACAGAGATACCATGCTTTCTTAATGGCCTATTGGACTTCTTTAATAGAGTCATACTGCTTTCCATTGCCATAAATTTGGCGAGTTAAAATACCCCAGACATTCTCATTCGAGTTTAAGTCTGGACTTAAAGTTGGCCACTCAAGAACTTTAATATTTTTCTGAGAAAGCCAAAGTTTTGTAGAATGTGATTCATGGATTGAGCCATTGTCTTGTTAAAAAATCCATTTTGGTCCCCACAAAATATCACCAAATGGAAGCAAATGTTAGTTTAGCGTCTCTTGATACTTTTTTAATCTTGTCTTCCTTTTAGAAAAGCCAGAGAAGTTTAGTCATTAAATCCAAATGTCTCAAAAACTATAACAGATTTACCGCCTTGCTGCCCGCTGGAAATGCCCTTGCTTCTTTTCGTAAATCATGCAAATATGCGTTCCAACCGTCAGGGATATCTAAGTTCCACCTTTTCTCATCGCTGAATATAACAGTAAGCCATTTGTTCCCGTAGGACATGTGTATTTTAGTTCAGTTCATTCTTGCCTGTTTGTTATGTCTTTTGAGAGACGGTTTGCGAGCCATTTTCTTTAGTTTATGATGTAATCACACTCTTTAATGCATCTGTGTACAATGTCTTGGGACACCTGTACACTGAGATTATTTTTAATTTGCCGTATGGACATATTTTGTTTAGATACCAATCTTCGTATTCAGCGATCAGTCTGAACAGTCGTTATACATGGTCGTCCACATCTTGGTTTCCGCTTAAAATTATTATTTCTTGGAAGTACTTGATATATATCTCGTTTTGATCGACTTAAAGCTTTTGTAATTTCAGAAACAGCTATATTTTGTGATTTCAATTTTAAAACTTTCAAAATCTCACATTTTGGGGATTCTTTACCCTTTAGCATTTTTCAAACGAAAGGAAATAATTTCTATACCTTTTATACTTTTATAAAAGTGCAATATGATGTTATACAACGGCATTGGACAAGGTCAATCCATGATTCTAAAAAAAAATTGCATAAAGTGCTTAAACTTTTGCGACAGCGTTTCTTCAGGAAAAATAAAATAAATAAAAATAAATATATTTTTTATTTTATCCACTCAAAATGCCTTATTTTATTTTATTTTGATTAAATGTCGAATATTTATTGCAAATTAGCATACAATATTTTCTTCTTCAATTATTTAAAACCAGATTTGCAGAGTGCTTAAATTTTTGAGACAGACTATATGAGTGCATCCCAGTTGCATTTGTATTTTGTACAACGTTTTCAGTTTCTGACCACTGGAGATTACCAACACTGTTTGGACTTGCCAAATTGGTTCCGACAGAAGACAGTAGGCGCCTCCAACTATTTGGGCATGTGGCGTGTTTGCATTGCATTTTCGACCCTAAGTTCGTATATGATTCTGGCTTTCGATCATCTTCCTAAACCATATGTCGATTATTGAAAAAGTGTTCTGAATTACGCTGTATAGATATTTGTTTTTCACCTGTTCTTGTTCTTGTTTGGATTTTCTAACTTCTGTGGAAATTAGCCAACCGCTTCAAACTCCGAAAGCGTTATAAAAGTATTAAATATTAATTTAGGTTTAAGAGAATTGTAGTCATGTCATGTATATATTTTTAAACTTTTTATTTTCGTTAAAAGAAGACGAAAATTCTAATTAAATCGGATTTAGACACTTTAAGTAGTTGAAATACTTATTTAAGGACACTGTTAAAATCTGCCACTAAACTCATTGTTACGTCAGACTACTCTTTCTAAAATACGCTATATGCATGAAATATTTAACTCACCACTTTTCAGATGGGTTCACCGATCCTAACACGAAAAACGGAATTCGTTTAAATACAGGAAGATCTAGTTGAATGCGATAAAATTAAGGAATTTTTTTCTAAAATTGTATTTTTAAATCTAAAGTCGTAAAAATGTAAAAATATATTGGAATATTCAAATTAATGGACAGAATTTTAACTGCAATTCGATGTTTTATTATAATTTTTTTTACAGCTTTATTTCTTTAGTTTGATTGGTTACTATCAGTCAATAAGTTTATAAACAGTAACATTTATAGAGCTTAGTATTTTTCTTAAAATATAGTCAGATAAAATTTTTTATCGTAAGACGTGGTCAAATCGAAATTCTTATAACAAAATAAACTTTACAGCATTGACATTTGCAAATCAATTTCATTGTGTTATGAACTTAAAAATTTTAATTTCTTTCTATTTATAATTTCTATAAGTCTATCATGTTATAAAGAAGGATTTAAAATAACATCCATTGTTAGCGATTTTTCAGTTTTATCAATGATATAGATCTAAAAAGTTTGTAAGTTCCGGAAGGAAACATTTTACAAACTTATTTCTATTTAAAACAATTTAATAATTCAATTTAACGTCACATTATAAAGAATCTGAGAATATCAGATAAACGTATTGCTCATATCGTCTGTTTAATACCAAAGTTGCTTAAGTCGCCTTTCTCCGTTCAATTGAATCATAGATGAATTTTTAACACTATTTTATTTTGTGACATAGCAGACTAAATTTTAGGTTCAAAATAGGAGTAAAAAATGTCACTATACCTCAGAAATTCTGAAAGAAATGTAATGAAAGCACATTAACTTTACCTACAAAATCCTTTATATATTATTTTATGGACATCATATACTTTTATGATTGTTATTCATGTTATTCTTATCATTCACTGCAGTTACCTTATGATATCTAGCTTTCTCTAATTACTATAGTAAGTGAATTTTTATACTAGCTTAAATTTACCATGTCAGTGAATCAAGTTTTCAAATGCATAAAATAAGAAGTGGGAGCTATCTTATCCATTTTATTTCTTTTGTTTAAATTAAATATTAGATAAATATATAGTCATTGCTTTTCTGAGTATTCCTATATAGAGCTTAATTTTTAAGTTTGCTTATATTTAACATGTGAATATATCAGAACGCAAAAGTTTTAAATTGCGGAACATAATATAAGACAACACATATCAGTGTTTCTCTGTTTTATAGTTCACGTTTCTCATTTTAAAAGGCATCAGGTAGATTTTAGCCAGGAGATTCGGAGATGATGGTAGCAGTCGGCTTTGAGCAAGTCTTCAGAGTGCTATGACGGATGGCTTCTACTTCGAATAGAACGTTTATTATTTTCAATTAAAGTCACTTATCCGAAAATTAAGAGCATTTCTCTGGTGATATGACTGCATAATATAAACTAATTTGAATCTGTCAAAGTATATTTCTTTTGAATAAGCCATGACTCCCGTGCATTGGAACTGGGGAATCATATTCTTTTAACAAAACGTTACTATGTTACGGTGTTTTTACTGGCTGCCTATCTCCTTATATCACATATCTTTACTAATAAAATAACAAATCGCACTGTCTGTCTGCGTGTGTGTCTGCGATAGTTAGTGAAAACTACGGCATGTGTGACAACTCCGACTGCCTAAATTAGATAATCACAGAAAGAGCTGCCACAAAAGAATCATCAACATACACATTGATTCTATAAAAAATCATATCATGAAAATTAGGTAAGACATAAAAAAGGCTTACCTCCAAAATTCCAATTCTTCGGGTATCGGGGCTCAGAATGTTCGAATGCTTTCTTCTGCAGCATAAATATTAAAGAATATTTTCACTCAAAAAACAAAAGTCCGTCTTCATTTTCATATTTTAATAAGGACGATCACAGTTCACAAAAAATAGCACACACAACAATAATATTTACAAATGGCCGTGACACTTTCACTATTACATCTTGGTTCTAAAACTTCTAACTTCTAACTACAAAACAGAAAAAGAGAATAAAAATTAATAAAACAAAAAAGTTCTCAGTCTAATAAAAAAGTTCGACGGAATAAAACATTTCGGCGCATGCGCCGCACATTTGCGTAAGAGAAAAAACAGAGTTTCAGTTTTTAAATTGCGCAATAATTTTTTCCCTGACAGGTGGTGGATGAAAGGAATATGAAATAAGTTCTGAATCCCGACATCCTCCCACCTTTGAGTTTCAGGGGTTCAGCTGGAACTCAAATTTTCCACTTAACTATCGGTTTGACAATGCGTCCATATCTTGAACGATGAACTAAAGAGTCAGAATTTCGGTTCTTGACCGAACCACTGGGAGGATCATTGGAATGTTCTTTGTTTTCGTCCGAAGAACGTGAATTTTTCATGTCGTTGAAATGGCTTCTCATGAGATCATTATTTTGTGACACCTCTAAAGGTATTAGTCTACTTGTTGTTCTGATGAATTCACCACTTTTCACCTTTATCTTGACAAGTCGTACTTGTCCATCCTTAGATGGGAAAATTTCAGTTATTTTGGCCAGAGGCCAATCGATTCTTTTGTTGTTATCACTAGTTACAATTACTACGTCGCCTATTGCAAAAGGTTTTTCCTTTTTGTTATTTTTATTTGGTTGACGCAATTGACCTAAATATTCAGATCGAAATCTTTTACGAAGGTCTTCTCTTAGTTTTTGTTGGTAGGCATGCCTTTTATTCAACGATTCAGCATCCAAAATATCTATATCAGGTGTTCCACTACCTTTTACTTCTTCCAGAAATATTGATGGAGTGAGGGGTACAAGATCATTGTTGTCTTCGGAAACGTAGGTAAGAGGGCGGCTGTTGATTATACTTTCAATGTCACACATTACGGTTTGCATCTCTTCATAATTTAGCGAACTTTTTCCTAAAACTTTTTTGAGTATTCTTTTTGTCATTCCTATTAGTCGCTCCCACCACCCTCCCCACCATGGAGCTGAAGGTGGAATGAATTTCCAAATAATTTTTCTGGATATACTATGATTTTGTACTGAATTCCAATCTATTTCTTTCAACAAATTTTCGGCCCCTACGAAATTTGACCCATTGTCTGTGTAGATAATAGAAGGCCTGCCTCTACGTGCGATAAATCTTCTCAAAGTTAATAGAAAGTTTTCGGTTGATAAAGAGGTGGCTAACTCAAAATGAACTGCTCTGAAAATTGCACATGTGTAAATTACTAGCCATATTTTCCTGTTTTCTTTAAGAATAAGCGGGCCGGCATAATCCAGACCAACGATTTCAAAAATGGCAGCTTCTCGAACTCTATCTAGAGGTAAGGGAGGAGTGGATATTTCTTGTGGCTTAAAATCGTATCTTCTGCATGTTACACAGTTTCTAATGATTTTCCTTACGGTTTTTCGAAATTTTAAGATCCAAAAATCTTCCCTCAAATTAGACATTAAAATTTGTACCCCGGCATGTCCTAGTTTTAGGTGTCTAGATCTAATTATTTTTCCAACTACGGGATGGTCATGAGGAAGTATGATAGGGTATCGAAAATTCATCGTATCTTCTTTCAGCAGTATACGTGATTTCAACCTTAGAACTCCAGCGGAATCCGTGATAATCTGGAACGATTTTAATCGATTATCTAGGGGGCCACTAAACGATTGTTCTTGAACTAATTTCAATAATTTACTTTCAGCTTCATTCTTCTCTTTTACAGTTAAAATACTATATTCTCTATCTTCTTTAGCTTTCTTGCAGTTTTGGTAAAATCTGTATATCCAACTAACTATGTTAACTAATTTTTCATACGATGAAAATTTTGTAAAAATTTGTTCATTGGGAATATCTATATTGTTCGCGCTAATTATTGTTTTTCTTCTTTCGGCATCTATAATTTCAAAATTTGGAAATATTTCAGATTTTGGCCACTCGTTAATTGGTTTCTTTAGTCACTGTGGTCCCTCCCACCATTTGTCTCGGGCTAAAACCTCAGCGGTACAACCCCTTGAAGGCAGGTCCGCAGGATTTAAATGACCAGGAATAAAATGCCATTTTGAAGGATCACTCAAAGACCGGATTTCTGATACACGGTTATAAACAAAAGGCGCCCAATTTTCATTTATTTTTATCCAATAAAGTGCATTGGCCGAATCAGTCCAATAAAAAATGTCAATATCATCTAATTTTAAATCCGTTTTAACACTATTTGCTAATCTAGCCCCAATATTGCAAGCCAACAATTCCAACCTCGGAATGGAAATTGTTTTCATAGGAGCAACTCGGCTTCTTGCTTGAACCAATTGACAGAAATTGTCATTCTCACCTTCAAACCGTATAAATATACACGTAGCATACGCTATTTTGCTAGCGTCACAAAAAACGTGCAAAGAATGCAGTTTATCTGCATCCCGAGAAAAACACCTAGGTATTTCAATAATCCCTAATTTTTCTAATTGTTTTTTCCATCTTTCAAATTTTCTCTTGATAGAAATAGGTAATTCCGTATCCCATGTCACCTTAGCTTTCCAACACTCTTGTAATAATATTTTAGGTTCTAATGTTACAGGACACGTGTATCCAATAGGGTCAAATATTTTGTGTACAGCCGATAAAATGTTTCTTTTGGTTACTTTGCGTTCATCCTCGGAAATTTCCTTTAAATCAACTGCTAAGGTGTCCCTACTAAAATCCCACATTAGACCCAAAACAGGGACTTTTTCCCCTATCAAAACTTCCCGAAAACTATGCTCCCACCCACGAAGCTCGAATTTTGCATCGCTAAGAAGGGTTTTTGACTCTTCGACAAATCTGTTCAGTTGTTCCTTACTATCTACACTCGTAACACAGTTGTCTACATAAAATGATTCTAACAATTTAAGCGCAGTGTTTTTAAATATCTCCGGTGCGTTTTTTAAATGATATTCTAATGTGGCACCTAAAAGATAGGGGCTACAAGAAATGCCAAATACTACTCTTCTATGTTGAAGAGTTATCATTTTTTGAGGGTCCCCTTCTTCATACCACAGGAATTTCAAGAATGAGCGATCTTTTTCTGTAATGCCAATTTGCAAAAAAGCCTTTTTTATGTCAGCAATTACCCCAATTTTTCCTAATCTGAACCTATTTAATATAGAAGGAATCAGTTCTACGAGGTTAGGCCCCTTTTCAATACAGTCATTTATAGACGGCGAATCCTTTTCCCGAGCTGAACCATCGAAAACTGGCCGCACCTTTGTAGTGGAGTTTTCTTTAAACACCGCTCTATGAGGAAGGAAATGCTCACTACCTAATGTTTTTCTCTGATCAACTTTTTCTATTATTTTCTCGTCTAACCAGTCATCGAATACTTGATTATAATCGCTTAATTTTCCTACCCTTTTTAACGAATCGACGCATGTTTTTAATCTACGCCGAGCGATATTTTCGTAGCTGGGTAAACGAGGGTGGCCCTATATCCATGGAAGACTAACCTCATACCTACCCTCGTCATCTACTCTAATGTTACTGAGAAAATGTTCTTTAGTGGCTAATTCTATTTCCTCTCTGCTCTTTTTCTCTCCAGGATCACGAATTCCTAAAGTGTCAATTTGCCATAACTCGGTAATTTTTGCCTCTTTGACATGCAGCGAAAAAATTAAATTATTCATATTCTTATTTTCATAACCTTCAGTTTTCCCAAGAATTGTCCAACCTAAACGAGTATCCATGCAAGCCAATCCGCCCTGTAATTGTTTTAAATGCCCGGTAAATAATTTCCCGGCGACATCTGCACCAATTAACACATGTATCTCATCAGGAGAAAATTCATATAATAAATCATTAACTTTAGTGACTCTATCAGTCAAAACTATTCCGTACCGCTTTATTTCCTTAATAAAGGGTCCTTCCGGTATAGGTGAAATTTCAGAGCAAATATTTTGTTGGTCTAATACCTCAAATTTACATCGGAAACTATTATCCAAATTTCCCAAATTAATCAAATATCTATCGTGTAGTTCTTCACATTGTCGCCCTCCAAATAAGCTATGCACTATTCTTTCTTTACTTATGCTACTATATCCTAACATTTTAGCAGCAAATTTCGATATGTACGATCGCTGCGAACCCGTATCATATAAAATGCTAACATTTCGTACGATATCCCCATTGTATATACGTACAACCAATGTTTGGAGCAAAACTCGTTTTCTAGAAGTTGTATTCGCAAGCATACAATCTTTATTAGCAGTTGAATCCTGTTTAGAATTTTCGCCTAAATTAATTTTACTCTTTTCTATGCACATGAACTGGTGGTGATTTTTCCCGCAATGAGAACAACTAATTTTACTTTTACAAACTTTTGCTAAGTGGTTGACATTGAAGCAACGAAAGCATGCTCCTTTTCTTAATAAAGCATCTTTTTTTTTTCGCCAGTGTCATTTTCCATACCGCTCTACAATTTTGACTACGGTGTTTGTTTTCACAAAAAACGCACTGTTCTTCCGATTTTTTATCATCCGCATTATACAGTTCGGCCGCCGTAGGAAGAGAAAAATGTTTATCTTTTCGATCGAATTTTGTTTCTCTGTTTACTGAAACATCTTTATCGAAAGAAAACCCACTCTTAGCTAATTTAACCTTTTGCTCCATCTCAACTTCAATCTGTAAAAATTGCATTAAAACATCTAATTTATTAATTCCCTGATTTTTATCTTTATCCTTAACAGTTAAAGTACCAAGATGTCTTTCCCATAATTTAAGAATATCTGAAGGCAATGCCGATTCGACCAGTGGATATAAAATCGACGAATAATTTTCGCTCGATACTCCTAACATTTTCAATGACCGAAGATAAGTTTCGATTTTATGATATAATTTAACAAGCGACAGTTTTTGCCCTTGTCCCAAGGAATTATTAATAACTAATCCTAAGACTTCGCGTATATATACTTCAATTAAAACATCTGTCCTACCAAACCGTGCCTTCAACGATTGTATCGCTTCTGGATAGCTCTCGGCTGTGGGGGGAAAGGAATCTACTATTTCTCTGGCTCACGATCCTTTCTGTGTAGCCATTATAAGATACTGAATTTTATCTTCATTTGCTATATTATCATCTTCGTGAATTTTCTCGAATTGCCCCCAAAAAGTTAACCAGTTTTTAATTTCACCGTTGAAAGGCTGGAGCTCTAATTTAGGTAACTTAAATTTTCTTCTTGTTGCTATGCTATCTAATGTTAAGCAATTATCTGGATTAAGACTTTTTTCTAATTTTTGTATATAACGCGATAATTTGTTTTTGGTTTCATAAAATATCGTATTATATTTATCGATAGAATCATATTCTGTATCAAAAGCATCTTGCTTACAGGTTGGGTCTTCAGACAAATTATCAAGAATTTGTTTATCTAAATTCACAAGTTCATTTTGTTTTGCTTCTAATCTAATCAAAACTGAAGACAAACTATCTAAATCATCAAAATTAGCCTGTATAAGGTCTTCAATTTCTTTAGTTAATTTCGTGAAATTGGAACGCACTGGCGTTCTTAACTTTCGTAATTTTTCCATAATTCTAAATCAAAATTTTTTCTAATTTCTTATTCACTAAACTACAGAGCACCCGATCCCAGCAGGGGATGCCACTTTTACGTGACAACTCCGACTGCCTAAATTAGATAATCACAGAAAGAGCTGCCACAAAAGAATCATCAACATACACATTGATTCTATAAAAAATCATATCATGAAAATTAGGTAAGACATAAAAAAGGCTTACCTCCAAAATTCCAATTCTTCGGGTATCGGGGCTCAGAATGTTCGAATGCTTTCTTCTGCAGCATAAATATTAAAGACTATTTTCACTCAAAAAACAAAAGTCCGTCTTCATTTTCATATTTTAATAAGGACGATCACAGTTCACAAAAAATAGCACACACAACAATAATATTTACAAATGGCCGTGACACTTTCACTATTACATCTTGGTTCTAAAACTTCTAACTTCTAACTACAAAACAGAAAAAGAGAATAAAAATTAATAAAACAAAAAAGTTCTCAGTCTAATAAAAAAGTTCGACGGAATAAAACATTTCGGCGCATGCGCCGCACATTTGCGCAAGAGAAAAAACAGAGTTTCAGTTTTTAAATTGCGCAATAATTTTTTCCCTGACAGGTGGTGGATGAAAGGAATATGAAATAAGTTCTGAATCCCGACAGCATGTATGAGGTTAAAATTTTTTGTGAAGATTGTCCAAGTCCTTTCCTAATTTACCTGAACCTCAGAATTTTAAAATTCTAATAATTATTTGAGAAATTAATTAAAATCACCAAATTAAAAGAAAGAAAAAATAGTCATAATTCAATAAGAGCATTGATTTTTATCAAACTACAGAATATTTCTTCGAAAACTCAAAGAAAAGGAAAAGGGTTAATGTTAATACAAGGTTGCCATGGCGATGAATGCCCTAGGCTTTTTAATAAATGTCTGTAATTTAAGTTCTTCTAGGCCTAAAAACTCAAAAACTAGACAGCTACATACAGAAATAATTTCCTTTCAGAAATTCTAAAAATTATTTTCATATTCCTATAAATAAATGAAAAATCCATAAAAATCCATTTATAAAATCTCATTTTATTTCCATTCAAAGAAACAAAATTTCGATAAATCTTTCTGAACGAGAGCAGGTGTTTTGGAATGCAGACAGCTGGGTGTCAGATAGTAGTGGCATTTTTAGACGACCTGTAAATATTTTCGATTGTTAATATGTAAATTTCTCCGCAGTCGCTCAATTACAACTTTATATATTACCGTAATTTCGGGTGTATAAGCCGCAGATCAAACAATTCTTTTTAGACCCAGAATTTTTTAAGAAACAAATATAACTAGTTAGATCGCCGTAAATATTTGTCTTCAATCACTAAATGAGATTTCTGGGTCCAAAAAGAATTGTTTGATTCGCGGCTTATACACCCGAAATTACGGTAGTTATAAATTCGTTACTTGGATGACTTGATCTATTTAAAATAAGTTTTTCGAAACCACAAATGATTTTTATATTATGATTCTTTGTTACGCTGCCAAATTTTTAAAACTACACCATTTAGAGATTTTAAAGTTATGCATCGAGCAATATCTTTAAACGCTGTTTAATAATATCTAAATTTATAAGAGTCCAATATTTTTAATAAAAAGGTGGATTAAAAAGATAAAAATTAAAAAACAAAAAACCTCACAAAACCTTTTGGTGCTTTCAGATAAATTATAACATAAAGTAAATATTTTAAAGAGAATCGAACATCAAATGTAGGGCAAGAGGATTTTTTAGAGGGTGCGGTTAAATATTTAAAATGGTACAGCTTTCTACCATTTCAAATGCGGATTTTTCACTAAGCATTGAGATAAATATTACTCATTAAATATAAAACTTTCAGATAGTTTAAAACACATAATATACATTTTAATCCTCTGACTGCCGAGCAAAAGGGCAAAAATGTAATGTTGTTTTCTCCTTAATTTATTTTAAATGTTTATAAAAGAGGGATTTATTAACATGGTATAATTTTTTTGTTACGTATATGCTTGTAAGCAATGTAAGTATCAATGATAACTTAATTTCTTAAAACTGGATAATATTTGTTTAATTATATTAATTTAAATAAAGCTTCAATTGCAGTGAAACCTGCAACCTAGTGAACAGATATATCCGGTCGCGGCAGTGGTAAGGTTAAAGAGAAGGGGACGTCAAATTATGTGCAGGAGGGGGGGGGACAATTATTATTTTAGGTAGAGCGTGATCAAATATTTAAAACCGTACTGTTTTAGATGCGAATTTTTCAGAGATCTGGGACAATGATGGAGATCCACCACCCGTCTCTAGGCCCTGTCAGGCCCTTGCGGCTCTTCCGATGAGGGGCATCGACTGGGGTCGAAATTCGCAAACCGCTAGGCGGCTACTACTCCGGGTCCCCATCCACACACCTTACCTTCCGACGCCTACGGTCTAGTAGCCAGCCGGAGGCCAGCCACGTTCCCAGCTCTTGATGACAGCGGCCGAAAGCGACAGCTCTCCTGCCCATTGAGTAACCTCAATGGTGAACTGACACCTGGGATTTGCATCCATTGAACCATGACGAGGACCAGGATGACGACGCCCACAAGAACGCCGAAACCAGTGACCCATTGCCATGGGACGACGGATGCAAATTTGCTGTACGGCAGGCCCCACAAGATGAAACCACCATATCAGAGAACACATTTCTGTGGGTTAGCCGTGGATGGAAGGTAACCCTAGCAGGACCGTAGGAGGACGGGGAAAGTCCCTCCTGCCCACATAGACATGAGCTCGCACTAGGTTTTTTCGCACCCAGACCCTGCACTTGACGACTTACGAATAACCATTAGGTTGCACCTGCTGCGTACGGACACAGTGCCGGAGACTAGGTGCTCGTGACTGAAACCTCGAGGGCCGAGAAAACCCCCCGCGGTGGCTGGAGAAGCCACCCAGTCTAGGCTTTGGTCGCCCGAAACACTTCCCACTCTCCCGGCAAGCCAGGAGGGGTCCAGAGTTTCGGGCTAGGTGCTGGTAGCGACCCCAGGCGGTCCCAGAAAGCTCCACCATGACTGCAAAGACACAGCCTCGCTAGAGGGTTGGCGCGAACGGAACTCCGCGGTCCCCGCCCCCGCCCTCCGGTCGGGTAGCCGAGCGGGGCCAAAACGAGGCCCCGCCACGCACTACCGTTACCTCAGAGCCCTCGTTGGTTCATAGACCCGAGGGTCCTTCACCGTGCAATGAGGACTCCTACCAGAAGAGTGAAGGTATCTCAAGCCAAACCCTGGGGACGAGGAAAGTCCCCCCACGTCATCCGAAGCGACGACCGGCTTGGGGGTTAATTGCGGGAAAGTTAGTCTGAGGTACTGCTAAGTCTGTATTACTGGACGCAGTAAGCCCCAGTCCCGCCTAGACACGTCAGACTTAATCGGACCAAAGAGCTCACCTGGGGGAGATGTGCCACTGCTTTAACCAGTGAGCGTCCGGCCCAAGACTCTGCGGTGAGTGGATCAGGAGGCGGGTCTGCCAGCCAACCTCCTCCCATGGGTGTCAGGCCGCGTGGAACAAACGCCATCACGGCGCCCTTCCGACTCGACCTGTCCCTTGGTACGAGCAGAGCACCCCCAGTCTCCTCCCACCTAGGAGCTGGCACACCACTACTTCTGCTACAGAGTAGTGGATAGAGTTCTGATAGGTGGCTGAGTTTCCCGGCGGATAAAATTCACACCGGGCACTGGCCCAAAGCCTCTCCCACTGCTAACTCCAGGAAATGCTGCATGCCGATCCTGCGAGATGCGATGACACTAGAGAGTCCCCACCAATTGTTCGACAAAGTCCACACTCTCCTTTCAGGCTCCCTCTCGGTCAAGTTTTGTGGTCGAGGTCCCGATCACCTTGGTTTCCCGTTGCCCAGAGTCACCGCGCAGACCCTGAGAGCCGACGCCTTGACATTCACATGAGGATCGCTGACGAGCTCCCAAGACCCGCCACTGGGATAGGGCTATGATCATCCCTTGGTGCTTCTCTCGAAAACCGAGGACCACAGGACTGCACGGCACTCGAAGCACAGCCCTAGACGATCGTTATCCATGGCCACCGGGCCAGAGCGTCGTCGGCCACTCTGGCCTCACTTGGAGGTGGTGATTCAGTCCCCGACCGGCCCCCGTCGAGCATCGTGTACTACGAGCGTTGCCCGGCTTTCGGTCACCTCTCCCACTCAAGGAATCGTGTCGAGACCACCGGGAGGGGCGGCCACGAGATCTGGGATAAATAACACTTAGTTAATATGAAAGTTTCAAAGTGCACTTACTCCTATTTTCGAATAATAATTTCATCAAATACATTTCTTAAGTTTACAAACAGTTTTTTTAAGAAAAGACTTCGCCCCCTGGTTCTGGAATATGAAACTAAAAGATTCCAGACCTCCACCCCCCTTTTTTTTGCCGTGTGTGCGAAGCATTTCTGCTAAACAATACCGTAGGCAGCTGGCGTTCGTTTCGCGATTTTTTTTTTCTTTTAGATTTTGTAGTACAAATTTCAGGTTTAATTAAGAATATTATTACGGGCCCAGGCAACGCCGGGTGTCTCAGCTAGTATACACACACACACACACACACACACACACACACACACACACATATATATATATATATATATATATATAATATGTAGTTTGCAATCCTTTTCCTTAAAATTAATATTGGTTTTTATTATGCATACTTTTATTCTAAAAATGCAATGCGTTGAAGCTGATGCCTTTTAAAATGGGAACAGTTAAATATATATTTGAGATATACTGGTATAGGCCTTTGTTATTTATGATTGTATTTCCTACATCATATTATTATAAGTCTTAGATACTTTTACTAATCATTGGTTGTTAATCATAAAACGAATAAATATGTCTATGTTATCATTTCTTTTCGTCACATATATAACATGTTTTGCAGTTTGTATAATCATATAATATAAATAAAATTGTTTAGAATATTATTTAAAAGTCACACATTGCTATCATTTACAAATTTACATTATTTAGCCAACAAAATTTATTATCATTTTGGCTATACCATTAACTATTTTAGGCAAACATTGCTATCAAGTACCATAAAACAGATTCGTATATGTTTATTTTGTATAGCTTTTATTATTTAATTCCTTTGCAGCGTTTTGTGCACAAATATTACTTCTTTGTTTACTATTTAGCTATTTTCTTTCAAATACTTTGAGAGATAAACTAATTCTTTACTTCTTTATTACAGATAACAGATTCTTTATATAAAATTATGTTCAAACACACAAAAAATTATAAATCTATGAGGGTAACATTATTTTATTTTTATTGTAGATTAACTTTTGATCACATCAAATAAAAGAAAACAATTTACACGCTTAATATCTTATAGTACTACTTTTTTTCTTCTTTTGTTGATTTTTGATTTTCAAAAAATGTGCATAAAACCTTTTTAAAATATAAATCTGGAAATATAAAATTCATATTTATTTTTATTTCAAAACAAATATCTAATATGTTTTAAAGCTGAAATATGTTTTTGAACAGGATTAGTGAAAGAATTTTTGAACTTTCGCAAAAATATAATTACATTATATTTGTTTATGAATCTATTAAAAAAAGTCCCGAAATCATAACATGCTGCATTCTAATATTGTTTTCAATATTTTTTTAAAAAATATATACGTTTTACAAATGTTTTGGTTGTTTTCTGTGGTTTTTGACGATATGTTAATTTATTTATGCATTTTATTGAAAATTTAAATTTGTGAATGATATTCTATCGGTACAATTTCTATGCACATAACTGACATTTCGTTAAAATTCTTCTCACCTACATCGTATTTTTTGCAATTCACTATCGCGTTTTTTACACAAATTATACAAGAAATTTACGGATATTAACTATGCAAAATAGAATCAAAGATATATATATATATATATATATATATATATATATATATATATTAAATGTTATTTTCGTTTTGTTCATAAATGATTTTTTCCTTATTTCTTTAAGATTTGAATATGAAAAAATAAACAATAAAAAACAAATTTTTACAAACAAATGTCGTGATTAAAAAAAATCTACAGGCAACGCATTAACATTTTTCATGCGATGTGTTTTGTTTAATTTATGATACATGATACTTTTTTTTCTTTTTTTTACGCCAAGAGATTACGCAAACTTTTTTATTTTATTTTCAATGATATTATTAGTTTACGCAATACTTTTTATACATAAAGAAACACAGATTTTAGATTTGGAACAAGGAAATTGTTTTTAAATAGAAGAAGGAATTTGTTTTATAAATTTTTAAAGAGTTTGAAAGTTACAAATATTAAAAACTAGCCTTATCTACATATTTTATTGTTGATCAAGCGGAGCAAATAAATAATTCAGAAAAAGGCTCATCTTATTTATATGAGTAGCTAAAATATGTCAAAAAATAATTTAATTAACAAAAAAATATTACTTCTGATATACGTCGCTAAATTTAAAAAATGTTTAGTATAAATATCAATACTGGATGATTTTTTAAAGGCAACTTTATTGTTTCTATTTCTGAGTTTGTGTACACTTATTGTATTGTGATTTAATTTTTCTGTGTGCAAATATATATATGCTATTATTAATGCTATTACCTTACGGTTGTTAAAGAATAGTAATTATCTAGCACAGCGATTCTTCATCTATGGGTCGCGAACCACATTGGTGGGCCGCGGCAGTTGTTTTGCTGGGTCGCGGAACAATCGAAGTTTCTCATCAAATTATAATCTTTTATTTCATCTATTTGAAAAGATGTGACAATTCCAATGTAAAGTAATATTTAAAATTATTTTTTTTAAATTTCTTTCTAGATTAATATGAGAAAAGAATATCCAGAAATATTTAAATTAGTTTTAAGTTCCTTGATGAAATTGTACGCTTCATACTTATGAGAACATGCTTTTTCCACTTTACTGTTTTTGAAAGAGAAGTACTGATGCAAACTGCGTGTTAATATATGTTCCTACCAGTGTTCTCGCTGTCGCTCGCCAATGCGCCAAATTGCGACTAAATTCTTCATTTGGCGAGTAAACCAGTGATCAGATTCGCCAAATTGCTAATACTCAATTTTTGCATTTTCTTTTTCGTTTTTAATACATAAGTATATATATATATATATATGGGAAATCTCCTCCACTATTAGATCTGCATATTATTGTCTACGCATCACAACTCTGATGAACAGGCTCTCAGTGAGGCAGACGATTTTGAAGAAACTATTAATTCCTAAGAAGCCAGACGATTTAAGCGGTAGAAAAAAGAACTGAACGGAAGAAAGGAGAATGGAATGTTTTTAGTTTTAAGTTGGTGAAAAAAGAACGTAAGATGAAGACGAGTTCCCGTATAAGATGTAATTGATTAATTAGAGTTATGATTGTTTGCTTTGTAAATAGTCTTATGTAAATATCTTTTTTATAAATATTAACGTTTAATATAAGTCATTTAAAAGTTTAAAAACGGTGTCAGAATTTAATTTACCTCCGAGTTTATTTACTTATGTGTTCAAAAGAACTTTTTAAAGAAGAATCTCCATATATATATATATATATATATATATTTAATATATACCTATTTTTATATTTGTGGTGGACAGT
Organism: Maratus speculifer; assembly: GCA_964019185.1. NCBI lineage: Eukaryota > Metazoa > Arthropoda > Arachnida > Araneae > Salticidae > Maratus > Maratus speculifer. The sequence continues at coordinate 81,505,738 of OZ025294.1, forward strand.
TGAAATTTGATTAATAACAATCGCTGTCACAGTTATAAAAACTTAGGTTATTTTAGAACATATTAAAAAAAAGGGGTACATTAAAGGATTAAAGATAATTTTTTTGTGCTACACGGCAAATCTATTTGGCTAATACTTTTTTCATTTGCGAATGTTTTTTATTTTTAATTAGCCAAATTACTAACGTTGGTCAAATGTCAGAGAGAACACTGGTTCCTACATTGGTAAACACCAGTACCAGAAATCTCATTGATAACAAAGCTATGTTTTCATAATAATTAAACATATTTTTAACTATCTTTGTAGTTTGTGCATTCTTTTAATTACTATTCACTTATACACATTGAGATTGCCAATTCTTGTTTTTGTTGATAATATATCTTCTGTACGAAAATTAGTATTTTTTGTAGGATAGGATCAGCCGAGCGTATAGAGATCGTTCAAAAATTGCTATACTAATGTGTAAATTTATCTTGGGTGGGTCGTGAATTTATTATTATTATTATTATTGAAAAGTGGGTCGCGATTTTTTTTTCTTTTGCTGAAAGGTGGGTCGCGTACCAAGAAAGTTTGGGAACCGCTGATCTAGCATATAGATGATAATGTTTCGAACTCTTCAAGAAGATTAAAGAGTGTAATCACATGACTATTTTATTTATTTATTTATTTATTTTGAAGATTCAACTAATGAAGACATGTGCCACAGAATTTTATGAAAAACTATTCTGAAAAAAAAAAAAAAAGAAATACAAGACTGAAAATAAAATCATATGTCAAACAAGGTTGCAAAACATTGTTCATATTATTCAGAATAATGTAAAAATTCACTCTTTATTTATTCAAAATATGATTCCTAATTCAACCATTTGATAATGCACAACGTATCTGAAAAACAAATTTTACCAACTCTTATCTACTATAATGTTTCAGAGTTCTTTTGAGAGCCTCTGTACATGAACTACTAATGCTACAAACTTCATTTCTAATACCAAACATTATTAACTTATATCAATTAAATGAAAATCTGAATGTACTTACGCAAGCTAGAGCGTGAAACAGTCAAACAAACAAGCGTGCAGACGAACAAACAAACCGAATTTGTGAACAATTTCACAAATATAATATACATACAATATATTACATACAATATTATACATACAATATTAATACAATAATACATACAATACATATACATACAATTATACATACAATAATACATACAATATTATAATACACATTGCAATAAGTGTAGTCTAATGTTCTGTAGTAGAGGCAACAGCCAAAGTTCTGCATAATTAATGAATGATTCTGGCAATCCATATATTTAAAAAATAAAGTTGTTTTTTTTTTTTTTGGGGGGGGGGGGGTTACAGGCGGTAGGTCAAACTCAATTTCTGAACACTTTTAAATTATGTTGGAAAGTATTAAAAATAATAGTAGCACCAAATGTTTGGCGATATTCATCCAAACTTGCTTAACACGCATTTATATTACGATGTAACAGAATATGTGGTTTGATGAAATTATGTGCATTTTTTCTTGAGGTATTGTCCCCAGAGAAATCTTGATAAAGGCAGCGTGACAGATAAATTTATATGACTGTTTAAATCCAAAGCTGTTAAATCCAAAGCTCATGTTTATGATACTATGATATTGATTAATTATGATATATTTATGTCAAGATCTAACTAATATGCAATTTGTTGAAATTCGTGATATTATTTATTAGATGTAGCTATCACGGATATAACGAAAAATGTCACAGTAAAACACTACTGATGCATGATGTGTCTCAGATATAAGCTTTATCAGTATCTATTTATGACATCGTTTAACTAAATATGAAGTTTGATGAAATTCCGTAAATTTCTTCATAATATATAAGCATCAAAATATTTTTAAAATGTAGCATAGCAGTGCCATCTTTAGATAGTATGCATCTAACCCTTTTCAACACCAATGTATGTCATGGAATAACTAAATATAATAATTCATAAAATTCCTTATATGGCAGTCACAAAATTTACGTCACACACGTACGTATCAGTAAAAACAAGCTGGAGGATTCTAAACAATGTCTAACGTAGTTCAAAAACTAAAAATACATCAAAATACGCAAGTCGAAAATTCAGTGCTCTCTTTCATCTAATGTATGGAAGAAGTAATGCCCAATTAACGCCAACGGAATCATTATTTCCCTCTGATTTGTATTTCAGTATTTTTAAATAATTCTTTTTTGCCTAAGGTATACAGGTGTCGAAAGACTAATGTTACATTTTTCATCCGTTAAAAAATAATAATAATAATATAAAAAATCTTGCAATTTTACATTTTGACTATTTTTTAACTTTCTATTTTGAAAACAGCTAGTACGTTTGTAACTATAAACTTTTCTACCAAAAATTGAACCGACTTAAAAAAAACTGCAAATTGAAAAATAATTTTTTTTGATAATAGTAATAAGAAATTAAATTAAGAGCGTAGTATTTACCATGCGTATTATTATATTTATGTACATTAATTTGATTTTTTGGAGTCGGTGCCAGCCAACCCAAGTTACATGTAATTTTCAATAGCCACACATCCAAGTATCTACGAGTTTTTTTACGATTTAATATTTAGTTTAAAAAAGTAACCTTATTATTTTACGATTTGCATTGGATACTTAATTTTAACTTTGAAATTGACTTGGCTGGCACCGACTCCAAAAAATCAATTTAATGTACATAAATATAATAATACGCATGGTAAATACTACGCTCTTAATTTAATTTCTTATTACTATTATCTAAAAAAATTATTTTTCACTTTGCAGTTGTTTTTGAAGTCGGTTCAATTTTTGGTAGAAAAGTTTATTTTTCACTTTTTAGTTAAAAGTTAATGATTTTTTGAAGTCGGTTAATAAAAATTGTAATACGAAAAAAATATATTGTGAATTATACACGTATGTCAGGAGGGGACTCGAACCGACGCTCTGTTTCGAAAACCTGAGTTTAAATCTTGCGCCTTAGACAACACGGCCATCTGAATGTACGTATACCTTCCTGAATGTATCCTTCGTATACCTTCCACTTGGCGGGCTTAGTGAACGTCCATGTTACTTTTATATTGAAAGAAATTCTTAATTTTATTCGTTTTTGCTTGATTACTAGGAAAATACTGAATAAATTTCGATGAAATGGAAGTGGTTCAAATTCGAGTAACCTCTTTAATTCAACACAAAAACCAAATTAATCGGTTGGACAATTTTGGAGTAATCAGTGAACATACACAAAAAAAATCGAATTGATAACCTCCTCCTTCTTTTTTGAAGTTAATTAATAAAAATTATAATACGGAAAAAATATTGTACATAGATGTAAATTATATCAGGAATGGGGTTCGAACCCACGCCCCCTTTTGAGATCCAAAGCTTACATCTAGCACTTTAGTTTTTTGGTATTTATGTCGGACAATTATCTGCACTGTGGGATATAGGTCCTAAGGGGTGGGATGCCCTCCGTGGAGGTCTTTCTAAGGAGACCTAACACGTATTTACGCAAGGTTCGAAGAAAACCACGGAAAACCCCGAACGGTTAGGCCGACGGTCGCGATTGGGTTCGAACCCAGCACCTACCGTCTATCAGTTTGGAGGTCAGAACCTCGCGGCCTGCAACTTTAGACCGCTCGGCCTTCCTGACTGTACTCCACTCGGCGAGCTTATTCAACGCTTGTGTTACATTTAATTCATAAGAAATCACTAATTTTATTAGTTTTTGTTTAATTACTGAAAAATTACTGTGCCAATTTCGATGAAATGGAAATAGTACCGATTCGAGAGTAACTTCTTTCATTTAACATAAAAACCCAATTAATAGGTTGGTTAGTTTCGCAGTAATCGGTGAACATACATAGAAAAAAAATACATACACGTCGAATTGATAACCTCCTCCTCCTTTTTTGAAGTCGGTTTAAAATTATAACACGGAAAAGATTGTTGTGCACACGTATGTCACGGGTGGGGATCGAACCCACGATTTCATTCGAGAACCAGAGTGCAAATCAGGCTCCTTAGACCTCTCGGCCATCCTGACTGCGTTCCGGTCTGTGAACCTATTCAACGTCCATGTTACTTTTCATTTGCGAGAAAACACTAATTTTATTAGTTTTTGCCTAATTACTAAAAAGGTACTTAACCAATTTCGATGAAATGGAAGTGGTACCAATTCGAGAGTAACATCTTTCATTTAACACAAATACTAGTTTAATCGGCTGGATAGTTTCGGTGTAATCGGTGAACAAGCACAACGAAAAATAAATACGCGTCGAATTGATCATAACCTTCTCTTCTTTTTTTAAGTCGGTTAAAAAATTTATAATACGAAAAAAAAAACCGCTGTATGTCAGGAGCGGGGTTTGAACCCACGCTCTCTTCTGAGAACCAAAGCTTAAATCATCCGCCTTAAACCGCTAGGCTATCTTGACTGCAATCTATTCGGTGAACTTATTCAAGATCATATTATTTTTCGCAAGTCTATTATTTTACTACTCTTTCACTGGTAAAGTATTGAGTTGATAAAAGTTCTCTGATACTCTGTGCTAACGGTTAAATACAAAATATTCTTAAAAGCAATACTAATATTTAATTTATAAAATATATATGTAAAAATTATAACACTGAAAAGGTTATTGCACCCATGTCTGTCAGGATTGGGGTTCGAACCCGCTCTCTCTCTTTCAAGAACCAGCGTTTAAACCTGGAGTCCTAGACCGCTCGGCCATTTCGTCGACACTGTATTAAGAGAACTTATTCAACACCTTTGTTTAGCGAAAAACCACTAATTGTATTAGTTTTTGCCTAATTACTTAAAAAGTACTGAACCAATTTCTATGAAAAGAAAGTGGTACCAATTCCAGAGCAAGCTCTTTCATTTAACACCAAAACCAAATTAATCGGATGCATAGTTTCGGAGTAATCGGTGAACATACATTAAAAAAAAATACATACGCGTCGAATTTATAACCTCCTCTGCTTTTTGGAAGTCGGTTAAAAATGAAAAGGTCCCAGAATGAAACTACAAAAAATTGCAATAGATTGAAATTGTTCCATTATAATGAAATAAATTTGGAGAATTTTTTCAAAGTATGGAATGGTACTATAAAAAAATTATAGTGACGAAATTTGAATAGTAGTTTACCCCACTTAAGACACAATGGTGATGAAACTATTTTAAATATTAAATACATATTGGAGACTGGGATACATGTGAACATGGGGCAGATGTGGACGTCGCAATTTGTTATTATACGATTGGGTTTTTTTATTTGAAAAAAAATTACCAACGATGACAGTACCTGTAGACATATAGGAAAAATTTTTGAAGCTCTTTGACATTTTGTTCGTTCTCAGTAGCCAAAAAACTGTTTATAGACCTCAAAAGTAAAATGTCAGTTCCAACTTGCTAAGTGAATAACATTATTTATTTATTAATTTATTTAAATTTTTATGTTTTAAAATGTACTATGATTACTAATAAATATTTTTGATGAAAAAATTCTTCTAAAATTTAGAATTGTTAATTATCCCTCTAGTGGCCATGTAGAGCACTTGTCGACAGCCTAGTTTGGATAGATATGAATAGTTCATGAGTGCCCCAATAATTATTCTGTGATTCCGTTCCTTTCAGTTAACTTCATGAGAAATAATGTCAGCTTCTATATCCATAACTTTCCTGAAATAGAAGATTTTTCATCATACAGCATTAGATTTTGTATTGAAACTTAGACAAAAGCATCTGTCAACAAGTACATAAAGAGCAACAACCTGGTTTACGTTCAATTGTAATTTCAATAAATTTTATGTTTTTTAAAATGCAATAATATTATGCAACATTTTATTAAACGGTTTACAACAAAATCTTTATGTATTCTTAATGCAAAAAGTATTACGTTAAACGAATTTGCAAATTTTTCTATTCCATTTCTTTCAAACTTATAATGAAGGTTTACTTTTATCTCTAAAATACCTATGTATATGATGCGTTAAATGGAAATAAGCTATATCTTAAGAAAGCAACATCTTTAAACCGATAAGTACCGCTCATCCTCCCCCATCTCCCCATCTTTTAAAAGTAAAAGAAGTTAAATTTGTGTGTGTGGGGGGGGGGGAGGATGTGGTCTTATTATCGAGATTATTTTTATTGTTCTTAGAACTCTTCTTTCTCATTAGTTTAGAAGTAAATAAAACAAATACAGTTGAGAGTATCCTCCGTATTTCGGCAGATTTTTCATAAATGTTATCTAAATGCCCTCTCCCTAAAATCCCCCCCCCAAAAAAAACACCCTCAGGAAAGTTTTAAATCATTTTTTAAATTTTCTTCTTTTTCTTTTATGTTATTGCAACAATAATTAACGATCTATCCCCCCCCCCAATCTACTTACTTCGAATTTATAATCTTGTGTTTAAACATCTCACCCAGAAACTAGAAAAATTTATGCATTTTCTTTTTTTTTATAGTGTATCTAACACGCAATATAACTAGTGATTATGATGAAAAACAAATAACAGAATAAAAGCATGTCAAAGATAATTTTTACCCATGTTAACAACTATCCCTCTGATTTGGCACATGTGAATTTTTTTTTTTTTTTTTTTTTTTAACTTATAAAACTGTTTAAAAATTTAGAACTATACGAGTGATTTAAAAAAAATACAACGTATAGAAAAAACTAGTTGGATGTGTCAATCCCAAAACTTTCTTCTATCTCATAAGTACATTTTAATATTTAAAAAAAAAAAAAACGTGGTGACACCAAAGTTACCCACTATCGAATATCCTGGAACATTTGACCTAGCCTAATAAGATTCTGGTATCCGAAAAGTCTAAAACGCAAAATTTAATTAATATTCTGAGAAAATGAGCTTAGTAGTGCCTCATGTTGGTTAATTTATACTAAAACCTAATAAGCATCTATTTATGCCAAGACCTAACAGAATCTGAAATTTGCTGGAATTTCATCCATTAGTTTTTGAGATATAGTTATAAAAAAAATTTGCAAAACGTAGCACAACAACACCATATCTTGGACAATTTGTGCCAAAACGTAAAAAAGCGTCTAATTACATTATGGTGTAAAAGAATCTGAAATTTGATGAAATTCTGTGCATTAGTTCTTGAGATATAACTAGTTAAAAAAACCGTGTAAAATATAGCACAGCAGCACCATCAGTTGAAGGATTTGTTACAAAACGTAATCATTGTGTAATTATTTTATGTCATTTTGTAACAAAATCTGAAGTTTGATGAAATTCTGTGCGTTGGTTGTTGAGATATAGCTATCGGAAAAATCGTGCAAAATGCAGCATAGTTGCACCACCTGTTGCAAGGATAATACCAAAATGTAATCAGCGTCTAATTATGTTATATATTCTAGTGTAGCAGAATCTAAAATTTGATGAAGTTCTCTGCATTAGCTCTTGAGATATAGCTATCGCAAAAATTGGGCAAAATGTAGCATAGCAGCGCCACCTATAGGGCAGTTCACACCAAAACATTATCAGCGGCTATGTTTTTCAAGGTATCGCGGAATCTGAAGTTTGGTGAAATTCTGCGCATTAGTTCTTGAGATATAGCTATCATGAAAATCATAAAAAACGTGTCATAGCAGCGCCACCTGTTGGCCAATTTACACCAAAACTTAATCAGCGTCTATATATATCAAGGGGTCACAGAATCTAAAGTTTGGGGAAATTCTGTGCATTAAATCTAGAGCTATAGCAATCTTGAAAATCATGAAAAACGTAGTATAGCAGCGCTACCTGCAGGCCAATTTTCACCAAAAACCATTAGGCACTAATTCATATCAAGGTCTAACTGAATATAAAATTTTATTAAATTTAGAGCATTAGTTCTTGAGATAGAGCGCCCACAATTTTTTTGTCACATACAGACAGACATAGAGACAGACAGACAGGCAGACGGACAGACTCACAGACAGACATTTTCTAAAAATAGTCAAAACGTGTTCAGGACCTTCTAAAACGTATAAATCCATCGAAAACCGGAAGTCGAAAATTTTCATGAATCTAATGCTTTCTTCTTGTAAAGATAGAAGAAAGTAATTATGTTCACTATATTCAGTAGTTTTTGTCTGTAAAAATAAGCGCAGTTTTGCGAAAAAGCTATAATTATGTCAACTGTTCAGATGTTCCCCAATCTCCCCTATTTAAGTGAATTGCCCCCATTTTCCCAGTCTCTCCTATACGGAATTTTCGGGTTTTATGGAATGTTAATTAAGAATGGCATGATTCAATATTTGGTGCATACGATAGTTACAGCGAATTGTAAAACTGTCAAGCAACTACCTAGATTTTTGATACGGTACTGAGCAGATTCCGTTTTGTATATACCTGTTGTCGGAGCGCCGCGGTTAAATAATGACATTTTTTCAGGCAAATTTTATAAAATTTGTATTTACTATAAAATGTTATTGAAAGTGTGCTGACAATATACAATGTCATGTTGTATCTTTACAAAAAAGTATTGGATTTGTGAAATTTTTCGAATTCCGGTTTTCGACGGATTTACACGTTTTAGGTGTCAGAGATTCCCAAAAACATGTTTTTAGAAAATATCTGTCTGTGAGTTTGTCTGTATGTAACATAAATGTTTTAAGTTCTCTATCTCAAGAATTAATGCGCAGAATTTCACAAAACTCTAGATTCAGTTAGATCTTGATATAAACTGGATCTGATTAGTTTTGGTGTATATCGCCCAACAAGTGGTGATGCTATGCTATCCTTTTCAGGATTTCCACAGTAGCTATATCTCAAGACGGATTTTCATAAAGTTTCAGATTCCATTAGTTCTTGATATAATATGGTTCTAAATACACGTCAGTGTAAATCTCTACCATTAGGTGGCACTGTTATGCGGCATTATTCATGATTATTGCAATAGTAGCTCTATCTCAGAAACTAATGCACGAAATTTCATGAAACTTTAGAATTATTTAGTCCCTGATATGCATTAGTATTCTGTAGTTTTTGGAGTAAATCGTTAAACAGGTGGCACTGATATGCGGCATTAATCGCAATAGCTCTGTCTCAAGATCTAATACACGAATTTTCATCAAACTTCAGATTCAGTTAGTCCCTAATATAAAGTAGTATTCTTTAGTTTTTAGAGTGAATGGTTCAACGGGTGACACTTTTATATATATATATATATATATATATATATATATATATTTTTTTTTTTACGATTTAGCGATAGCTATATCACAAATACTAATAAACGGATTTTCATCAAATTTCAGATTGAGTTTGAACTTCAAATAAGTTGTTGCTGATTAGATTTTTGTGTAAATTACCTAACCGGTGAAGCTGCTACTTTTAAATTTTCTGGAAGTATTAGCGTGTATTATATAGAAGAGAGTTTTGGGATTACCATATCCGACTAATTTTTATTGTTGTCTTCGGCAATTGGCGTCTATGCTAAGTTGCAGACGAGTGAAGAAGTTATGTATTTCAAGATTGTGTGTCAAGTGACATGAAATATCATCAAGATAACTGTTGCAAGGCAACTCGTGAAGTCATTCCACTCACTATGGAACGTTACAAGGTGTAAGTTTTAGATTTGGACGTGTGTTGTGTCAAAAGAAAGATCTCGTCATGTATGATAAACAGTGCAATGGAAATACCCGTCCGAATCCAACCGTTTTCGAGATATCAGCACTTTAAAAGTGAATGAATAAATAAATAAATTGACAGGCAAGTATACAAGTTGTTCGCAAGCAAAAAGTTTTTTGCGTTGTTTTTAATCCTCCTGCCAATACCTTTTCCCGAGCTGCGAGCAAAATTATGTACACATTGCCTGTTATCTCCCCTCTTTCAGGCAGGCACTTCGCATTCTACGAAGATTTCGCGCACGGCTGCATTCGGAGAGTTTTTTAAACTGTTCTTGTTATTTCAAGCACCTTGTTTTAAGCAATTTTTTCAGCAAACGCTTGGCGAGAGTTAATGAATATACTGTATATGTATATAGAGTACAATATAGAAAGTTTTTCTTAGGCTGACAGTTATGTTAGACTCATAATACCTCTGTTATTCTCATGGAGAATAATATGGAGAATATGCAGAATCTAATGCTTTGTAGACGACGGACAAAGGTTTTTTGATTAAATATTTTGAGTTATTCTTGTAAATTGTGATTTGTTTTTAAATTTTAATATACGTTGTAACCATATTCAATATTACCCGACTGATTGCGATTATTCGAAAAAGGTATTTTGTTTAAATCCTTAATAAATTAATATGCATTATCCCCCTTCGACTTATAAAGCATTAAAAGTAAGGTCAGAAATACTTAAATTATTATTATTTGTTAATTTTCAAGGATATGAATTTTTTACGTAAAATTTTTTATGCATTTTGTTTTGGTAATTTTCATTGCAAATAAAAATATAAATGATATCCCATAATACCCGAACTTTCTCATTATGTGTATATGTATTCGCTTCAAGAAATCAAAATATCAAATTCAGCAAACGGAATATTAGAAACGTATTTTCTAAATTACTTGAAATAATGATTGCATAGATCATTACGCAATTTTGTTACGGCACAGTTAATTTACCCCAGTATTATCTAACTGTTTCCTATTTTAATATTATTAAATTATTGAAAAAATGTATACAGATATTTACATTTCATTCAAAATTGGAATTTAACGAAATGCTCCGTCAAGTATTAGTATAAATACATTTATCTTTATTTATTTATTTATTTATTTATTTATTTTTTGTAGTAAATTAGAATTTTTAAACAACATTATATATAGGGTGATTCCAATTTTTTTTTTTTACAATAAAAGAGGGGTGATAGTACACATCCAGACAAACTATATTAAATAGGAGACCAAGGGTCCAAAACGTTTTCCAAAGAAGATAGCCGCCATTAAAGTTTAGGGACCAAAATTGCAAATAAACATAAAAAACGGAAACATCGGTCGATTGATTTGCGGTTTTCACTAAAATTATTCTTTATGTCGCCATTTTCTTGAAATTAAATAATAAAGATAAATTTCAAAAAATGCCGATAGAGGGCGCTTTAGACTTTGGAGGAACGAACAACTATTTTTTGCCGGTATTTTATGAATCTCATTAAATGTTTTCGTAAGCTTAGACTCAAACTTAAATTTTGAGCTCAAAATTTGAAAGTGGGAATGGTTAAGTAGCACAAACTGAACTGTGTTCAGAGGGTTCAAATTTCAAATGATTATAAAAAAACGGAAAAATTGGTTCATTGATTTGCGGTTCTTACTAAAACTATTCTTTATGTCGGTATTTTCTTAAAAATAAATTATGAAGATAAATTTCAAAAAATGTCAATAGAGGGCGCTTTAGACTTTGGAGTAACGAACAACTATTTTTTGCCGTTATTTTTTGCATCTCATTAAATGTTTTCGGAAGCTTAGACTTAAACTTAAATTGTGAGCTCAAAATCTGAATAGTATGGAGTAGTTAAGCAGCACAAACTGAGCTGTGTTTAAGGGGGGGGGGATTCAAATTTAAAATAATTATAGAAAATAGAAAAATCGTCGATTCGTTTGCGGTTTAAAATAAAACTATTCTTTAAGTCAGTATTTTCTTGAAAATAAATTTTAAAGATAAATTAAAAAAAAAATCCATTAGAGGGCGTCTTAAACTTCAGAGTAACCAATAATTAATTTTAACCATTATTTTTTTGTTCTAATTAAATGCTTGCGAAAACTTATTAAATGTTTTCGGAAGCTTAGATTTAAACTTAAATTTTGAGCTCAAAATCTGAATATTTAGGAGTAATTAAGTAGCACAAATTGAAGTGTCTTCAGGAGTTGAAATTTAACCCTTCCCCCTCCACGAACACAATTCAATTTTTCGCTACTTAAACACTCCCAACGATTCAGAATTTGAGCCTAAAATTTAAGTTTATGCATTTGAAAGCATTTAATGAGATGAAAAAAATAACAGTTAAAAATAGATGTACACTACAAAGTCTAAGGCGCCCTCTATCGGCATTTTGTGAAATTTATCTTTAAAATTTATTTTAAAGAAAATACGCATTTAAAAATTAGTTTTAGCGAAAACCGCAAACAAATCGACCAATTTTTCCGTTTTTTATAATCATTTGAAATTTGAACCCTTTGAACACAGTTCATTTGTCTACTTAACCACTCTCAACTATTCAGATTTTGAGCTCAAAATTTAAGTTTAAGTCTAAGCTTCCGAAAGCATTTAACAAGATGCAAAAAATAACGCCAAAAAAGAGTTGTTCGTTACTTCAAAGTCTAAAGCGCCCTCTATCGGCATTTTTTGAAAATTATCTTTATAATTTATTTTTAAGAAAATGCCGACGTAAAGAATAGTTTTAGTAAAAATTATAATCAATGAACCAATTTTTCCGCTTTTTATAATCATTTGAAATTTGAACCCTCTGAACACAGTTCAGTTTGTGCTACTTAACCACTCCCAGTTTCAGATTTTGAGCTCAAAATTTAAGTTTGAGTCTAAGCTTACGAAAACATTTAATGAGATGCAAAAAATACCGGCAAAAAATAGTTGTTCATTACTCCAAAGTCTAAAGCGCCCTCTATTGGCATTTTTTGAAATTTATCTTTATTATTTAATTTCAAGTAAATGGCGACATAAAGAATAATTTTAGTGAAAACCGCAAATCAATCGACCGATTTTTCCGTTTTTTATGTTTATTTGAAATTTTGGTCCCTAAATTTTAATGGCGGCAATCTCCTTTTGAAAACGTTTTGGACCCTTGGTCTCCTATTTATTATTGTTTGTCTTTATGTGTACTATCACCCCTCTTTTATTGTAAAGAAAATTTAGAATCACCCTGTATATTTTTTTGTTTTAACCAAGTTCTGTATTTTAAAAGAAAACAAAAGAAAATGAGACAGCTTTCTCATAAAGCGTATTTATTTGTCTAGAGGATTGCTTATCTGACCGATGCACATAACATCACTAGGTCAAGAATAAACTTTATGTTCGAAAGCGAATAAATTCCATCTATTTATAGTAATTTAAATGTCACATGTATTTTTATGATAGATGTTTATCCCAAAAGACACGATTTTGAAAAACACAATATGTAATATTTCTTTTTCTTATGTACTGTTTACATTTGAAGAATTGTGCTATTAATTTTTGATTCGACAAACTTAAGCTGGCATGTTCATTCTATAATTGCTTATTCTTATAACATAAAACTATCCATTCTTAGATAAAATCATTCGCTTTACTTGTAATAATTATTGTATTATTATTATTTTAGAAAATGAAAACTGCAGTAAACAGTCTGTTCTACTTATAAAATAATAAATGGTAAAACTATTTTATTTTATACAAAAAATAGGCAAAATTAAAAAAAAATTGAATTGATTAATAATAAGGATAATGACTAATAAAAGAAATTTTAAAATTTCAGCGTAAAATTTCTAATTTCAACTAATTGTTAATTATTTTTTTTACCTTTATATTTAACATTTTTAGGAATCAGATCAAAAAATCTTTTTCACATTAATTTAACATTAATAATAACATAATAATTTAACATTATTATTTTTCCATGGAATCAAGTTACATTATCATTTTAATAAACATCATTAATAATTACTTCCCGTTTCTGAATATCGCTTGGTCATGCATTATTAAATAATAATTTTTGTATTGTATGCATTATAATTTTCATGAAAGTTGCAGAGTCAACTTTTATAGACTTATAGAAAATAGTTTATTGTTCGATGATGCATCTATAGAATTTTATTATGCAATAAATATGTTTTACTTTTGGCCAAGATTATTACCAGTCAAAGATTAAAAGAAAATTTTGTTTTAAAAAATATAGCAAAGCAATTGAGTGAAACAATGTTATAATCTAAGCAGCAACAAAATAAAATGTTAAATACCATTTTTTTCATAAATCCTTTTACAATGATGATGCTGAATCATATGAGACCAGCGAAATCAGCGACTTTAGTCGCATAATAGTTAGAGTATGGAAAGCTATATTTGTACGATTATTTTTATAGAAAAATAACGCAATGACTACTAATAATAAAAAATCACTAATTAGCCACAGTTTCACCAAGCTTCATTAATACATTGCATCAAGCAAAAATGTGATTTAAATTAATAGTAACTCAAACTAATTATAAATAACTAAGAATCTAAAATGTAATTAAAAAAATTTTAGTATATTCAAGCTTTCAATCAATGGTTTGAATTTTTTTAACAAACCGTTCTTAGCAAGCATTTATATCCAATATGCAACCATTATGTCATATTCCAAGCTTCTAATCTGATGGTCTACCCCATGTTTCGTGGTAGTAGCACCAACATAAACTAAAGCTCGTGTTAGAACAGGGACAGTCATCATGAATTTGCCAACATAAATTATGATAATAATTTGGTATTTCTTGAAACTACTAAGAAATGGTAATTGTGAAAATTTTTAAAAAGATTACCCCTTTCAAATTAACAAAGAAACACACAAATGTTATCTCTTCATAATATTAGTATATATAAGAACACCTTCTTAATAAACTAACATTTCATTCCTGTTAAGATTTCATGCTACACTGTCTTTTTATTTCTCTCTGCTTATGTTTCTTTTTCTACAAAATTAAATATTCTTTATATATATTATTTTTATATTAAGTAATATCCATATTTTTTTTCAAAAATCGCTAAACTGATGATCAAAGTCATATCAGAATTTACCGAAACGTTAAATTTAAGAAAATTTTGATTACTAATTTCACCCCTATAAGTTCATGCTCCTTATCGTATTCCAAACACTAAACCATCTCCTTACTTAGTGCATTTGGGCTTTAATTATCTTAAAATGATTAATGATCACTAAAAATTAATTACTGTTTTTAAAAATAAAGTGATGCAGTTCATTTGTGTTTAGACATTCAATTAACTGTTTTAAACTCAATGTAAAATTTCAAGGGAAATTCGTAACTTATCTTCCGTAAAAGAAAAATATGTAAATGTCACAATTTTAATTAATATACGAAATACTAAAACTTTAAAAATGTGACACTTTAAGTATTAGTTATAAATTTGTCTCTAAAATTTGCTCTAAAAATGAAACTTAACCGAAATTTCCTGATTTCATTTGTAATAAATTTAAGTATTGATTTTTGAATAGAAAAAATTATTAATAATTTAAGCAAAATTATATGAAATTGTTCAGTACATTTAAGAAATATTTTTAGCATATTCTGATTGCAGATTGTGATTATATGAGTTTTCAAAACATAATATATTCATAGCAAACTCTTATGCTAAAAATTATTAATTAATTTAATGTTTGCTTGTTAGAATGAAAATGCATTACACATAAGTATAAATTAGATACAGATAGTAAATTCACACATTATCACATTTAATAATATTCCATGCTTTCGGATGTACGAGATAACTAATTCTCTTTATACTATAATTTAAAGTAAAGTTTTCCAATTGATTCTAATATTTTGGTACAAAGTCTTCTCTTACATCTTCACATTGTGCATTTACATATTTGCCGATTTTCCTCACATATGGGG
The DNA here is from genome assembly GCA_964019185.1 of Maratus speculifer. Classification (NCBI taxonomy): domain Eukaryota; kingdom Metazoa; phylum Arthropoda; class Arachnida; order Araneae; family Salticidae; genus Maratus; species Maratus speculifer. Next base: position 81,521,328 of record OZ025294.1, read on the forward strand.
TTCATGCATTACAGATATAAACTCTCTCGTTGTAATATTCTCAATGTTAATTCTGAGATTTTCTACTTTCAAGCAAAAAAAATGTAGAAAAACAAACTGAAAATGAATTTTACTTAAAAAATCTGTTGAACAACTTTAAATATTTTCATTTCAATACCTGAAACGGAGTACCAAATATAAATAGAGGGAGTTCATAAAAAACTGCGTCCTTTCATTCTCAGGAACAAATATAAACAATTACTAGCGTTGTTAGTACTATAATTGGGATTGTTTTTATTAAAAATTGTAATTTTATGCGTCATGAGAAGTGATTTTTGTTTCCATATTATATTATTCAAGTTCCATACCTGAATAAAATAAATGATGTTTTTTATAATTACAGTTCAATTTTTTCTACTTATTAATTTCCATATACATGATGGATAATAAATATCCTCAATATAATAACTTAACAAACTCAAGAATTTAATTAATCTATACACGATGTCATAGAAAAGAAAAGTCATGACCTAAGGAACATGAAGAAATCACAAAGTATGTGATATTTGCTGGTAAAGACGATTCACAATAAAATTACAGAGAGAGGTTGATGGTTCCAAAGTTTTCCTTTCAAAATGATCACGTACAAGATCCGTTCACGTACAAGATCCCACATTACAAGATCCGTTAAATATCAAATAAAATATCTGAGAAAAAATGTTACATGATTTCCAATGTGTATGTTTATAAATGTATTATATTATTTACGTCGCTGAATTTCCATGATCAGCTAATCCTATTATTTTGTCAAACTGAATAATGAATGCTGGAGTATAGCACTGAATAGCAAATAAGCGCATTCATTTGTACATGTAAGTCAAGTGACTCTTTAAGTAATTAAAAAAACTATATAATATGCAAATTCATAGTCTTTTTATTTATTTATTATAAAAATATTTATTTATTTATTTTGTAAATACACTTAAATCCATCTAATGTCATAAATATAATGTGATGTTATACCAATACAATATATGTCCAGAAATGTAACGCATTTTAATTTTTCATAGCTATTCTGATTGACATTTATGTTCATTTTCCCTGTTAGTATAAAGTATTGTTACGAATTTTGTAAATAATTAGTGTTTGTACTGTAAAATAATGTAAATAATCTTATTAAGCTCCATTTCTTTACTAATATTAGTTTTTGTTACATTGTCTCTGTTATCAAGCAAACTTGTCTATTATTTTCAGTGAATGTCTATGGCAGCTTTGCGAAATATTAGAGATATCGCCAAGTTGGCGTCACTTTTGGCGACAAATTTTGGTCGCCAAATTTGGCGATATATCGCCAAGTTGGCGACAAACTTGGCGATTGTTGGCGATGGTAACCCTTCCCTCTATGGTAACCCCCCTTTAGATATGCTGATACATTGAATGTTGTTCCGTGGTTTTCCTGTTTTTTCTAGAAGGTTGTAGAAATTTCCACCGCATGCGGCGAGCGATACGAGCTGTTGTTGTTATTATTTACCAGTCAGGCACTGAGTGAGCTACTAGAGATTGTCCAAGCAAGTTTGCTTGATGTATTGAGTTTTATCTACGTTGTTTTGAATGTGATATAGTGTTGAGACATTGTATAAAGAGTCTCTGCGACCTATATTTGTACTTGTTCGATAGATTTGAACAGTTATTTTGGAATATCTAGTAATATTTGTGAGTTTCGAAGACTCTGTTGTTCTGAAGATCTGTAAATAAATTATTTTCTACTTTTCTAAGAGAAAAGAGTTTGAAGTTGTCTAACCATAAGATCGAAAGAACCCTATATACGCAACAATTTTTGGTGTCATGAGTCGGAATCTTATGGCGAAAACAAGAACAATGGACGGACAACTGAAAGAACTGTTAGAAGCTATTAACGGATTAAGGATAGAGCTGAGCAATAAAATCGACAAAGGCCAAGAAGAGTTATCAAAAGGCCAAGAAGAGTTGGCGGAAAAAATGTATAAAGGTCAAGAAGAGTTGGCGGAAAAAATGTATAAAGGCCAAGAAGAGTTGACTGAAGAAATGAGAAGAAGCCAAGAGGGAATGGAAGAATTAAAGGAGGAAGTTAATAAAAGCCAAGAAGAAATGAAGAAAACTTTGGAAGATAAGTTCTCGTCGGTAGAGAGAAGAATAAATTCGGTAGAAGAGAAAATTCAGAATGAAGTTAGTAATGTTGAAGAGAAAATGGAAAGGAAAATGGCGGAAGTAGAAGAGAAAATTCAGAATGAAGTTTGTAACGTTGAAGAGAAAATCAGTAACGTTGAAGAGAAAATAGGTGAAGTAGATGAAAAGCTAAATAAAAAAGTACAAGATCTTGAGAAGAAGCTTTCAGCGTCCAGTGGTAAGTATGAAGAATTTAGGAATCCGACTGATTCTCCCGTGCACATCAAGCTGTCGACATACGACGGAAAGAGTTCCTGGCAAGTTTACAAGGCCCAATTCACCATTGTAGCGGAAGCGAACAAATGGAGTGACGAGGTGAAAGCTTGTCAACTGGCAGCGTCTTTGAGAGGAGAAGCCGCCGACGTGCTGCAAACATTGCCCGATATGACGCAACTGAATTTTGACACTCTAAGTTGTGCACTTGAAATGAGATTCGGCGAAAAATTCTTCAAAGAGTATGCGAGAATACAAATGAAGAGCCGCCATCAAAAATCGAATGAAACCCTTCAAGAGTTTGCTTCAGAAATAGAAAGGCTGGCAAATTTGGCGTTCATTGACTGTCCAACAAATGTACGGGAGATGCTCTCACTGCAGTACTTTGTGGACGGAATAAAAGATCCACAAGTAGAGAGAGCGGTACGAATGGCAGATGTGCAGGATTTAAAGGCTGCATTACTATATGCCTTAAAGTTGGAAGCAGCTACACAAGCCAGCCGAAGAGATCGTCATTCAGTCCGAGGGGCAACGGTGAACAAAAGCTCAGACACTGAGAGCGACGTCTTGAAAGAAATTAGGAATATAAATCAAGAGCTGGAAGCTTTAAAATATGGAAGAGCAAGCTCAAGAAGACAGAATCTCAGGTGCTGGGGATGCGGTGTTACAGAACATCTCCGAAGAAACTGCCCCAAAGTCCGCGAACGTGAGATGAATTCAAGACCAGAGAATAAAAAGCCCCACCTGAAGATCCTTCAAATATCGAAAATGAGTGGCGGCGATAATGAATTATATGGGATAGGATTTATTAACGAGATTCATGCCGTATGATTGTGGATACAGGAGCCAATGTAACAATAATAAGAGAAGATTTGGCTCGAAAATTGAAATGTAAACTCAACTGGACTCCGCCCTGCGTTACCCTGCAAACTGTGACGGGCGACAAGATAGGCATATATGGAAAGGCCGATTTAACCGTCAACTTTGGAGGAACGAAAAATTACCATACTGCATATGTGGCTGACATAACAGATCTTTGCTTAATCGGGCTAGATTTTCTGAAGAAGTTTTGCTTCAAACTAGATTTCAAAAATAACAAAATGTTCTCAAAATTTGAAGAAATAAGTCTTTTTGGATTAAATAACGAAATTGAATGTAAACAAACAGTAATAGCCAAAGAAGACATCAATCTTGATCCAAGACCTGAATTTTTAATTCCAGTTGTAATTAAAAGTAAAACTAATTACCGATTTGGCCATATAGATTATCCCGAAGACAATAGTAAACAAGCAGGAGTATTGGTGGTTTCTTCTGTAGTAGACCTCTCGAAAAAGACCATTCCAGTCAGAATTGCTAACATCAGTGATAAGACGAGGATTATCAAGAAAGGAGAGGTGATAGCATCATGTGCTCCTGTGACGTGCATAAGTCAAAATTCCAGTCACTCTCAGAAATCTTCAGATAATTTAGTCAAGGATTTGTTACAAAATACAGACTTAGATCCAAATCAAAGGGATGCTGCGGAAAGTTTAATTAGGGAATTCCAAAGTTTATTCTCCCAAACATCTGAAGACTTTGGACGAACCAAAATGGCACAACACCGAATTCATACTGGAGATCACTCACCTATTAAACAACACCCTAGACGATTACCTTTTGCCAAGCAAGAAGAGGTGCAGAATTTAATTAAGGATATGGAAGAAAATGACGTCATCCAACCATCGACAAGTCCATGGGCGTCTCCCATTGTATTAGTAAGAAAGAAGGATGGTTCAACAAGATTTTGTGTAGACTACCGCCGACTGAATGACGTCTCTAAAAAGGATAGTTACCCTCTACCAAGGATTGACGACACTCTTGACACACTTGCGGGCAACACTTGGTTCTCGACATTAGACCTGAAGAGTGGTTACTGGCAGGTAGAGATCCATCCCGACGACCGCGAGAAGACTGCCTTCACAACGGGACAAGGATTATGGCAATTCAAGGTAATGCCTCTTGGTCTATGTAATGCACCTGCAACTTTTGAACGTCTTATGGAAACGGTTCTCCGGGGGCTGTCATATGAGGCATGTCTTTTTTATTTAGACAATGTCATAATCATAGGAAAATCATTTGATGAACTTTTGAACAACCTCAGGCGGGTGCTACAAAAGTTAAAGGAAGCTAATTTGAAGTTAAGCCCTTCGAAGTGCAGTTTGTTTCGTAATGAAGTCGCCTAACTTGGACACATTATTTCGTCGGAAGGAGTTAGGACTGATCCGGAGAAGATATCGGCCGTGAAAAATTGGAATCGTCCAGCAGATGTTCACCAGCTTCGAAGCTTTCTAGGATTATGCACCTATTATAGAAAATTTGTCAAAGGCTTCTCGATGATTGCAAGACCACTTCATAAATTACCAGAAGCCAATCAGAAATTTATGTGGACACAGGAATGCGATGCTGCTTTCGAAAAGCTCAAGGAGGCATTAACATCCACTCCAATTCTGTCATATCCTCAAATCGATAAACCGTTCATACTTGATACGGAAGCAAGTAACGAAAGCATTGGCGCTGTACTGTCCCAGGAAATCGACGGCGAGGAGCGTGTTATCGCCTATTTCTGCAAGTGCTTGTCAAAGGCAGAGCGAAATTTCTGCGTAACAAGAAAAGAGCTTCTTGCTGTAGTGAAAGCCATAGACCATTTTCATCACTATCTTTACGGTCGAAAATTCCTGATCCGAACTGATCATGCTTCTCTAACTTGGCTACTGAATTTTAAGAACCCTGAAGGCCAGATAGCCAGGTGGATACAAAAGCTTCAAGAGTACGATATGGAGATACGCCATCGAAAAGGCTCATCACATGGAAATGCAGATGCTCTCTCAAGAAGACCCTGCTCAGGGAATTGTAGATACTGCGACCGGGTTGAGAAGAAATTTAATGCCAAAGGTCCTATAGTTAGACAAGTTACAAGTGGGTCTACATCATCGCAAGATCCGTGGAGTGATGAGAGCTTGCGTAAAGATCAACTTGCTGATCCTGAAATTAAGCCAATTCTAGAGCTGAAAGCGGAGTCCAACAGGAAGCCCAGCTGGCAAGACATGGCCCATTACCATCCTACGACTAAACGTTATTGGGCTCTCTGGGATTCCCTATATTTGAAGAATGGTATTTTGTACCGAAAATGGGAGTCTGACGATGGAAAGACATGTAGATGGCAACTACTACTCCCTAAATCGAGAATTTCTATGGTCCTTCAAGAACTGCATGGTAGTCCCACAGGAGGTCATTTTGGTGTAATGAAGACCCTGCAAAAGGTTCGAGAGCGTTTCTACTGGAATAATGTTCGCAGTGACGTGGAGAAGTGGTGTCGAACTTGTGACACCTGTGTAGCACGTAAAGGTCCAAAGAGGCGCACCCGTAGACGATTGCAACGTTATAATGTAGGTGCTCCTTTCGAACGAATTGCTCTAGACATCCTAAGTCCACTTCCTAGAACATCTGATGGCAATAAGTACATCCTCGTTGTCATGGACTACTTCACTAAGTGGCCTGAAGCATACGCCATTCCTAATCAAGAGGCGGTAACCGTAGCAGACTTACTGGTTCAACACTGGGTGTCCAGATGCGGAGTTCCTCTTCAAATCCATTCTGATCAAGGAAGAAGCTTTGATTCGGCTGTGTTTAAGGAAATGTGTTGACTACTCGGCATGGACAAAACTCGAACTACACTTCTACATCCGCAATCGGACGGCATGGTGGAGCGTTTCAATCGTACCATCCTAAATAGCCTCTCTCTCCTGGCGTCAAGAGACTAACAGGACTGGGACAAGAAATTGCCTCTTTTCCTGCTTGCCTACAGGAGTGCCACTCATGAGGCCACTGGTTACTCCCCTTCTCAAATGCTCTTTGGTCGTGATCTTCGTCTGCCTGCGGATCTTTTGTTTGGCCGTCCTCCTGACGCTCCTTTGTCGCCTGAAGAATACGTGGATAGACTCCAGGCATGGATTGAGGAGGTTCATTGTCTAGCGAGGAACCGAATCGGACTGGCATCAGAAAAGATGAAGACACGGTACGACATAAAGGCAACTGGACATGCATTCAACGAAGGTGACAAAGCTTGGTTGTGGAACCCCATACGTCGTAAGGGACTGTCGCCAAAACTACAAAGAAACTGGGACGGTCCTTACACAGTCGTCAACAGTCTGAATGACGTCGTCGTTCGCATACGAAAATCGCCACACACCAAGCCCAAGGTCGTACATTATAACCGGCTAGCCCCTTATTTTGGCCAAAGTGATTAAAAATTCAAAACTGGAATTTCAGACCACGGTCATGAAAGTCACTTTTTGTAAATATGTAAATAGCAATTAGTTCTTATTTATGTAAATCTTATTATTATTATTATTTATTTATTTATCTATTTATTTGTTTATTTATTTTAAGTGTTTTCCTGTAACTCAAGGATTGCACTGCCCGGGACGTGCAGTCTTTGAGGAGGGGGTAGTGTTACGAATTTTGTAAATAATTAGTGTTTGTACTGTAAAATAATGTAAATAATCTTATTAAGCTCCATTTCTTTACTAATATTAGTTTTTGTTACATTGTCTCTGTTATCAAGCAAACTTGTCTATTATTTTCAGTGAATGTCTATGGCAGCTTTGCGAAATATTAGAGATATCGCCAAGTTGGCGTCACTTTTGGCGACTAATTTTGGTCGCCAAATTTGGCGATCTATTGCCAAGTTGGCGACAAACTTGGCGATTGTTGGCGAAGGTAACCCTTCCCTCTATGGTAACCCCCCTTTAGATATGCTGATACATTGAATGGTGTTCCGTGGTTTTCCAGTTTTTTCTAGAAGGTTGTAGAAATTTCCACCGCATGCGGCGAGACTATATATAGGAGAGCGATACGAGCTGTTGTTGTTATTATTTACCAGTCAGGCATTGAGTGAGCTACTAGAGATTGTCCAAGCAAGTTTGCTTGATGTATTGAGTTTTATCTATGTTGTTTTGAATGTGATATAGTGTTGAGACTTTGTATAAAGAGTCTCTGCGACCTATATTTGTACTTGTTCGATAGATTTGAACAGTTAATTTGGAATATCTAGTAATATTTGTGAGTTTCGAAGACTCTGTTGTTCTGAAGATCTGTAAATAAATTATTTTCTACTTTTCTAAGAGAAAAGAGTTTGAAGTTGTCTAACCATAAGATCGAAAGAACCCTATATACGCAACAGTATATTAAAATCAACCTGAATAATAAAATTTATAATGGATCTCGTTCCGTTTACAGACTAATATATGTACTTTTCTCATATTGCTTTTTAATATTTTTAATCCATTTTTTAGATTAGTGTACAAATTTTAAAATTCCATTCACTGTTAGAGGAATATATAAAAGTGCTCATTAAATTAAGGGATATCAACAAAGAGATAACGAGTGTTATTTTTAACAATCGAAATCCTTATCAGAAGTTATATTTAGCAATCGTACGTGCATATACGACTCTCGAAGAGTTCCAAAAAACGTTTCCTATAATCATTTTAAACCGATAATCTTTATTTAAAACTTCTGTTGCCAAGGTTAAATTAATCTGTTCGGAAGATTATTTATTTAAATATCCGTAGTGGTTGAAAACGTTGTAAAATTTTGGAACTATGCGACCTCTGCATACATTTTATGAAAATGCATTTTGCAGTTTTCTGCATTTTCCCCAAAATAAATAAAAATTACGAGACCATATTATTTTTACATAGAAATCATCATTTATAAAAAAAAACCTATTTATAGAAATTTTTTGGATTTTCAAATTTTATCTATAAACTGTAGGAATCAGAATTTGCGAATAAGTGTAACATAGCACAGAAAGAAAAATATAAATATTTTAAGCATACATGATATACAACAATACAGCAGATGCATTTATACAGGATCATTTATATCCAATCACAAAATTCATTTACAAAAAAATCCATCAATTCCAGTTCATTTAATTCCAAACCTTCAAATAGGGTTTTATTGCGCTGCTGAATTCTAATAATGGAGGAATTTTATTACCAAATTTTTGCTTTCGCATATGGATTGTATCAACTTCATTCCGTTGAATCATGAATCACATTCTCCATTATACAAATTGAAAAAAATCTTCTTCCATAAATAGTTTAAGCGTTCTGTTACGCTATAAAAATGACAAAGTCAATAAACGTTTATCGTCAGTTGCTTCGGAATTACTCAGCATGCATAAATTTAAAAATAAATTTAAAAATAAAAAATAAATTTAAAATGATAAATTTAAAAATAATTCACTCTTGAATTTTTTAAATAACAGCCAATCAGTATATTTAGATACAGTTTTCAAATAAATTATGTTACAAAGTATATTTTTTTCTAGATGGAAGTGTTAAAATTTAAATTGTTTGATTACATATTAATTTTGTTTTTTATAAATATCACTCATTTATTTGCATATAAATGCAGCTTTTTCTCATGATGAAAAAAATATCCCGAATAATATTTATAGTTTTATGTGCAAATAGTTAATTATCATTTCTTAACGAGATAAGCGATAGATATTTTCATAAAAGCTTGAAAATTATATATCCGCAATAATTGAGTCAAATGGGATACAGTTATCAATCAAATTGCATTTGAAAGTTTTTGAAAGTTTTGAAAACATTTTTCTCGATACGACGGCGTAAAATTTGAAGATGTGCCATGCTTATATGATTAAGAAATTGAACTCTTTTTTTAATTTTCCTACTGGTAAAATGACAGGTAACCAAAAAAAACCCCTGCCGGCTTGGCCTATAGGCGGAGGTAGATTTCGTTAAGTGCTCATTTCAACAACAAAAAATAAATTGTAATTGGAGAAAAACCCAGTTTAACAATTTTATTTTTTTTTAAAGTCATTATTTTTGCAATAGCCGGGTTTATCAGAATCATCTTAAGCTAAATTTGGCTCAAATACCCATTTTAACAGCATTTTTAAAAAATATAATCTGGCTTTATTAAATAAATTTACCAATATGATAAATTATATAGTACTAAATATGAAGAACTTCCATCTGAATGCATTTGAGAGCAAAAATGGTTTTAAAAATGAGTCATAAAATAAGCAATTTCTTATTTGAATGCATCCTCAAATCTTCAACCAAGATCGCTTTGGGAAATTTTATTCAAAATGACTACTCTGACAGCATTTTTAAAAGTATATTCTGTCTTTATTGAAAAATTGACCTATACGACACATTATATAGTTTCTAAATAGGAGAAACTATCAACTGGATGCGTTTGAGAGCAAAAATGATTTTAAAAATGAATCATAAAATAAGTAACTTTTCAATTGAATGCATCTTCAAGTGTTCATAAACGATCCTTTCGGAAAATTTTGTTAAAAATAGCTAATTTGACAGCATTCTTTGAAATAAATTCTGCCTTTATCGAAACACTGACCAATACAGCACATGATACAGTTTTTAAATTGATAACCTGCCAATTGGATGCGTTTGAGAGCAAAAATGATTTTAAAAATTAGTCTTAAAGTAAGCAATTTATGCTAATGCATGTAAGCAATTATTTGAGTACTTCCTCAATTTTTATATCACAATCACTTAGGAAAATTCAGTTCAAAGTGCCTTTTGTGGCAGCTTTTTTGAAATATATTCTGCTTTTATCGAGAAACTGTGCAATGCATCACATTATATAGTTCCTAAATAAAAAAAACCTCCCATTTGGTTGCGTTTACAATCAAAAGTGAATATAAAAAAGAGTCATGCTATAAAAAGTTTGGATTTAAGGTTTTTTCTTCAACTCCTACTTTTCTTTAATTTATTTTTGCCATAAGAATTATTCCTATAACAAACTTGTCACTTGTCAGTATAAAAATTCTAGATATTATTGAGTAGATGTGAAATAAATTTCATCGGATTTGATATCTTAAGAATTCACGAAGTTATGGATTTTTTTTCTTTTTCCACCTTCCTTTTTCATTTCGGTTTTATTTTTTTTTTCATCGATAAAAGTTTGTTTTATCAAAAACTTGTAAATACAAAAGTTTTAGATAATGTTTAGAACATTTTTAAAAAAATTAGATGGACTTGATATTTTGAGAATTGACGAAGTTAAGATTTTTTTTCTTTCAAAAATCCTGTTTTTATCGCTTCTTGAGCCCATTTTTAATTTTATAACATATCTGTCATGCATAAACTTTTGGCCTATTTCTTAGAAGTAGAACAAACTTTACACTCTAAAACTGGTAGGAGTGAAAAGCTCACTTTTGGTAGGAGTGATTTGCCTTTTCACTCTTTTTAGAGTGATTTTTATACAAATACACTCTTTAAAGAGTGGAATTTCCAATTTCCTAAAAAGGAGTGAGATATCTCACTCCATTGTCAAGAGTGAAATGGCTCACTCCATGGTCGAGAGTGAAAAATCTCACTCCGCTAACGATATTGAAAGCCCGGCATCATACCCTTGAAAAAAATATCCGCTCAACTTTGAACCAATATATGGAGTAAAACAATGAAAAGTTCCAAAAGATGTCAATTCTTACTTTTCAAAAACTACATTTTATAATATAACCTATAAAATTACGCTTATTTGCTATTAAAACGCACTCGTTTTCAAAAATCAGTGTCACTCCTTCGAAAGAGTCAACGGTCACTCTTAAAAAGTGACTTAGATATGTATTACGCATCAGCCAATCAGAAATCGTCTTCTCGGTTGTGATGTTAAAAATGTTTCCGCCATTTTATCGTGTCCGTTATGTGTCCGATTTTCGTTTCCTCGGTCTACAAATGTGGATCTTTAATTTTTGTTATTAATACTGAAAAGTAGTTTAAATTTCGATCTTGGAATGATATACTCCGATATCTTATGATTCAAAATAATCCACATAGATTACGTTTCTTAATCTGGAGTCAAAATGGAGAACAAATAATTCAGTAAAAAGCAATAATACTCCATTAATACTCAATCACGAAGATGTTGCACTGCGCATATCTTATTTATCAAACAAAGGATTATTATTCATCAAACAAAAGATAATATTTAACATACAAAACGGTAAGTCACTTTTAATATCAACTTTTTATTTTCCGAAAGTAAATTCTAGAATGTTGAGTTAAAAGTTTTATTTTACACAGGAAGTTGTCTTCTATCTCTGTGTGCTCGGAGAAAAAAAAAGAAAAGAAAAATCGCTGTCGCAAAGATTGGTATTTTATGCCTGACGTTAACAGAATAAAACGCTTTAGTAATTTTAAAAGTTTCCAGTATGACTTATATTAAATGACATTTATTTATTAGAGATAAATAATTCATTAAAATTGTTTTTCCAACAGTAAGAATAAAACATATGTAGCAGTGTTGAATTTAGAGGGTATCCCCGGGGAGGTATCCCCCGGAGCATTGAAATGCCTCCCGGAAATTTTGAGATTTTGTGTTTTCAATGGTCAAAATGGGCAATTTCCCTGCTCTATAATGTCCCCCCCCCCCCCGCAGCCAGAAATATTCCTCCCGGAGAAAAATGTCTTAATTCAACACTTATGTAGTCATTTCTTTTATTTTATATTTTCTTCATTTTTCTTTTTCCTAAATGAGTATATTTTTTATAAAACTTTAACTCACATTCATAGAATACTATAGGGTAGATGTAACAGTATTGTACACACCTGAATGTTTTTGGCTTATAAAAAAAATAACTAATAAAAATTTAGCTTTTATTTATTTTTTTTTTTTCGTAACTCGCCCTTGCATATTTTATAATTTGGCACTTTTGTTGACACTCTTAATTAAAACAATCAGGAAGCACAAAATAATGTTTTAAGTATCACTGCTTTTCATTGACAGTCGGGTTTTCATTGAAAATCATACTAAGAGCTGGCTTCATTTAATAAATTTATGTATACCTTATTTTATTGCAAAATTTGCAATTTTTTGTTTTTATAGTTGAAGAAAGCTTTGAATTTTATATATTTAATGTCGTTTATAAAATTTCATTAATTTTTAAGATTTTGAAAGGAGTGTTCATTACTGGAATACTTAAGTAGTGATTTTCCAGTAACATACACCTCATATAGGCAATGTTAAAAAAGCAATTACGGTAATGTTTATAGTGCACAAAATATTTTGATTTAATTAAAAACTTAAGTAATCAATTTTAATTTTTAAATTGCACTTACCAAAATGTAATGACACCAAATTTTTTATAAATAGTTGTTTTTAAGTTATATTAATGTGATTTATAAAATTTCAATATCTTCTACATTTTATTATTATTTTTTAAAAATGAATCTAACGATGTTTTGCCTATTTTATAATCTGGCAGTCAAACCACTCATGAAGCCGAAAAAAATGTTTAAGGTCACAGTCAAAGAGAGGCTTATAGGGCTTAATCATTCACCATTTAAATAAAAACACTTAAATTACAGAAGTCGCCAAAAACACATTTTCTCTCTTAAATATTTGTTTATTTTTTCTTTTTCAATTTTGTCTGCAGATATTTTTTTAAATAACACTTTCATTTTTTACCGGTTTTGAAAGTAAAAGAAACTTTATAAAAATATCTGCGACCGAAATCGAAAAAGTAAAAAAGATGCGATATAGAGACGAACTTCAGCTATTCAATGTAAAATAAATATATAAATAAAATGTCAAAATGCAAATGAGATATTAGAAAAATTTCTCCCCATAGGATTAGCATTAGCTCGTGAGTGTCTTCTCCGGCAGGTACTACATGCACATCTACTCTATATACGGGAATAAAAAATTGAAATTAAATATGACTTACCATGTCATTTTATAAATACGGCTTGTATTAATATATATTTTTCAGAAATAAGATTTTAATTACACTGAAAAAAAAACATAGATAACGTGCATTATGGATTTATTTAAATAATATGTAAAACTTAATGGGTATATCTGAAAAAAAAAATACATGTTTAATATTTTAAAACTGTTTAATAACATGTGCTTATGGGCATTTTAAAACTATCATGTATTTATGGGACTACCAATGAAAGTAAACACAAGGAGAAAGATTGGAATAAAATACAGTGTCTCACATAAGTGATGGGACACTTGTGCTTTACAAAAGGAAACTAATCAAATAAATTTAAAAAAAACTGTACACATTTTTTTTGTGGGTGTGTTTCATACTTAAATTTAGTAAAGATTATTACATAATATACATTTTGTCAAAATATTAAAATATTAATTTAATAAAAATACAAATGTTTAGAACGGAGCAAAAAATAGCTCACATAAGTGATGGGACACCATTACATATGCAACAAAAATCGTCTGAAATAAGCAATAAAAATATTTTTGGGGGTTTTATTTTTACTTAAAAGCAATTGGCAATAATTTATAAAATCGTATGCAGTATTTCTCTCCAGTTTGTTTTGGAATTTTTGTGTTTTTTAGCTCTGTGTAGCCATGAATGCTAAACGAAAAGAAACTTCGCCTGAAATTCGAAAATTAGTTATTAATTTGCATAGTGAACGTGGAAAATCTATTAGAAGAACTGCTGAAACAGTTAACTTGAGTCGTTCAACAGTTTTCAATATCATTAAACGATATAAAAAGAATCATATGATTCAGGATAAAAGAAGACCTGGCTGACCATCAAAGCTATCCAATGGAATAAAGCGAATTATCGTTCGAAATAATAAAAAAAATCCAAGAAATAGTGCTTCAAAAGTTGCTGCTGATTTACAAGCATTATATGGAATAATTGTTAATCCTGAGACTATTAGACGGGTAATTCTATCTGCTGGATATCAGCTGGTAGAGTATCCAGGAAAAAATTCTTCGTAAGTGAAAAGAATAGAAAACTCAGACTAGCTTTCGCAAAATCCAACATAAATGAGAACTCTGATTACTGGAATAAAGTTATGTTTGCTGATAAGAGTAAATTTAATATATTTGGTTCTGACGGTAGAATCTTGGTGTGGAGAAAACCCAGGGAAGAATTTCGCAAACAGAACTTGGTACCAACAGTAAAACATGGTGGAGGAGGAGTTATGGTATGGGGGTGTAAGTCGTCCGCTGGAGTTGGTAATCTTCTTTTTATTGACAGTATAATCGATCAGTACAAGTATATTGATATTTTAAAGCAAAATTTGGAATCTTCAGCACGAAAATTGAATCTTCATAACGATTTTAAATTCTAGCAGGACAATGAGCCCAAGCACACTGCTCTGAACGTTAGACTCTGGCTGCTATACAACTGTCCTGAAATAATAAAAACACCACCACAATCTCCAGACTTAAATCCCATACAGAATATTTGGCAAGAGTTGGAATCAAGAATTCGCAAACACACCATTTCTTCCAAACAACAACTAAAATCGGTGCTTCAAGAAGAATGGAGTAAAATCACTCCAGAAATCACAAAAAAATTAGTCGAATCCATCCCAAAAAGATTAAATCATGTTTTAAAAGTAAAAGGAAATCCAACAAAATATTAAAACCTTTTAAAAAGTAAAATTTTTGGATAAATATTTGATGGAAAAGTAAGTGTCCCATCACTTATGTGAGCCATTTTTTGCTCCGTTCTGAACAATTGTATTTTTACTTAATTAATATTTTAATATTTTGACAAAATGTATGTTATGTAATAATTGTTACTAACTTTAAATATGAAACACACCCAAAAAAATTTTGCACATGTTTGTTTATTTATTTTATTGCAGTTTCTTTTTATAAAGCACAAGTGTCCCATCACTTTTGTGAGACACTGTAGTTTATTTCTGTCAATAATCTAATTCATGTGTAACTTTAATTACGTTTTCCCTTAAAAAGTTCAATTAATGTTACATACTTTGAATTAAATAAATATTGTCAATAAAGTATTTTATTCCAATCTTTACCACGTTTGTATTTATTTTCATTGTATGTTCTAAAAGACACGATTCTTTTAAAATGTCCATAATAGCAATAAAAAAGGGGAATTCATTGCAAAAAAAGGGCATTAACTCCTATGAAAAAAAGCCTATTCACTCCTATTTATCACAAACATTGCGATCTCGATGTCATAAATTCTACCCGAAAATATAAACATCATCGTTTTACTTTAAACGTGTGAAAAATAATTTAAATCTCTTACAAAAAACGAAGCTTCAAAAACATTTCAGATAAAAACTTAACACATACTTTAATCCAGAATAATTCTCCTACTTTTTCATTTCTCGTGATCGTTTGCGAAAAATAAAACTATGACCATGGAGTCACTATGAGAGTGTGGACACCAAAGTAATTACAAATATCAATCTAATTCGCGACATTCTCCAACCTTGAGTTTTCGACAGATAAACTCAACAATGGGTACAATAAAATATAAAATAAAATATGACTAATACTTACATTACAATGATAAGATACAATTCTTACAATATTACTTTTCTCAAAACAGGTAAATAAACATGTTCTTCTGCAATATTCAAATAAAATTAAACATATTATTACAAATTCAAATTAACACTATGAAATATACTAAAAAATAAGAATAAAGTTTTTTGTTGAAACAATATTTCGAGTTAATAACGTTTCGGGATAGTCACTATTCTGCCACTTCTCGTTCTTAATACTGGATTACTAGAAAGTTCTTTTGGAATCTCTAAATTGTACAGTTTTTGGACAGGTCGCAAAAGTTCACCATTTTCAGTTTTTAATCGTGCAACTCTTGGGTGGCCATCTTTACGAGAAATAAGTTCTTGCACTCGGGCTAGAGCCCAATAGGCACGTTTCTTATCAGACTCTACGAGTACGATATCACCAATGGTCAGTTGCTTGACATTCTTTTGCAAACAACTTTGCTGGCGCAATTGTCCTAAATGTTCAATACGAAATCGCTTACGTAGGTGTTCTCGAACATGTTGCCTATACTGAACTCTTTTATTTAATTCTTGCGAGTCAATTGCATCAAAATCTCTCACATCTGAAGATCTTATGTCCTGTAAAAACATCGATGGTGTTAACGGTGCTAGATCGTTCACATCTTCAGTAACATATGTTAGAGGTCAACTTGTTCACAATCACAGATAATTGTGAGCAGTTCTTCGTAGGATAATGAAGCTCTACCTAGAACTTTTCTCAGGATGCGTTTCACCATTTGTATCAATCTCTCCCACCAGGCAGTGGTAGGTAGCTTAAATTTCTGGCGAATCTTTTGGGCTCTAAATCTTCTGCATCCTACACATTTCTGTACTACTGCTCGAATAGTTTTCCTAGCTTTTACGGTCCAGTAGTCTTCTCGTAACGATGTTATCATAAGAGCCACTCCTGCATGCAAAAGCTCTTGGTGTTTCAAAGAGATCAGGCGGTGGACTACAGAATGGTCAGAAGGCAAAAGAACAGGGTATTTAAAATTGAAAGCATCTTCTCTATAAATAACTTGCGTTTTCACTCTTATAATACCATCTTCATCTAGGATTGGTCTTAAGCTACGTATCTTCTGATTATTCTTCTCGCTGAATCTGTCTTTCTGAATCAAAATTATCAGTTTTCTTTCGGCTTGTTTGAATACCAAACACGTAAGTTCAGAAACTTCTTTTGAATTAGGATTTCTGAAATTGTTTAAGAATCTTAAAATCCAGGCGATCAATCTTATAATTTTCTTGAAAGATGAAAACCGTCGATAATACCAATCACTAGATTCTGTGTTCTTGTTCATTGCTGAAATGACACTTTTCCGTTTTTCAGAGTTAATAATTTCTTCATCGGGAATTTCAACACTTTGAGGCACAGTATATTCAGGTTGAGCCAACAAATCCGGTCCCTCCCACCATCTTAGTTGTAAAAATTGTTCAATTGAACAACCTCTGGAAGGGATATCTGCCGGATTAAATTTTCCTTCAATGTGTCGCCATTGATTCTTCTGAGTAAAGGATCTGATTTCTTCTACGTGATTCCAAACGAATGATCCCCATCTTTCGTCTCGCTTTATCCAGCTTAAAGCTGTAGTTGAGTCACACCAATAAAATATCTTTAAATTTGGAATTCGTAGATCAGATATAACTCGACTTCCCAACCTGGCTCCAATACAGCATGCTAAAAGCTCCAACCGGGGTATCGTTATGTTCTTAAGGGGAGCTATTCTTGCACGTGACTGTACGAAAGTTACCAGGATTTTATCTTTTCTCTTTACTTTTAGAAAAATGCAAGCAGCATATGCATGTTTGCTTCCATCACAAAATATGTGAAGGCCTACATCATTACTTTCATAATTATCAAAATACATCCATCGCTGCAATTTGATGTCAGAAATCATCTTCAATCCTTGAACCCATTTTAAAAATTGTTTAGCCAAATTAGTTGGGAGTAATTCATCCCATTTAATTTTTAACTTCCAGCCTTCTTGCAGAATAAGTTTAGGGAGCAAAGTCACTGGAGAGGTAAATCTAAGAGGATCAAACACTTTCTGAGCGAATGAAAGTACAGCTCTTTTTGTGGGAATAAGTTGTTTTTCCTCAATAGAACCGATTTTGCAAGATAGGGTATCGTTTTCCAGATCCCAGTTTAAACCTAATACTGGTGTTACATTAGCTGTTGAATTTTCAGAAATAATTTGAATGGGATAATTTGACAACCATCCCTTGAGATTAAATTTTGCAGAGAATAGTAACGTTTGGGATTCAAATATAAACTTATTTAATTCTTCAACTGTGTTAAAACTGCAAACACAATTATCTACATATAACGATTTATTCAAAATTTCTACTGTAGAAGCAAGATTTTCAGTCGCACTTTCTGAATGATGCATCAAAGTAGCCGCTAATAAAAAGGGGCTACAATTGATTCCAAAAACAACACGTTTATGTCTATAAATTAAGCCATTTTCCCATATAAATCTCAGATAGTCTCTATCCTCTACTCTAATACCAATTTGAAGAAATGCCTTCTCTATATCGGATACTGCACCAACAGGATATTTCCGAAACCGATGCAATATAGAAGGAATCATTTCAAACAAATTTAATCACCTATCCAGGCAATCATTTAGAGAAGGGGAACCTTTAACATGAGCCGAAGCGTCAAAAACTGGTCTAACTTTAGTAGTTTCACTCGATTCTTTAAATACAGGTCTGTGTGGCAAATAATGTACTTTAGTTTCTTTATTATCAACCACCCTTTCAAGTATTCCTGCATTTATCCACGAATCAAATACTTCGCTACATACCTCAATTTTATTTAAATTAACTTTTTCCTCGTTGTAGCAAGCCGCTTTTCGGCCAATTCTCTATTGTTAGGTAAGCAAGCTTTATCTAGCACCCATGGCAATGCTACTTCGTATCTCCCTTCTGAATCTATTCTTATATTACTCTTAAAATGCTGCATAGTTTCTTCATGAATTTCAGATTTAGTTTTGGATTCAACTGGATCCGTTATACCCATAATATCCAGCTTCCACAAATCAGCAACAGAACAATTGTTCCAAAGTGATGAAATAATCATAGCAGACTCATTTGTTTCTGATTTAATACTTGGAATTTTTCCCATTAGAGTCCCTCCCATATGGGTTTTTACCGCAACCGGACCGCTTTCTAAAACTTTAATATTTCCGGTGAGTAATTTTCCGGCCACATCAGAACCAATCAATAATAATTTAATTTCATTTTCGGTTTCACATGAGCTAATTTCAACATCAGAAATTTTAATACCACATTTATTTAATTCTGATAACCAAGGCCCATTTGGCACTTTTCGTATTTTAGAACAAATTACAGGAACATCTAAAACATGCATATCACATTTATAACTATTGTCTATGCTACTTAAGTGAATTCTATATTTATTATGCTTTGTTTCACTTGTTTCAACATTACCAAATAATGTGTGAATTAATTTTATTTCACCAATACTTTTACAATTCAAATATTTAATTACATCTCGTGATAAATAGGAGCGTTCTGATCCTGTGTCAATAACTCCGCGCACGATTTTCTCTTTTCCATTGTGCTTTACACTAACACTCAAAGTTTGGAGTAACACAGTTTGATCTGAAACTTGAGTAGTTAAAACAGTGTCACTACTCCCTGATTCATGTTTATGACTATCTAATGACACATTATCACCTACATTAAAAACATTTTGACATAATATAAAAAAATGTCTTTTACCACAATTCGTGCATTTAATTTTAGAGTTACAATTGGGTGAAATGTGGTTTTTCTTCAGGCAAACAAAGCAAGCTCCTTTTTTCAAAATTAAGTTACGTTTCTCATCAAAAGAAAGCGAACTAGCTTTAAAACATTTTTCTGATAAGTGACACTTGTCGCAAAATATACATCAATCTTCACGTTTTTTAACTAAATTCTTATTAGACTTATTATTTATAAATAAATCTGTGGCAGTTGGCATTGAATTATATTCATTATTACATGTATGGTATTTCTTTGGGTTTCAACCAAGATTGGAATGAGCCAAAAGAACCCGCTCTTCCGCTATTACTTCATTTAAAAAAAAATCAAGGATAGAATTTAATTGGTTCTTACCTTGAGCAGTCTTCTCACGCTGTCTTTCCCAGATTTTAAGGACATCATGATGTAGACAAGATTCTACAAGTGGGAAAAGTATGCTAGCATACTTCTCTTCTGTGACACCTAAGGATTCTAGAGACCTAAGTTTTGTCTCTAGATTATCATATAACGACGATAAATTAAAATTCTTGCTTGATGATCGATTATTATTTAAGACTAATTGAAGAAGGTCTTTAACATATATCTCAATATGTGTATCTTCTCTGCCGAACCTTTCTTTCAGATGTAGAATTACTTTTGGATAATTATCAGCAGAAACCGGATAACTATTAACTATCTGTGCAGCTTTGGATTTCGGTGTTATCGCCTGTAAAAGATAAACAAATTTCAAATGTTCATATAAAGTGGTGTCTTCATGAATTTTACTGAATGAATTCCAAAAGATTAACCATAATCTTGCATCGCCATCAAACGGCTGTAAACTTATTTCTGGTAAGCGAAGTGGTCGGGACAGCGTTCTTTCAACATCTGTATAATTCTGCGATCGGAGTTGTTCTTCGATAGGCTTCCCCAAAAATGTCTTTACTTTATGCTTTATAGCAATAAATTTTTCTGTATACTCCTCGCATGCTTCAAATTCTTTAGAATAATCTTTTTCTATAACTTTCTCTGTCAACATAAAATTCAAAATTTCTTCATCTACAGCTCGCAATCTTGTGCTTTTATCTTCCAGTTGACACATTAAATTCTCCATTAAATTAGCATCTGGAGTTGCGTCCTTTAAAGCTTCACTTAAAGCATTATAAGATTTCGTAAATCCAGCTCTAAGAGGCGTTCTTTTGATTTTCAAATAATCCATATTTTCAATGACAACTTCTGTTAACAAATAAAAAACAGTTACTTTTCACACGTCCCTATTAGTTCGTGCGCCACATATCACAAACATTGCGATCTCGATGTCATAAATTCTACCCGAAAATATAAACATCGTCGTTTTACTTTAAACGTGTGAAAAATAATTTAAATCTCTTACAAAAAACGAAGCTTCAAAAACATTTCAGATAAAAACTTAACACTTACTTTATTCCAGAATAATTCTCCTACTTTTTTCATTTCTCGTGATCGTTTGCGAAAAATAAAACTATGACCATGGAGTCACTATGAGAGTGTGGACACCAAAGTAATTATAAATATTAATCTAATTCGCGACACTATTAGGAGTGAAAAAACGCACTCCTTTAGCAAAAGTGAATAGTCACTCCTCAGAAATAGTGATTATTGACCCCTGTGTAGAGTGAATATTCACTTCCTAGGAGTGAGTATTCACTCTTTCAAAGAGTCAATGATTCCACTTTTGCCCTAAGTGAATAGTCACTCTAAAGAGGTTCGGCATATTTTGAGTCTGCGATAGAGTGAGTATTCACTATTCTGGAATGATTATTCACTGCTTTTTATTTAGAGTGTAAACTGATTCGATATATATTTTATTTAAGAAGTTATGGCGTTTTACCGGTTTTCACAAAAACCCTCCCCCTTGGTCCGGTTTTGCCCATTAACGAACTTGACCGAGTTTTCATGCTCTTGATTTTATGCATCAGTCTGAAAGAGATTTGATCAGAATTAGAGAAGTTATCGTGTCCTTAAAAAAATGATATAGACCGGTAGATGGATAGATATATAATTCTTTTTTACTGATGGTTGTTTTCGGGTCTAGAAGCCATGATCGGCGTAGGTCTGCGAAAATCTTTCACAAATTCCAACATAGGAGCAGCCGCAATAGGCAAAATTTCATAAGAAATCTACCTAAAAGACTTAAAAAATTGTTTGCACTAGCAGATTTACTGAAATTCTCCGAAATTTTTTATATTTAAGCAATCTTCTATTTCCTTGTTTAATATTTATTTGCACATTATCGAAGAAGCCTGGCTATATATTCAGATCATAATTCATAAAAAAGGAATGATAAAAATGACAAACATTACATTACATCATCGCTTTAGAAAAGATTTATGTGTGAACCACAACAAGACAGATAGTAACATTAAAAGGACAAAGTATCCATTTATTACATTTAGTGTAACATTTTTGGGCGCATGCAATGTAATCAATGTACATGCGAAATTAAAATGTTTTACTTTGTCATTTATTTCAAGAAAGAAAGTAAATTTTCTGCCTTTTTCTGTTTTCATTTTTTATAGTTTCTTGAAACATCTAATCGATGAAATTCTAAAACCGTCATTTTGCAGTTTTGTGTTTTTATCACAATTAAAACACATTTACAATATTATATTATTCATGCATACGAAATTATCATTAATCAAAAATCTATTTATGAAATGGTTTTAGAATTTTCAAGTATCATTTATAAATTGCAAGAAGCAAAATTTGCAAATTAGTGTCAAATTGCAAAGAAATCTGAAATGATTAATACTTTAATTCTGCATGATATAGAGCCATTTTGTATAAGCACTTAAACAGAATAATTTATATACAAACACAAAGTTTACAAAAAATCCATAAATTCCAGATAATTAAGTTTCGAAGCTTATAATAGCTTTATTTAGCTGCTTTTTAAAAAAATGAGAAAATAAGGAACTTTATAACCAAAATTTAGCTTACGCATGTCGATTATATCAACTTCATTCCGTCAAATCATAAATAAATTTCTCCATTGTACAAATATAAAACTCTTCTTCCACAAATAGCTTAAGCTATATGTTTTTCATCTGAAATTGTCAAACCAATAAACTTTTATCGTCAGTAACTTACGAAATATTTACCATGCATTTTAATGGCAGTTCCTGTGCGTTATATGTTGACGGAAGTGCTATAAATGTTTATTCTTAACAGCGAAGTTTATTTTTGCAAGATTTAATTTTAAAAGATCAATGCTATGATAATTAAACTTTATTGCCGCTTACTTGCTTTATTAGAAAGGAAAGGAGTATATATATATATATATATATATATATATATATATATATATAAGTTTAAATTTCAAAGTATTCTGATAATTCGGAATGCGCAAGCGTTTTAAGAAAAGAAAAAATCTGTATAATAATAGACAGATTTTCAAGTGCAAAAATTTATGTCCCTTATAAGACACATCGTAAAAAAAATTTTATTGCATAAGTTTTGTGAATCAATTATCATAATTTTTTCAAATTAAAACTGTCGATTATTTAGTGGAATTTCGTTTTTTTAAAACCCCACTCGTCCCTTAACAATGTGTTTAAATTTGTTGAAAATTTTTTCATAAAATACTGAAAACTTTAAAATTAATCGTAAGCAAAAATTAATATTTTTTTTTATAATTTTTTATTTCACTTCAATGATTGTATTTATGTTTTTGCACTTCAAATGTGGTACTTGCAATTTTATTTCTCTTTTAAATATATGATCGATATTAAATTTTATATAATGACGTAAATCGTGTCACAATGTAATATTGTTATGTTTTTCGGTGGTTACCATGCATTTATATTAATTTTACATGATAATATAAGACATTTCGACAGATTACCGCCGAGAAATTTTTTAAAAAGTTATAGATTAGATAACGCAAGAATTCGATGTTTTTATTTTTTTAACTATTATGTATTTTTTGTCACTGAATCGTAAAATTACCTTATTTTTTACGCATTATGTCAGGATTTTTCGCAAATGGTTAATTGTGAAAAAAAATATTTTAAAATAAATGAGATGGCTGTGTTTTTACCTTTTGATAATTTATTTCTATGTAATTTTTATCACCAAATCTGATTTTCTTATCATTTTAATTAATCACGTTAGAATTTTTTTGCAAATAGTGAATGTCAACGTTGAAGGTCGCAATAATCTGGTACTATAAAACAGATATAAAACTTTTAAAATTATATATTTAATTGAATAATTTATAAATTTTTTGGCTTACATTTTTTGTACTCAAATTCTTAAAACTAATTAGCTAACGGGTCTGATGAGTTTGGTTAAAAGGCACAATTTTAACTGTTAACTTTTCTAATTTGAAATTTACTTTAAACCTTATTAACCATATTACGTGAACCGTATTAAAATTTATTTTATATACTATTTTCACAAATAGACCTGAAACGGGTTTGTTACTTAAGTGATAAAATTTTGCACCTCTTTTTATGAAACTGCACAGCTGGGATGGGAGCAATTTTTAAGAAAATATTGCATGTGTGCGATCTTTATGAATATTCATGTATATACGTTTCTTTCAAGAATCTTAATTTTGTTGAAAAATTATAAATCTATACCGAAAATTACAAAATAATTTATATTTTATGTGAATACGAAACATCTTTTATTAAAGATTGACCTGGAAAAAACATTTGATTAATATCAGAGGCTAAGCCGTCGGCATTACTAACATTATTAAATTTCTATCACATTTGTTTAAAAATAAAACTGTTTCAATAAAAATAAACTAGTACATTATAATGCTTCCCCCAATGTATTCTTACATGTACCAATCTAATCTCGGGATTTTCATGTAAAACAAACATGAAATATTTTTACAGAATGCATAACAAAATTCTTGGTAATATCAGACACAGTCACCATTTTCTTAGAAATATCTACTTTGTAATGCAGATTTATTCTTCCTTTTAAGCCTTTATCTACTGAATTATGATATACTTCAACATTTTTCAAAGAAACAAATCAGTTATTAAAATGAAAATTTAAAGAATTTATATTTAAAAAAAATCACTCATGAGAAGTTTAATTTGTTAGAGATTATTAATTAAAGTGTTACTAAAAACCGTCAATACACTATGCGTAAGAAATTCTGTTAACAAAAAAACCAACATGATCTTTGAAATAAAACTTAAAGTCTTAAAAATATTAATTAACAAGGACTCTAGAAAGTTATCAATAAAAAATGTTATATTGACATAATCTTTTTTCACATGAAAAATGAGTAAAATTTAAAATTTAAAAATTAATTATTATTGTATATTAAAATTAAATGTTATTATTTTAAACATAAAAACTGTTAAATTAATTAAAATTGTTTTAAAATTTTCTTTAGGTTTCGTTTTTGTCAGTAGTCTTTTAGTTATACGACATTTATATTTCAGAGTCATATTTTCTCTCATCTCCACATATGTAATAAATAAATTGACATTGTGTTTTCAAATGTGTGTTTACATATGAATTCCGAATAGAATTTCTAGCATAGCACAAAGTGTTGGTGTCACTACTTTTTTGATTTTATATAAAAAATAATAATGAAAGAGAAAAGAAATACTAGGAAGAACAGATTACTGCACTATAATTTAGTAATTATACAATAAAACATATAAAAATTATGGACACCTATTCTCTTCTGACCCGATGTATTCTATCGAATACGCATCTTTACATTTTTTTCCAGTTTGTAAATAATATTTAATAAAAAAGGAAAATTAGTCTGAATCGAGACTAACAGATAGCGGAATTAAACAAAATATCAAAAAGTTTCTTATAGTGCTTTTTAAGCAAACTACGTGTTATAAAATAGTGGCTTGCAGCAAAAATGTTCCAAAAGTACCAAATTGAAAATGTAAATAATATTGCTGTGCGTTAAAACACCATTTGTAGAGTTCATTAGTAATAACCAATTGTTACACACACACACACACACACACACACACACACATATATATATATATATATTGTTTTCCATTTTTTTTGCAATGCAATAAAAAAAAATATAAATCCTAAACAATTGTCAAAAATGTACTTTGTGATTTTCCACGTACCGTCAAATTTTATGTACAAAAAATAAAATTTAAACTTTTTGCTGTTCAATCTTTATTAGTATCCATTTATTAATATAGAACCATAACTAAAAGTTTAAAAAAGTACATAGACTCTAGGGATTTGAAGAGGCTATATAGACAAAAAGCAAACAAGAAGTCTTTCTCCACGACCCAGTGCATTGGCGGTTAATACTTTCATTCAAACCGATAACTCGGTCCCTACCTGCCGGATTTCCCAAGGTAAACGGTTTAGACAGCTGGTATCGGGGAGGATGACCGCTTTATCTCCGTGTCGCGGCAATAAATCTGATGATCACTTTGGTCTTTAACCTAGTGGTATTGCCTATTGCTTAGTTGTGAGCTTAGTTTATCCGGCTGCTTAACACTTTACTCTTCCTGTTTCGTATTTTCGGTTTTATACACGTGTTGATTTCGTAATTTAGAACCTTGATCAGGTGACGGGATCTTCACCTAGCAAGGCACCTTCAGAAATATAATTCACAGGTAACTTGGAGTACTTTGCACCCATGATGAATTTTATATGTACCAGGTGTTATTAGCGCACATACCGGCTGACACCAATCCGATGATCAGATCCCTAGCTGCCAGATTTCCTTAGCCGAGTGAGTTAGCCCCGGGGTAACCCGATGCCATACAAGCAACATTCAAGCCCCAATGTTATACAAGCTGTCCGTCTGATTGTCGCATGGCGGCCATCTAGTAGCCCCCCCCCCTTCCCGGCCGATCTAATTACAGAGCCTGTTATTTTGATCATTGCTCTGTTATACTAGTTGCTTAACTAACTTTGTTGATATCGCTCTTGCACATTACACATACACATCTGGCCTGGGGAGTAGGGAAATCAGAAATTTTGATAACTAATCAATGGTGATTAAAGTACACTGGGTGGTGAAGAAAACTTCTTGTTCCGAGTCATTCAACTGTTAAACTAAATACACCGTTTACTTAAAATAGATAATCAAATTGTATTCTAAGGTCAAAATGAACTCATAAAAATACAACATTTATCTTATGTCCTTTATTATGTTTGCAACAATAATAATAAAAAAAAAAAACGTGGCAATCTGTTCAAAATGTCTGTTAAAAATCTGTTAAACACACCGACTGTTTTAAAGACAACATTTTTCCATGCTGAAATAATGAACCTAGAACTTACCAACCTTGAAAAAATGGAGTAAAAAGAGTTTTTTTAAAGTACCATTAATATAATAATAATATTTATTATGTGATGAAAGTTTAAAGTGAGTGTTACTTATAAATACCGACAGTATATAAATGGTTAAAGAGATGTTGCTTTAGATTTTAATTAGTTATTTTATCAAAATTAGTTTAAATT
Organism: Maratus speculifer; assembly: GCA_964019185.1. Taxonomy (NCBI): domain Eukaryota; kingdom Metazoa; phylum Arthropoda; class Arachnida; order Araneae; family Salticidae; genus Maratus; species Maratus speculifer. Next base: position 81,548,297 of record OZ025294.1, read on the forward strand.
ACTTTTTTTTGCATGCAAACTCAGACCGAAAGATTCAGTAATAAGTCCAACATATACTTGTGTCAATTTATTGACTTCAGGTGAGAATATGCAATATTTCCGCGAAATGTCCCCGGTACAGGAGATAAAAACTGATCTTCACCTTTACCTCACATCTTTACCTTTACATCAAACGGTTAGATATAAAATGATCATTAGCAGTCAGATATGATGTAAGTGCATCGAGTCATACAAATTTCAATTTTGTACAATTATAACCCCACTGAATACGTCACTTAATGAAAATTTTGAATTCAGAATTAGGAACAGACAGGAAGCATGCTCACATAGTAAGGATTTAAAGATGAGAAAAAGAGTTAATTTTGATTTATTTTAATAGAGGTTTTGAGTAAGCCTTGAATTTAATGGGAAAATAATATATCAAGCGCAAAAGAGAATAAAACTCATAAGATATGATAGGTAATTTTTTTTTTGAAAGAAAAATAAGTATTGGTAAAATTGAAAATTGTAAAAAAAAAGAATTTGATTTTAAAAGAAGAATAAATAATGAGGTGTGATAATATATTAATTCCATCATTGCAACCATTCCTAGAGATTTAAGCACAACTTCACTCAAAAAAGAATGACTTAACCTCCCAAACACTTCCATAAAACTGCCTGCAACATTTAAAATCAAATAGTTGCAGAGCTACCTAACTATACCGTTAAAAGTGAAGGTGACAAACCGGTGCCATTTGGAATCCTAGGGTGCCATAGGGGCTTGGATATGTGGTTGCAGTGCCCACAGGTCTCTTACTGGGTGATTGGAGCTAAATAAGGTGCTATGCACTTCATATTGGCTTCAATGTGGCACCTCATAGGGTGACTGGAACCATGCGCATGCGCTGTGACGTGTGTCTTTCTGTTTTCTGTGACGGCAAGTAAAATCTATGGCTATGAGTGAATGAAGGTGAGCTCGATGGCCGAGTGGTTAGAACGCTGAGCTTGTAATCAGACGTTGTGAGTTCGAATTCTTCGACGGCCAAAAGTCGGTTTGTATATTTTTAATTTTTTCATTATGGGATACTCTGGATTAAGGGTGCCATCTTTTTACCCTAATTAAAGGTGCCATTCTGGCTCTTTTACGGGTGTCACCAGTGAGACAAACCTTTCACCCCTAAAAGGTGCAATATGCCACCATTAGTTTTAACAGTGTATGAAGTCTCTTAGATTGCCAACTGTAAACGTGAGAAATATGCTCTTTTATTTGATGATAAAGAATGATATTCTCTCATTCATCTGGTATACTTAAATTTTCTCTGGCATTCTTAAATTTTTGACCTGTCCTTGTTTTGCTAAGAAAAAAAGCTGTTAGTCTTCTATGATTTTAACATTTCTCCTTTTATTAAATTAGATGCATAGTCTCTATTAAGTGTCTTTTTTTGTGTCCGGGTATTTTAGATGCCTTTGTCTATTGGCTGTAATCCGACTAGACCGATAAAAATCCGTACAAATCGTGATATAGGAATATTTCTAAATTTTAACATAGATTAATTACACTTAAAAAAAATCTTTGTCGGCTTGGCCTATAGGCGGAGGTAGATTTCGAAGAGTGCTCACTTCAACAACAAAAAATAAATTTAATTACAGATAAACTCAGTTTAACAACTTTAATTGTTCTCTTTTGAAAATTTTTTAATTTCATTTTTCTGTAAGGACTGGTTTTATCAGAATCATCTTAAGCTAAATTCGGATCAAATGCCCATTTTGGCAACATATTTTGAAATGACTCCGACTTTATTTTTTAAAAAAATCGACTAATACGGCACATTATATAGCTCATAAATAACAAAAGGCTGCCAATTGAATGCGTTTGAGAGCAAAATCGAATTTAATAAATTTAACTTTTTCAAAAAAATGTATAACCGACTCCAAAAAAGCGCTAAAAAGAATTAAATAATTCTATAAAATTCTCTAATGACAAATCGTTATCCAATAACCACACATTGACTATCATGTGCCGGTATAAAACGGTTAAATTTAATATATAGAATTTAATATCCACCAAACATAGATTTTCCAGAGAATATTTTTTACAAGAGATTAATTTACATATTTTTGATTTAATTTTTGAATATATGCATATAAAAAGTAATGAATTACTTTTTGAAGTTGGTGCCAAACAATCATAATCGATAATGATTTCCCTATTTTATTTATGGTACTACTAGACATAATATATCCACAATTTTTGCTATACTTAAGATAGTTTGGCACCAACTTCAAAAAGTAATTCCTTACTTTTTATATGTATATATTCAAAAATTAAATCAAAAATATGTAAATTAATCTCTTGTAAAAAATATTCTCTGGAAAATCTATGTTTGGTGGATATTAAATTCTATATATTAAATTTAACCGTTTTATACCGGCACATGATAGTCAATGTGTGGTTATTGGATAACGATTTGTCATTAGAAAATTTTATAGAATTATTTAATTCTTTTTAGCGCTTTTTTGGAGTCGGTTATACATTTTTTTGAAAAAGTTAAATTTATTTCCTACTTTTTAGTTATTTATACTGTAATACAGAATTATGTGTACTGACATATGATGGCTCTTTGCAACGCATTACTAATGAACGCACTTTGCTGAGTTCTGATGTATTCGCTTTATTTGTCACTGTTTGATTGTCAACTTTTCAAAAGACAGTTACAATATCGGTTAGTATCGTTGTCAATCTTTAGGTTTTCTGGATGTGGTAACGTCTTCAGATCTGGCACGACGAAAAGCTACCGCATTCATGAAATCTTAAAGTTAACATCGTACGGACATCGGAAGTGGTTATCGAAAGGTGACAGTGCCTCAAGTAAAGTGTCCTTACACATAAGCGCACGGCAAAACGCTTCCATATATGAGTAATCAGCAAAATGACTCCATGTATCAATGAATAGTAAAATGCTTTTCTAGTGTAATCAAAAGTACTCCTCCTTCAGTCAGAAAAAGCAAAAAGAAAGATTTAAAAAAAAATCGCTCTATGATTCAATAGATAAACAACAACAATCTAATTCCTATAAATGCAGTAAAGGCATCGGAAATGAGCGGCGATGATCCGACGAGGAATCCGAAAATCATAACCTGTACTTTGTGACATCTATAAGAGAGTGACAGCATTCGATGCCTAAATACTTTTTTCACGGACGCTTTTGTCCCAACTAAACTGTTAAAAAGCTGAAACTCATTCCCCCGGTTTTATGGAAAACGATTATTTTAGAATATCATGGAGTATTCTCATGGGTCAAAAGACAAATATTTTATAAAAGCGGGGGAGTGACGGTGTAGCAAAAGGTTAAAATTTTTTACAGTGTATGTATGAGATATTCCATAAAAGGGACGGAGTGACGATGGAGCAAAAGTTAAATTTTTAACAATGTATCGCAATGCTAGGCATTTTCTATTATAAAATTTGATGATAATTTCCTGATAGAATTCGATTGTACGCCGAATGATCCTTTATTTCTACACAGACATAAATACATAATCCATGTTATTTTACAAATTCGTGGACATAAAAGGACAAGAAAGCACGAGGAAATATTACGACACAAGAAAAGTACAACCGGGAGCTACACATAAAGAGTGTGTGCAACGGAGCCAGTGGGATTTGAACCCACAATCTCCTACGCTCTCAAGAGATTAGCAGCATGGTGTCTTAACCACTCGGCCACAAGGTCCCCCTTGATGACTCATTTGTCCAGAATCTTTTCAATCAATCCTATACTGTGCTCCATGTGTCGTCATATTCACATCGAGGAATCCTACATGAACAAAATCTGAAATCATTCTGGTGTCTAATCCGGTAACCAAATCTGAATCTAAAGATAATTTTGTTACACATATCTATGCACTTTATTTTGCATTGATACGTAGAGATAATTTTTTCCTCCGGATCAAAATATATACTAAAGGATTTTCATTTTTTCAACAACTTAAGGATGTCGATTGGTATCGATGTCTATTTCCGCTTTAGTGGATGCGAAAACTTGTTCATTTAAGCTTTAACATTTCGGAAATTTATCGCATCCAGCAAACTTTAAGGCCGCACACTAGGCACAGAAAAAGACCCGGATGATAATGTGAAGTCTATGGGGGCGTTCTTTTCAAATATCTCGCTCAAATTTTAAAATTTTTACGTGATTTTTTTTTGCATAGGATAGCTGAGGATATTCCACAACCGGTCTAGTTTTTACTTTTTCAATTTTGGTTTCAGATTTTTTTTAAATTATTTTAAATTTTAAAACCGGTTTAAACGGCTCTGAAATTGAAACTATCATTATATAAAATATACATAAGCAAAATCGAAAAAGTAAAAACTAGGCCGATTGTAGATCATCCTCGGTTATCCTACACTGTTAAAAATCTGCTGCATTTTGCTGCAACGCACTCCACCGCTTGTATATAATATCTCTATTCCAACCAATGAGAAAGCTCCATTTCACGGCCAAGTAACCGTTTTCTATACAAGCAGGAGAGTGCGTTGCAGCAAAATGCAGCAGATTTTTAACAGTGTATGCAAAAAAAATCATGTAAATATATTAAAATTTGAGCGAGATATTTTAAAAGAACACACCCATAGTCTTTACACTAACATCCGGGTCTTTTTCTGAGACTAGTGTAGTGCCTTAAGGTCCACATTGAAATCGACAGACTTCGTAAATGGGCATTAAAAAGCTGACAATCCATCAGTACACGTTAAAATTATTATGAAAAATTACCTTTGTTTTTTATGCTATCTATTTTCTGACTAATGAAAGCGATCTAAAAACGTCTATGGAGCGTTTTCATTGGTCAGAAAATAGATAGTCTTTAAAAACAGAGGTAATTTTTCAAGATATTTTAAACAGGGTACACTGTTAAAAATTTTACCCTTTTGCTGCATCGTCCCTCCACCGCTAATACAGAAAACGATTACTTCAGCCTATTATGGAGCATTCTCATGGATCAAAAGTGAAATATTCTATAAAAGCGGAGTAGTGACGATGCAGCAAAAGGGTCAGATTTTTTACAGTTTAAAGTACGCGTACACATTCAGAGCGCGTCAAGTTGTTTCTATGATTCAATGCATAGCAAAGTAATTCAAAATGTTCGTATGTATTAAAATACCCTTTTCAGTCATAAAAACTAAAAAGAAAGATATTATCAAAATCACACCATGATTCAACATGCGTCTATATGAAAGTAGCAATATTTGAAGTTAAGAATGTTCTTTCATAAACGCGGTTTTCCAAAGTACAGAAAATTTAAGAATTTTTCTTCCAGAACTTGGCGGTAGTCGCCTGAACAAGTTTGTTTAATAGGTGAAAGAAGTTAACTAGCTTAACTTTAATGGTAAGCTTATGAAAATTTTTCGTCATTTATATTTGTCCAAATGTAAATCTAGCACATAGCAATGTACTTTAATCACTTTGTGAATCCGGCATAACTAGCACCCTGATACACAGACACTCTTGCTTTAACGTGTAAGGCTCTTTAGAGATGAATTTTCAGCTTTTCGATATCGAATTCTCATGTCTGGATCGATGTGGATCTTTCACTTTGGTGGATACGAGAATTGTTCCAGCTAAGATTTCGTACTTTGGAAAAAATAGTATCTCTGCAACAGTGGTTAGGATCCAGAAGGATTATTCGCTGTTAAGCAAAACAAGATTGACCAATCATAAGCCTTCATTTTTGAGAACTTTTCATTGTTCGAAGGAGAGAGTCTGGAATACATGGAGTGAAAATCTGCTATCGACACTGTAAAAAATTTGACCCTTTTGCAAAATCGTTACTCCATCACTTTTATAGAATTTCTTTGTTTTGAGCAATGAGAATGCTTATAATAGAGCGAAGTAATCGTTTCCTATAAAAGCGATGGAGTGACGATGCAGCAAAAGGGCTCAATTTTTTACAATGCAAGCAGTGCTAAAAATTTGTATCCTTTAAACGTGCAACGATGCTACTGAATTCCAAAGGGTCGATCACAGTGACATCTGGGCATTTGTTACATTAATTAGACTAGCAATAATTCTTGCATTTTTAGAAAATATCCTGCAAATGTCGCTTCTATATTTAAATTTCATTAGCATTGTTGCATAGTTAAAGAATCGAACATTTTAGCGCCTTTTCTAAGTGTTACAGAGGGCGTGTTCAGCACTACTTACCGGTTACTTACCGACCACTTACCGATTGTAGACAAGTACGAAATGAAAATCAGAGCGAAGTGTGACGTCAGCTACAATTCAACAGAATAGTTTTCATTGATGCCACAATTTGCTTTCGTACTGCCCTACAATCGGTCGGTAACATTGGTTACTTTTGTAAGTTGCTCTGAACAAGGCCTGAGATAGCCGATTTCCACAGTATATCCCCTATATTTCCGGTTTCTTGCATAAGAGAACTTGTCCGGAATCCAGGTAGAATTTGCGCTGTTAGCGAAACCAGATTAACAAATCAGAAGCCTGAATTTTAGCAAATTTTTCAATGTTTTAAATAAATTTTCTTGTTAATAAATCTCGTTTCGCAAACAGCGCAAAATTTATGTGAATCCTGGCCCTCGTCCAGTTAGGATTTTGCACTTTGAACACTGTTAAAAATTTGAAACTTTTACTTTATCGTCAATCCATCGCTTTTATAGAAGTTGATTACTTCATTGTATTATGATGAATTCTCATTGGTCAAAATAGAGATATTCCATAAAAGCGGTGGAGTGACGATGCAGCAAAAACTTCAAACTTTTAACAGTGAAAAGATCGTGTGTCTATGTAAGTGTAACATAAAAGCATGCAAAATGAACACTTCTAATTGGTCGATTGCTTATAAATGAATTTGAAATTTAAAGTTTTTATTTTTAACAAAGTTCTAATTATCAGATTTTTATGAAATTCGAATGGGACCACATGGGCCTCATACGCTTTCAAACAAAAAAAGAATTATCAAAATCGGTTCATATTTTCAAAAGTTATGCGTGAACAACAAATACATACAGGTCGAAATCATAACCTCCTCTTTGAAGTCGGTTAAAAATGAGTTATAAAATAACCAATTTTGAATAGAACTTCAATTCTTAATCATGATAGCTTCGGGAAATTTTGCACGAAGTGCCCACTTTGACAGCATTTTTAAAAATATATTCATCCTTTATCAAAAAACTGACCAATACGGGACATTATACATCTCCTATATAAGAGAACCAGTCAATTGGATGTGTTTGAGAGCAAAACTGAATTTAAAAATGAATCAGAAAAAACGCAATTTGTTATTTCAATGCTTCCTCAAATTTTCAATCACGATAACTTCTCGAAATTCTGTTCAAAATACCCTTTTTGGCAGCCTTTTTTGAATTATATTCTGTCTTTATCAAAAAACTGCCCAGTGTTTCACATTATACAGTTCCAAAATAAGAGGACTTGTAAATTGGATGCGTTTTAGAGTAAAAATAGATTTAAAAATGAGTCAGAAAAATCGGAATTTGTTGTTTGAATATTTCCTCAAATTTCCTATCACGGTCACTTCGGGAATTTCTGTCCAAAATACCCTATTTGGTAGCCTTTTTTGAAATATATTCTGTCTTTATCAAAACACTGTCCAGTGTTTCACATTATGTAGTTCCTAAATAAGAAAATCTGCCATTGGGATGCATTTAAAATAAAAAATAAATTTAAAAAACGATTCAGAATGTAAGCAGTTTGGATAAGAGGTTTTTTCTCCAACTCCAATTTTTGTTTAATTTATTTTTGCTATACGAATTGGTCCTATGAAAAACTTGTCAGTATAAAAGTTGTAGATATTATTGAGAAGATGTAAAGTAAATTTAATTGGATTTGATGGTTTAAGAATTGACAAAGTTATAGATTTTTTTCTTTTTCCAAACCCTTTTTTATTTTCGTTTTTATTTTTTTTACCGGTAAGAGTTAGTCCTATTAAAAATTTTCAAATACAAAAGTTTTAGATAATTTTGAGAATATTTATAAAAAAATTAGATGGATTTGATATCTGGAAAATTGACAAAATTATGATTTTTTTCACCCAAAAACCCTATTTTTTTCGCCCTTTGAGCCCATTTTTTACTTTATCAAAAATCTGTCATGCATAAAATTTTGGCCCATTATTTAGAAGTAATATAAACTTTAAACTGATTCGATATCTATTTTCAGTAAGAAGTTATAGGATTTTTCCTGTTTTCACAAAAACGCCCCCTATTTCGACCCCCTTGGTCCGATTTTTCCCATTAATGAACTTAGCCGAGATTTTATCCCCTTAGATTTTATGTACCAGTTTGGTGGAGATTGGTGAAGAATTATAGAAGTTATCGTGTCCATAAAAAAGTGACATATATACAGGGTGGTCATAAAAAAACTTTGCCGATATACGGAGCTCTAGCGACCAGTCCGCTCATCCGATCGAAATGAAATTTTAGATATAGCTATTCAGAGGTATGATCTCGAGATTCTGTGAACGACAACAAAATGGCGCTCACGGTTACGGTTATAGCTACAGAAACTCGAAAATTTCCAATGGCAACACCCATTTTTTTTCATTGCAAAATGTTCAGCGCATGCGAAAACCCTAAAAAGCGTTGGAACCGTGCGTGTATCGCAAGAAACGGACATGTTATGCACGCACAAACAACCGTTCTGGGAATCCTCCCCCCCCCCATAGAAAAAACTCGATTGGGGCGCAATTACAAAATTTGCATATGACACAGAGTCAGTACAGTAACTTCTGATTACAATACAGATCGGAGAAACTAAAACTTTTAGTTTGATTACACATTTTCCACATGGGTGCCATCACAAGCAATTACACGTGATGACACCCATGTGAAAAATGTGTAATCAAAATAAAAGTTTTAGTTTCTCCGATCTGTATTGTAATCAGAGATTAGTGTACTGACTCTGTGTCATATGCAAATTTCCTCCTTGCGCCCCAATCGAGTTTTTTCTATGGGGGGCAGGATTCCCAGAACGTTTCTTTGTACGTGCATAACATGTCCGTTTCTTGTGATACACGAACGGTTCCAACGCTCTTTAGGGTTTTCGCATGCGCTGAGCATTTTGCGATGAAAGAAAATGGGTGTTGCCATTGGAAATTTTCGAGTTTCTGTAACTATAACCGTAACCGTGAGCGCCATTTTGTTGCCGTTCACAGAATCTCGAGCTTATACCTCTGAATAGCTATATCTGAAATTTCACCTCGATCGTTTGAGCGGACTGGCCGCTAGAGCTCCATATATCGGCAAAGTTTTTTTATGACCACCCTGCATATATATATATATATATATATATATATATATATATATATAAACTGGTGCGATTGCAATAGGTAGTATTTCATACGAAATCTACCTAAAATGTCTGTCACTGCTCCCTCTGCCTTGAATCACGTTTATATTAGATGTAAAGTTGCTCGGAAACTAGATAATCCAGAACACCTCCTACCTTGTTCCATTATTTAAATTAAGCAAATATTGCTATTCAGAGTTTATTATATGAATTATCCGTAGGAGTTTTTGACATTGTTTGACGGGTCTTTTATATTGTAAGGACTTTATTATCTATTTTTGCGTCTTTTAAGCAAATTATATATCATAATTTAAAATCTCATATTTTTTATTTTATTTAGTAATCCGGTTTAATACGACGTTTCAATACATATTTTAATTTTTGTCAGATTAACTATCGATACTGGATGAAAAAAGAACCGCAATATTTTAAAGAGAAAGTACAGATGAGAAAAACTAACAGGGAAATTATTAATGATTTCACCGATTTTTCCCCGAAAACTGCTTTTTGTATTACGCTTGGTATTTTTGATATCGTTTCGCGCTCTTTAATGTTCTAAAGATCTTATTATCTATTTTAGCACCTTTTAAGTAAATCGTATATCAGACTTTTAATATCCCAATTTTTATTTTATTTATTAATCAAGGTGAACATGACGTTTCAATAGTCATAGTTTAAAGCTATATTTCATTAAAACTAAGACTGCTTTTTTCTTCATTCTAACAAGTGAGAAAATATAAACTTCCATTTTCGAATTTTACAGAGTTGTATGCTTTAAGTACATTTCATTCCTCCAAATCATAAATCACTTTCTCCATTATGAAAATTGAAAATTCGCTTTTGAGCGACAGTCTAAACGATCTGTTTTTCCATAAAATTGAAAAAGCCAATAAACTTTTGTCGTTAATTCCTCAAGTTAAGCTCACCATGAATTAAAATACTAGTTCCCGTGTGATATATGTTCACGGAAGCACAGTAAAAGTTTATTTTTAGAAAATAAGAAGAATTTTTCCAGTTTTCCAAAGTTTAATTGTAAACAGAGGGCATATAAGTATTAATGAAATTATATTACAGCGTGCATTCTTAATGGTGAAATAATTACATTCTAGCAGTGCATTTAATATATTTCATACTGAAGTTAAATGGCATATAATGTTTAATATAGCATCTAAAGAGTATATAATTGATATAAAAATCACTAATTGTTTCAATTACATTTTATGTTTGTTTGTTTTTGCATAAGTATCTGTATTGGTATGTAATATTGTCGTTATACATGTACATATAACTACTAAAAAAAGCAAGCTTTACTCATATATTTCACTTGAAATCAATGTGAAGATGTATATCTTCTCTTTTTTGCTTATCACATTAATTCAGAATACAAGAAAAGTTCTATACTTAATGTAATTTTTGAAATCCATTTACATTTTGAATATATATAATAATTCTTTCTATAATATTCAGTGAATTCATCATATTCTTTGTTTTCTTAATATCCGCTGTTTATAGAAAATCTATAATATGCATTATTTTGAGATAATTTAAACTATTTCCAAAACTGAATATTTACAATTAACCCCTTGGGGGGCAATCAATAATGTCTCTGTGATATAGAATTTCGACCGGAAAAATCGAAGAATTTTGTTTTAAAATAAGAAAAAGCAATTTTTTAAAATTTTGCCGCTAAAGTTGAAATATAAAATTTCAAAATTAAAAATATAAAACCGAAAGTTTTTGGTGCGGATCTTGTTTAAATTAGATAGAATGAAATACATACCACTTCCCCTCAAGGAATTAAATGAAAAAATACTCAGCCTGGCATTCGAACCCAGATCCTCGGCTTACGGGACCAACGCTCTTCTGTTTAAGATAACTGGTCCGGCAACCAAATAACATATTTTGCTCCAATAATCTTATTGGTAATAACATCTAGACTGTCATGTAGACAGTTCGATAGAATAAATAGCAGGTAAAGGAACATCATATAAACGATACATACAGAGATAGACTTGTTGCAATCAAACTGATTGGTAAAGTTATTATATGATTTCAATTACTTAAAAATGAGGGGGGAAATGATTAGCTGGGTAGTCGAACCCAGAGCCTTGGCTCACAATGCCGATCCTCTACCGTTTTAAGTTAGTTGGGCCGATAACCGGGAACCACATTTGCTCAGAATAACCTATTAACAATAATATCTGGTCACTCATGTAGGCAGACTAGATGCTCAGATGGAAATATTTTCGCTTAGTTCAAAATATTCAATTCGTAAGATAATTTTATCAATCAGTTTGATTGTGTTAAAATAATAGTTTATCTAGGTACCCATAATTTCTATAGAGTTTCTTTACATGCTGTTTATTTATTGAGCTGTCTACATGACAGACGAGTTGTTATTACCAATAAGGTTAACTGAACGAATTTTCCGGTAAGCCAAGGATATGAGTTTGATTCCTGGAATGGGTAATTTTTCGCTCAGTCACAAATATTCAGTTCGTATGATAACTTTACTAGTGAAAATGATTGTGTTAAAATAACGTTTCAAACGTATTCATTTCTATGTGTCTATATGTAATTGCTGAAGGTTTTCATACTCATAAGTTGATGTATGGGATACAGATATATAATATGTAATTAATATGTTTTGTACAAAGATTATGATAAATTAACACATATAATATTATTTTACTGATGTACACTGTTATTTTACACACACAATTTATTTTCAAGACAATACTGACATAAAGAATAGCTTTAGTGAAAACTGCAAATGAATCAACCTATTTTTCTGTTTTTTATAATCTTTTATAATCTATTTTTTATAATCTGTTTTTTGTAATTTTTGGACCCTAAACTTTAATGGCGCCTTCGGAACACGTTTGGGACCCTTAGTTTCCTATTTAATATTGTTTGTCGTGATTTGCACTATCACCCTTAAAGTTTGTACCATGAATTTAGAAACACCCTGTATATATGCGTTCTAGTGCGATAATCAGTAGTTTGATAATTCCATAAGATATATTTCTTTTAGTGAGTACTATTGGTAACTTTTTGAACAGAAAGTGGGGCATCACAAATATCTCAATACAACTTTATTACATAATAATAATAATAATAAAATAATAATAATAATATAGGCCTACAGCAAAAATAATTATAATATTACATTAAATAACTTAATAATATTCGACTACCTTAGTATACTTCCACATACGATCCTTTCGTTGCACTAAAAATATCAAGTCGATATTCTAATTCCATCCACGTGCACTTTACTTTAACACGCTTATACCATCAGCATTTACAACTGTTAGGATCTTTTGTTTCAATTCCACGAAACTATTCCCTTCCGTTCGGTACGTGTCATCTTTTACAGAGCCAAAAAAAGAAAAAGTCCACTGAAGTGATGTAAGGAGACCATGCTTTGGAGATATCTTTGCCAATGAAACGCTGCGGAAATGAATTAATCAAATAGAATTCTTTTTAAGTTACACTATGTACTGTTGTAATTATTTTTAATGCAGGTCTGTTATGTATATTTTTTTCTAACATATTTTTGTATTTGTACGGAGACTTTTGGGACAGCCTGTCTTTTTTCTATATTACAAAACTCTGCTTTTTTAACCCATTTAGTGAAAACAGTATGTACGTATCATTATATATACATTATTATAATATATATGGGGTTTTTTCTGATCAGACTTTCTGATCAATATGTTCATCTAGCAATATATGAATCTAATGAAAATATGTTAAAACCTGAAATATAAAAATGTTTGTTCTTTCCTTACTATATTTATAAAATAATCCTGCAAAATTTTTGTACGTAAATAATTTATATTTTTTATTAATCATTGCTAATACTGCATAAAAGCTTTACTTAAAAATTTCTTTGTAAAGAAATTGATCAACAATTTAATTCCAAGTAAATATGTTCGAAAATTTCTAGAAATGAAATTTATTGATTTTTTTCTAGTTAAAATATAGCCAAAGAAGATTAGTATTTTTTTATCAAACAATAAATACATTTTGTTATATTTTAATAGTGCTCATCTCTTTTAAAAGTTTCATTTTCGTAAAAAATTATTCCCTTCTTTTCACATTTTTTATTCTCTTTATAAATTTGAATTTATTAACTATTTTTCTTTTTTTTTGTGCGTGAAATCCTTTTAAAGGTCTTTTGTTTTGTATTATTTAAAATAATTTAACGTAAAAAAAGTATTTTTTATTAATTTTATCCTCTACGTTTAATTTAACAAATTACGTGCATTAATTATCTTTCTTTTCCCAGTTTTGTTTTAAATCTCAAAACTTTTCACTATTCAGTATATTTAAATAAAAAAATTACAAACATTACTCGAGTTTTAGTCACTCGCTTTTTTAACCTTAATGTAGAAATGAGTAAAAAACAATGTAATTTACAAATAAATAAATAAATAAATAAATAATGGATTATGCTATATTATAGCTACCTATTTTTACGCTTTTTATATACCACTCAAATTTAAGAGAGATTTTTGCCTTGTTTAAGCGTGAAATTTCCATTATTAAATAAGTCGTTACCAGCAGGGATGACCGAGGTGAGCTCGGTAAAAATTAACTTTGTAATTCGATATTGTATTTCCACTGTATCATTCTCTCTGTATTATTACCATAAAACATGTTATTTATAATAGTATTATTTATAAAAACAATCGATAAGAAAACAATATATGGATGCACATGTTCATAAATTTTACATTATTTTAAAATTTACAATGAAAAGACACCCATCCAAATCACTTTTTAACTCGACTACGATTGGTTTAACAATGCATCACGAATTCCATTAAGAATATATAAAAAATTTCTTCACATTCTGAAAGACAATATTTTTTGCCAAATATAGCTGAATTTGGCGACATTCTTTCATTTGGTGCCAAATATTGCTTTGGCTTTCGTAATCTTATAACAGTCGATTTTTCAGCCAAATGTTGTAAATATTTTGTTAAATATCGCCAACTTATTGGCTGTTGCCATACTCTCGTACCCTGGCCCGTTTTATCCAAGATGACCCACTAATGAAATTTGATCATACATATGATTTAGCTCAATGGTCTTCAGGTAATCAAAAACAGCACAATACAAAATTGAGTCAAAATCGTTTAAGCCATTTCTTAGGTAAAATTAGCTTGACAGAATTCGGCAATGAAGCTGAAATGATCCACTAATATAATTTTGTTTAACATGCGACTCAGTCCAATAGTCTTCTCGTGACAAAATACTTTTCGTTACAAAATTTAGATAAAATTGACTCAGTCGTTGTTATATATAAATAGAAGGACCCTGACCCATTATGACCCAAAATGTCCCATTAATCGAATTTTCGCGAGCATGTCTCCTAGCCCAATGGTTTTCTCTTGTTCGAAATACTGTAATACTAAGTATAGTCAAAATGATACAAGTCATTTTCTAAATGAAATTAGCATGACCCACAAATGACCCTTATAATCGAAATCTCTCGAGCATGTATCCTAGCCCATTCGTTTTTGCGTGCTAAAAAATGTTTGCATACAAAATTTAAATAAAATCAATTGAACCATTTTTTAAATAGAATTAGTTTGATTCTCATCCATCCTGACCAAAAATGACCCATCAATCGAACTTTCTCAAACATTTGACCTAGCCCAATGATTTTCTCGTGCCCGAAACCATAGAATACAAAATTTAGGCGAAATTGCACGAAACATCGTCTAGATAAAATTAGCATGACCCGCAATGATCGTAAACTGACCCATTAAACGAATTCTCTTTAACAGGTGACTTGACCCAATAATCTTCTTCTAATCCAAAACGGTAAAATTCGAAACTTGGTCAAAGTCATTCAAGCCGTTTTTAGGTAAAATTGGTTTGACCCAAAATGACCCAAAAATGACCTATTAATCAAAATTTCTCGAATATGTATAATCTGACCTAGTCCAACAGTTTTTTTGGGCCAAAAAAAAGTTGAATACAAAATTTCTTTAAAATCGACCCATCCGTTCTTTAGATATAGCTTGACTATGACCCATTATAATCCATAATGACCTGTAAATGACCCTTACAATCGAAATCTCTCGAACATGTGACTTAGCCCATTATTCTTCTCGTATCTAAAAATTGTCACATACAAAATTTTGTTAAAATCGATCCTGCCTTCCTTTAAATATAAATAAGCTTGACCCAGATCCTTTATGACCCAAAATGACCCAGTAATCGAAATTTCTCGGGGCATAGTCCATATCAGTTCAGGCAGCCAAAGAAAAAATCTTACCTTCATAGTCTCAGAAGTTCTTCGATTGAACATATGTTAAAATTCAGGAAAAAATAAAATTCCCGTAATTTTTGGCTTTCCCCAAAAAAATTTCTGGACCGAGATACAGGGTGCCAAAGATGGCATCCCGAGCACCCTTTCCCGTTTGCGATTTTCGAAAAAAAGTTTAAAGTGCTGTATCTCTGAAACGATGCACGATATCTCGTTGCAGTTTATTTTGTTTTAAAGATAATATTTTTCTGCTTAAAAAGATATACTCTATTTTGAAATATGTATTTAATTATTTTTACAGCAGCCTTCTAAAAAAATTTTTTTAATCAAAAATAATTTTTTTCTCAAAAATGCCAATCTCAAAAATTTTGATTTTTTTACTGTTAGTCAATACCATTGAGTACTACCTTCACTGTAAAAGAGAACTTCCACTTTTGAGTTTAACAAGTTTTGGAATCATATCAAGAATTTAGAGAATTTTACAGGAACTGCATGTCAAAAGTTCCAATAAAAGTCTCTTAATTTTTGTTTATTTGTATCATATGTAGCCTATTACATATCCTAAACAAGTTAGAAATCACACGTCAAACATGGTAAATGAGGTGCATTCATACTATGACTAGTTTTATAAATATTTAGATCTTGGTGTAATAAGTATTACACTCTTGTGAAAACTGGCAAGAATACAAACTTTATCATGTTTCTATATATTAAATTCAGTAACACAGAAGTAATATGAATCCATCTTAAAAAGAACATAATCACCAGGGCAACCTAGAATCATTACCTATCATGGGATATTTAATTATGTATGATAGAATTTAATTGAATGAACAATCATCCATTAATATCATAGTGATGGGTATATTCATCTATTACTATCATAGTACCTATATTGCACAAACTTTGAACAGCAAGCAAGAAGAAATTTCATTTGTCCAACCAACATCTCTGAAACAATTGCAAAATATTCAGATTCACAATTTATAAAAAGTAATTTTTGTTGCCTGTGTATATTACTGTGAGTGGTGAATTGCAAAGGTAAATGATATCAGTTGTTTATGAAATTGTCGTTAACTTTATGCTCCCATTTGGATCGGCTGTTGGGTATAGATTTCTACCTGCAAGACAGCAACATCACCACCAGTGTTCACTTTCTACTCACAATGTTTTAAGGATTATGGAAGCCCCAGACCCTATTAGATAGGGAGGCATCACTAAATATCAAAGGAAGATACAGATACTGTTCAACAAATTATAAAGTCTATGAATTTCTAATTTCAGTTCTAAGCAGAGTATACTGGAAGTAATATGTTTTGTAAACTTTACTGCATGTTTTTTTCCTTTGTAAGCTATTTTTAAAGCTGCCAGTTTCTTATACTTATTAAGAAATAAAATCCTATGTCAAACAAGAATAAGATTTTGATTTCCTGAGACCAGTATGTGATTGTCATACAGGAACTGGTAAAATATATGGCAAAATTTTACATTTTTTTTCGATGACTTGTCAAAATCAAAAGTGGAAGTTTTCCGAAATATGGAAGGCAGTAACCAGTAAGTACTCAATGGTATTAATCAACAGCAAAAAAATAAATAAATAATTAAATAAATTGAGGATTGGCATTTTCGATTACTTTTAATAAGAAAAAAAAAATCAAAAGGCTGCATCAGAAAATATGAATACATTTTTGCAAAATAGAATATATCATTTCAAACAAAAAAATGTTACTTAAAAAAAAAGCATCAAATGTTGTGAAAAAGGTTGTCAAATGTTATGAAAGTTAAATTAAAACTTTGAAAAAAAGACACTCATAAATATTTTATTCATGCTGTTAAATCCTATCACACATAATTAATTCAAACATATCACATGAAAGGTAATGATTCTAGGTTGCCCTGGTGATACATTCTTTTTAAGATGGATTCATATTACTTCTGTATTACTGAATTTAATATATAGAAACATAATAAATTTTGTATTCATGCCAGTTTTCACAAGAGTGTAATACTTATTGCACCAAGATCTAAATATTTATAAAACTAGTCATAGTATGAATGCACCTCATGTACCATGTTTGACGTGTGATTTCTAACTTGTTTAGGATATGTAATAGGCTACATATGATACAAATAAACAAAAATTGAGAGACTTTTATTGG
This sequence comes from Maratus speculifer, assembly GCA_964019185.1. Classification (NCBI taxonomy): domain Eukaryota; kingdom Metazoa; phylum Arthropoda; class Arachnida; order Araneae; family Salticidae; genus Maratus; species Maratus speculifer. Next base: position 81,566,044 of record OZ025294.1, read on the forward strand.
AACTTTTGGTATGCAGTTCCTGTAAAAATCTCTAATCTCTAAAATCGATCCATCTGTTCTTTAGATGTAGCTTGACATGACCCATTAAGACCCATCATGACCCACAAATGACTCTTATAATCGAAATCTTTCGACCATGTGACTTAGCCCATTAGTTTTTTCGTGTCTAAAAATTGTTACATACAAAATTTCGTTAAAATCGATCCTGCCGTTCTTTAAATATAAATAGCTTGACCCAGACCCTTTATGACCCATTAATTGACATTTCTCCAACATGTAACCTATCTCAATAATTTTCTCTTGCCAAAAAACGTTGTATATAAAATTTCGTTAAAATCGATCCACCTGTTCTTTAGATATAGCTTGACCATGACCCATTATGAGCCATCATGACCCACAAATAACTCTTATAATCGAAATTTATCTATCATGTGACTTAGCCCATTAGCTTTCTCGTGTCAAAAAACTGTTACAGGCAAAATTTCGATGAAATTAATTCTGCCGTTCTTTAAATATAAATAGGTTGACCCAGACATTTAATGACTCAATATGACCCATTAAATTTTTTTCTCGAACATGTAACCAAGCCCAATGTTTTTCTCGAGCCTGAAAGCCATAGAATGCAATTTTCAGTCAAAATTGGGTGAGAAAATCTCTAGATAAAAATAGCATGAAACACAATGACCCCAAAAATGACCCACTAACCGAATTTTCTCGAACATGTTACCTAACCCAATGGTCTTCTTGTAATCTAAAACGATAAAATACAAAATTTGGTCAAAATCGTTAGAGCCGTTTTTTAGATAAAAATGACTTGACCCATAATAACCCAAAAATGACCCACTAATCGAAATGTTTCGAACATGTGACTCAGCCCAATAGTTTTCTCGTGCCAAAAAACGATAGGATACAAAATTTCCTTAAAATCGATCCAGCCGTTCTCTAGATATAAATAGCTTGTTCCTGACCCATTATGACCCAAAATGGTCAAATAATCGAATTTTCTCGAACATGTGACCTAGCCGAATGGTCTTCTCGTGCCCGAAAATGATAAAATCCAAATTTTTGCAAAAATCGTTCGAGCCGTTTTTCAGGTAAAATTTACACACACAAACACACACAGATTTTCTATAAACTTTTAGTGGTAAAATAAAAGTGTAAAAATTGGCAGCTATGATATATATGTGACATTTTGAAGTTAGGGGGGCAGAAACATCATCGCCAGATTTACCTTGCTCCGCACAGAAGTCATGGCCAGCGACAAAAAAAAATAAATAAATGTAGAAGGCCAAAATAATCACTCCTTGGTAGCTGCAAGTTCATTTTATTAAACTGTAGCTATAATAGAGGGAAAAGCTCCTGTTGCAGACGATATTTTACCGAAACATCCAAAAAATATTCCATGCTTTACTACATCAAGTCGTACTCATGCAAGAGCGCATCCAAGAATCCTTCTTCTCATCTCCCTTACCACTTCTCGAGCTTCATCTTTTAAATCTAAAAAGAAAATTCTAGAACATTCTCTAACCTCAAACTATCATTCTTTTATGTAAACAGAATTCTTGTCCAGCTACGCGACTATTTTCCACAGACGATAATTTTATTTAAAAAATATATATTATTTAACCAATTTATAATCCACTCAGAAATTCTTAGGCAGACGATTTTTATAGATGATTAATTTTAAGATAAAAAGAAAAGAAATGAATTTATTAATATGCACACTATCAAAGGTTGACGGAGGGAAAATAAATAAATAGATAAAATAAAATAATGATATTTTTTGAAAGGTATGGTTTTGGAATAAATTTAATAAGACTTTCTTAAAAAGGATTGATAAAAACATAGAAGAAATGAGTTATATTTGGAATGTTAAGAAATAAAGTTTAATTAAGAATATTTTTAATTCAGAGCCATCTTTTTAAATTTACGCATACTGGAATAATGTTTTTTAAGGCGAATTAAGAATTTATATCGTCTGCATAAAGATTAACAGATTAGATCTAGAAAAAAGATTTTAATTTAATAATTTGAAGTAAGTACGGATTATTATTATAAGAAAATTAAGATAGTATAAAGGTTAGTTTTGGCGAAAAAAATTTAAAATTTGTAATATATATATTATACATATATGGGTATATGTGTGAGTGTGTTTCAAAATTCTAGTGTCATTATAACGGTGGAATTTAAAATTAAACTATATAAATAATATAACAACGCTTTTCTGGGAATATAGTGGTAGTTTTATTTGGCATCTACCTGCATATTATATAGAAAAAAGAATAATAAAAGAGACAACTTGATATAGAGTTGTAATCGATAGTGGAATAGTTTGCAAATCGGAAGGTCGTAGTTCGAATTTTGACTGCAGCGAACTCAACAAACGAAAAATTTTGACTTAACTTTATTAGGATTACCATTGATTGTTTACATTACACATTAGGGAGAAAGAAATAAACCTACAAAGCGTAAATGGAGGAAGGGGATGTTATAATGTGTAGTAACACCATATCTAATATGTGCAATGTGCATTATTTTCACAAGCAACATAAATCATTTCATGGAAGACCACAAACATACACATTACAATCGGTGTTCTCACTGGCTTTGACCAATCTTAGCATTATGGTTGCAAGGAAAATCAGTTGTCAAAGAAAAGAAACAAGCTATAACAGATAATAAAATAATTTTTTCGCAAAACACAAATAATTCCTTAGTTGCATTTTTTTTTCTTTTGTTGTTGTTCCTTATCTATTTTCCTTTTTAGAGGAAAGGGAATATTTCAGGAAAGAAATTTATTTTAAAAAGTGACTTTGTTTATCATTAATTTACATAGTAAAATTGAAAATTGAAAATACATTCATTTTGCTATGGTCCGATACAATGTCATCAAGCTACAGTATCATACTATTTTCATGCTATAATTAGCATGAATAGCCATAATTACATTTAACAGCTTAATAGCTGTTTTTAAAGGTGACATTTCAGACTCAATTAAGATTTTTTTTCCCGAAAACCTTTGATTAAAAGCATTTTTCTTTTCTGGAATTCAACTGTCTTAAAAATTCCGAAAATCCTTTATCTTTAAATTTAATGAAAGAAAATCCAACTTTGGCATGCTTTTAATTTGAAAAGAACAATAAGGAAGAATCGGATTCTGTAAAATTAAAAGAACGTAACTGTTTACTCTTTTATGAAGTATGTGAAAAGTTAACTCTTGTATTACAGTAGGAATTATTGCTAAAATAAATATCGGTAATAAATTTGTATATGTGTCCAAAAAAGATTTTTTTATAAATTTTTGAAGTACAGATATTGACTGGATTCGAATGTTAGTCCTAACGTGTTCAAAAAATTGAGACTTTACCGCTGCTTTACTATTGCTTGATTACATCTCAGCAGTATTTATCACATTTTCTCTATGTCATTCTTAGAATTTTTCGAAAAGTTTTAATAAATATATTTAAATGTGGATTAAATACCTGATATCTCAACGTATTTTCACTAAATTCGGTGGTTTTTGAATGTAAGTTCCTTGAAGAAATAAAGAAAATAGATTTGGCTAGAAAAAGCAATTTCGAATTTTGTCAACATATTAACTCTTTATAAATAAATAAAAAAAACAACGTAAAAAACGTAATAAATAAAAATCAACACACCAAAACACTTTATTTTTTTTTGCAAATCAATTTTGATAGCTTTAGCATAACGTCATCAGTTTTACATTTTTTTCCATGTCCAGCTTTAACATTGCAAAATCCTTTTACAATTCGACTAATGAATAACTTTAACCCCTGCTAATAAACTTAATCTCTCCAAGCTGAATGGTCCTGTTGAGATATCAAATCTCCTGGGGTGTTAGTTTTCAATGGTGCCTTTCTTATATTTCACAAAAAAGCAGTTTAATATTTCGAGTTAAAGACTGCAAGCAGTATGTTCATAAAGAAAAAATGAACAAATCAGCCATTTCTAATCATTTCGTAAAATGAATCACAATTTTGACTTAGTTCCGGAAAAGTTATGTCAAAATCCATTTCCATTCATGATTTTGACTCTCTTGAAGAATTCCATATTTATAAAAATCTTAAAAATATTGTTAGTTTGATATTGCTATTCTTCCGTTGTCATAGTGCTGGAAAAAAATAAATACAAATCTTTTATTCATAAATCCACCTGCATGCTTTCTGATTACATTCTTATTGGCTGTTCTCTAAATTTCCTTGAAATTTATTAACTTTAAATAAGATATTTAAATCCCTTTATATAACCCTTTTTATTATGGTAATTCCCATCGACTAATAAACTCTATCTTTAAACTCATTTCTCTTATATAGGCTATTTTTTAATATTTATTGTAATTTTATTAGATGAGGTTTGTACAATGAAAAAGTACCCAAAATCTAAACAGTCCTTGTTTATAGCATATTTGTCAGATTGGAAGTCAAACAGAAGTATAATTTGATAGTTAAAATGCGCACTCACACACGCAGACATAACAATCTTTTTATAATAATACTTTTCCTACCGTAAAAGTTAGTAGACGAAAAGGATGACTTATGAAACGTTCTACAGTCTGTCTCAAAAGTTTAAGCACAAGCACAAAATGTCGATATTCAAAGAATTATAAAAAGTTAGAATGAATAACATTTTTTTATTTGCATATTTCGCAACAATATTTCAATAAATGATATCAAAAGTAGAAAAAAATAAATTACATAATTGTAAAAAATATTAATTTTAAAAAATGCTCAAAGAAACTGTCTCAAAAGTATATGCACAATGTCAAAAACAACCAGATATATAATTTTTACAAAACTTTTAATTACAAATTATTTTCCCTTGATTTCAGATTGGTTCAAATAAATGCACGTACATCGAAATTATTAATTTTTGTAGGGTTTCTGGTGGCAAAGAGTACCATACTTTCTAAATGCCTTCTTGGACTTCTTCAATCGAGTTATACTGCTATCCATTGTCGTAAACCTGCCAGGTTTAAATATCCCAGACATTCTCAACCGGGATTAAATATGGTCTTAAGGATGATCAATCAAGAACTTTAACATTTTTCTGAGAAAGTCCAAGTTTTGTACAATGCGATACGTGAATTGAGGCATTGTTTTGTTGAAAAGTCCAATCAGGACACCCCAAAATGTCTCCAAATGGAGGCAAATGTTGGTTTCGCATCTCTTGATACTTTTTTTAATCTTGTCTTCCTTTTAAAAAATACTAAGAAGCCTGGACATTGAATCCAAATGCCTCCCAAATTATAACAGATTTACCGCCTTGCTGCCTGCTGAAAAATGCCCTTGGTTCTTTTCGTAAATCATGCTTCCGAACTATCAGAGACATCTAAGTTTCACCTTTTCTCATTGCTAAATAAAACAGTAAGCCATTTGTCCCCGTAGAACATGTATTTTTTAACCCTCTTCATTCTTGCCTGTTTGTGATGTAATTTGAGAGATGGTTTGCGTGCCCTTTTCTTTAGTATGATGTAATCACACTCTTTAATACGTCTTATGTGCAGTGTCTTTGGTCATCTGTACACTGAGGTTAGTTTTAACTTGTCGTATGGACATATTTTGTCTAGATACCAATCTCCGTTTTCTCTGATCAGTCTGAACAGTCGTCGTACATGGTCGTCCACATCTTGGTTTGCACTTAAAATTATCATTTCTCGAGAGTACTTGATATATACTTCGCTTTCATCAATTTAAATCTTTTGTAATTTCATAAACAGTTTTATTTTACGATTTCAATTTTAAAACATTCAAAATCTCACAATTTGTGAATTCTTTACCCTTTAGCCTTTTTAAAATGAAAGGAAATAATTTCTCCGCCTTTTGTACTTTTATAAAATTGCAATATCATGTCATACAACGTTATTACACACGGCCAATCCCGTGTGTCTAAAAAAATTTTCATAAAGTGCTTAAACTTTTGAGACAGCGTTTCTTCAAGAAAAAAGAAAAATTGAACAAAAATAAATATATTTTTTATTTTAACCACCCAAAATGTCTTATTTTATTTTATTTTGGTTAAATGTCGAGTATTTTTTGTAAATTAGCATAAAGTATTTTCTTCTTTATTTATTTTAAACCAGATTTGCAGAGTGCTTAAACTTTTGAGACAGACTATATAAGTTTCAAAAAAATAACGAATTAAAGTTATCTCAGTTCTTTTGATATAAGATCCTGCGCTCCATTTTTTTTTCTTGAAATAAACTATGTTTTTACACTTTTGAAAAGTATCTGAAAACTAGTACATGCTTTCATGTTTAATATTTGCAAGTTACCGATTTATATCGTTATCGAATTCAATGAAACTTTTTCAGGTATTGATATTTTGTAAAGACATACTGGTAAACTATCAATATTTTGAAAGATGTAAAACAGCAAAAAGATTTTTTTATTTAGAAGCATACTTTTAAAGGATTATTTTTTTACGTTGATGTTTAAAATTCTATATTATAATATACAATCACAGCTGTGCTATTTTAAAAAGTTTGTAAAAATGTACTTCATTTAAAAATGATTGAATAAGTTTTCAAGGATTTTGTGTTGGGTATTGAAAATTATTTATTAATTTCAATTTTATTATTTTTTATTATTTCTTTTTTCTAGTTAAGTATATGTGTTCTGTTGTTACAGACAACAGTAGATTTGTAATTCTTAAAAAGAGAAAAAAAGTTTTTCTTTTATACTTTGTTTTAAAGACAGCAATCTCATATGTATTCAGAACTATTTTATTAATAATGACCACTCGATACTTTTAATCAGGTTCAGATTTATTTTTCATTTTTCATTTCTATGTGTAAATTAAAATTAGTTCACGATTGAATCAATATTTTATTATGTTACAATATATTTACTTGCTTTTTTGCACTCTTTTAGTATTTTCTTGCTGCCAAAAAGAACGAAATAACATTATTTGAATTCTTATTTTCCAGAAATTCGATGCTCCAGTATCAATAACCAATGTAATAACAAAATTATGATTTTTTTAAGAAAAGAAAAAAATTGTATAATAGAAAAGCACACAAATATTTATACAGTACTTGGGATAATGGTTTATAGCATATCCGCGTGACTGGAACTCGAACAGAAATACAGTTTGAAAGATGAAGTGTGCAGTCACACATACATACATGTTATGATAACAATACTTTTCTCACAATAAGAGGCCGGAAGATAAAAAGGATCACTTGCCAAACACTCTATACAGAAAAATAGCGAATTAAAGTTATCTCAGTCTTTTTAATGTAAGATTCTGCTCTTCATTATTTCCCTTTGAAATAAACTATGTTTTTATATTTTTAAAAACAATCTGAAACTACTACATACTTTCATAAGTTCTTTTTGTGTGCTATTGATTTATATCTTTGTTGAATTCCATGAAGCTTTTTCAGGTATTCATATTGTGTAAAGACATGCTGGTAAACGATCAATATTTTGAAAAAAAAAACATCAAAAAGATTTTTTTTTGTTTTGAAGCATGCTTTTAAAGAATTATTTTTTTAAGTTGATGTTTTAAAATTCTTTATTATGATACAGAATCACAGCTGAGGTTTTTTTAAAAGTTTTTAAAAATGTACTTCATCTGAAAATAATTGGATAAATAATCGATGGTTTTGTGTTAAGTATTTAAAATTATTTAAAAATTCCAATTTTATTATTTTTTATTACTTCTTTTTTCTAGTTAAGTGTATGTATCCTGTTGTTACAGATAACGGTAGATTTATAGTTCTTTTTTAAAAAAAATTAAAATTTAAAAAAATTCAGATTTATCTTAATTATTATTATTTCCTTTTTCTTGTTAAGTAAATATATTCTAATATTATAGATAACGGTAGTTATGTGATTCGTTTTGACTTTTTTTTAAATCTTGCTCTTGTTTCGTACCCTGATTCAAAACAAATAATATCATATATATTCAGAACTATTTTAATGATAATCATCAGTCGATATTTATAATCAAGTTTAAATTTATTTTTCATTTTTCATTTCCATGAGTAAATTAAAGTTGCTTCATCATGAACCAATATTTTATCATATTATAATATATTTACTAGCCTACCTTTTTCCACTCTTTTAGTTATTTTCATGTTGCAAATAAAGGAAAACGAAAATTTCGCGAGATATGTTTTTCAGAAGTTCGAGTTTCTTAAAACAACAATAAATGTAAAAGCGAAAAGATTATCCAATCTATGCTGTTTTCGTTAACATTTTTTTCATTAGAGCAGTGAAATATAAATGTAACGAAATAGAAGAATCTCGCATAAAGCATAAATAACCAAACCCTTTTCAAGACATTCAGAATATCGCATTCTAAATTTTTGTAATCTAATCGCCCAGTTTCAGGAAATATATTCTACTATCGGAAAACAAATATCCAGATTTTTTTGTACAGGGGTGTATGTGATCCATAGATTTGCATATACCTAATGTTTCAAAAATAATGATCCATTTCTGTGAAACAAATCAATAAAAATAAATTATTTTAGGACAAATAATACATATAAGCTATGAATTATTTCATTTAGGAAATGCAAATTACATCAGAAAATGCTCTTCAAGCAAATCCCATCAATAAGAGGAGATGTACACGAGTACCATCATGATGCCCTGCATATAATCAACAGAATTCATATAACCAAATAATTTATAGACAAAGAATGTTACATTTTAAAAGTCAATCAATGATTTAGAATGCACTTCCAGCAATTATTGCTCGGAGGAAGTACTGTAATGTAATATTTTTCTGCGTCCCTCTAAATGAACAAATGATGCCATACATATTCGATTCTATAGTAACAATGTTGCAGTACATTTCAGTGATAAATATCAATTTAAATATGATTGAATAAATTGAACATATGTCAAATACAGTTTAAAAAAATTCCAACAGGAATAATAATACGAAAGTAATTTCGTTTCCTGCAAAAGTTCTAAGGCTACACACATCCTTTTCTGCACTTAATATGACGAAACTTGTCAGGTTCTGAGACAATGCCTGCTACAGATTGGAATTTCTGTTATTTCTCTACCTTAATATTCTATGTATTGTGCTGGCTGTGTACTGGAATTTTCAAGGTGACATTCTTTCTTTGTTAAAGTGAGAATTGACAGGTATCATGTGCAGGTGGTGAGGTGAGAAAGAGGAGATTGCCGAGAGGCGTGTTCATCCGTCAGAGATGTATGTGAATGATGAGCAAACAAGGAACATGCCACGAATAAAGAAAGAAATGTGAAATGCGTCCAATAGAGAAGCTCCACAGGAGGGTGTACATTGGGAAAAGCAGTGATTTGAGAAGGCCAAGTCTGGTCTGAGTTTTTTTTAGCAGTTCGTGTCTGGGGTTTGTACCTAGAGGAGTGCAGGACAGAGGTTCTAGTGTAGAGTTTGTATCTGGAGAACAAGGGAGACAGACGTCCTGGTGTTTAGTGCTCTGGGCCGGATAGCGTAGGACAAATAACCATGTGTTGGGAGATTCGAAATTGATCTCCGATAACGTTAATCTAACGTGCACTGAGTGTGAGGGAGAAGGTGTAATTTGAACAGTACACAGCCAAATTTTTACGGTATTTAATTTAATGTTGAACCGGATCACCTATATCCGAGTTATAACTGTATATAATTGTAAATAGCGTATTTATTGTGTACATATATTCTAAATACACTGTTAATTTAATTAATTGACAGCGTCAGTGTTCATTTACATGTTACGTCAATGTTCATCATTCTCTTTTATTGATTTTTATTTTCAAAACTATGGGGCACGAAAAGTTCAATGTTGCATAAATTACGTCAATAAATACGGTGTTTTAAATAAGCCTTTTTAAAACTAAGTTCCATTATTTTTTTACTTTCTTCTATCTTCAATAGAAGAAAGTATTGTAATCGAAATTTTTTTCGACATTCGACGATTTTTGGTTTTCGACGGATTTAGCCATTTTAGGGGTCAGAGATTTCAAAAAATATGTTTCTAGAAAATGTCTGTCTGTCCGTGTGTCTGTGTGTATGTATGTGTGTCTGTTTATTTCTGTGTGTGTCCGTATGTCGCCATTCTATCATTAAAAAGTGTATGAAGTACTGCATAGAATTAAATAAAATTTTTGTGAATGTTTTTGGCTGTGTCAAGCAAGTCCTCCTTCAGCTTTGAAATATTCCGCCGGAAGGAGGTGCTGAAATCGCGATGTTTGTGCCATTTTCAATATCGTACCGACCAAAAGAATATGAAGTTATGCATCGAATTGAACCAATTTTTTTGTGCAAGTGTATGACTATGGCTAGTTGATCCTCCCCGAATTTGAAAAAAAATCCGCTGGAAAGGGCGCGCTGCAATCTCGATGTTTATGCCATTTTCAAATTGTACCGACGAAAAGTATATGAAGTTATGCATCGAATTGAATCAAATTTTTTGGTGTAAGTGTATGACTATGGCTTGTTGATCCTCCCCGAATTTTTAAAAATATCCGCTGGAAGGGGGCGCTGCAATAGCGATGTTTGTGCTATTTCCAATATTGTACTGACCAAAAGTATATGAAGTTATGGATCGAATTGAACCAAATTTTTTGTGTAAGTGCATGGCTATGGCTAATTGGTCCTCCCTGAATTTGCAAAAAATCCGCCGGAAGGGTCGTGCTGCAATAGCGAATTTTATGCCATTCTCAATATTGCACCACCTAAAAATGTATAAAGTTAGTTCTAGAACAGAACTAATTATTTTGTATATGATTATTTTTTGGTATGCCAAATAGATCCTCCCTGAGCTTGAAAAAAAATCTGCCTATCATTCTATTGTCCATCGGCTCGTGCAGAGACGGAAATTCGTTTTTACTTTCATTAATTTACTGAAACAGAAATTTAAGATGAAAATCAAAGTTGGTATGGTATTGAATTAAAATTATTAAAGCATTAAAATGAGTAACTATTTTTAAAAAATATTCAAATGTGCGCATGAGATAGAAGAAAGTTTTGGAATTGGCGCATCCAACTAGTTTTAATTTGCAGCTAAACAACTTCCATTTATTAATTCATAAATAACTTTAATTTTTGTATGGTTAAGCAAAAACTTTAAATAATAAAATTTCTCTTAAAATTTGTAGTAAAAATAGTAATCAACCAAAGAAATGTCTTTCGTCTGACATTAATACGGGGACCAAGTGAAAATAAAAACAAACATTTCCTAGAGACCACCTGAAAAGTTCTAGTCCTTAAATTATGTTACAGCTCCGAATATCATAAGGTATGGTAGGCTGTATTTCATTAAATTTTATTCCAGTAACATGAAAAGTAGAAAATCTGAAAATTTAAATTTTAAAAACCGACATCATATTATTTAATAAGAAAATGTGTAAAAGTCGGTGATTGTTTTACTGGAAAACCCCTGAATGAAATCAGGACAAATATTTATAACTGTTATCAAATTTGTATAATCTTACATTATCAAGTTCAAAGTAAAAGTTGCCAATACAATAGATATAAAATCACTCTGTAGACATTCTTAATTTTTTTTATTCATTTACAAGGACACGAGAAAAAATCCGTTACATTGCCTTCTTTGAGCAATGATTGCTAGAACGTGCATTTTAAAATTTATGCTTTTAAAGCTAAGCCATTTTTTGCACGTTCCTCGTTATATATAAATTCTACATCTCATATACAGGCCTGCACAAACATATCCATCTACCATTGTCCATATTAGAGGAAATTGCTGCAGAGGAATTTTCAATTGAGGTTCACGTATTTCTTAAGTGAACTCAATTATAACGCTCCTATAATAAGAGATGCAAACTTGTATATCATATGCAAGACTGCAGAAAAAAAAATTGGAACGTTTTCCAATTGTAGATGGGAAGAATTGAAATTGGATTTAGAAAATTTTATATGCTTCTGCAAGATTGAATTGGGCATAACGTTATAATTTAGTAAATTAAAAGTATATAAATAGTAAAGGGGGCAGTTTTGTTTGATTAATTTGAATGTGTTGGAAAGTCATTCATAATTTTGGCATTATACATGATTTTTTTCTTATTTTTCAATATCAGTGATGTTTTCTGCTCTTTAAATAATATGTTTAAAACGATAGCCAAAGTGTGGATAAATACTTGTTGCAGAAAAAGACATAATTTTATAGACATAAAAATAAATTTTAGAATTAACAATCATATGACTTCGTTGTCCTCTTTACTACATGCCAAAAACTACATGTTTACATGAAACTTGTTTTTGCAAGTTTATTTGAAAGTTTGGAGTTCAAAATAATATTCTTCTTTCGTAATTCCTTTTTTCTATACTGCTAACAACATATTCTAATTTTATTCAGTCAATTACAACTTAATCATTGTAATTAGTTCACAGTTTTTCTTTTAAGTCTTTTGTTGAAATTTGTTAAAGCATTTTCAGTTTACCTTAACTTTACTTTTACACAAAACTAAAAAATAAATAAATAAAAACAGAAAGTACATGTTTCTAGAAAATTACAATTGAAATACAAACAGACCGTCTGATTTTGCGATGTCTTTTTCTTTTCTTTTCATAACATCAATTGTACGTAAAGAAATTAAAATACAGATTTAACAAACGATTTTTTAAGCAATATTACTTAAAATACTTCTTACTTTAACTTATATATGTGATATTTAAAAAAGTAACTAATGTAAAATTATGATTTTTAATTATCTTTAATATCTTTTAAGGAGCGTTTGTAATTATGTAAATACGTAGCACATACCGTTCAGTCTGTCCGTCCGTTTGTCTGCCCGCCCGCATATAACAGAACAAAAACTACCCAACTAAATAGTTTGAAATTTAAAATATATAATTGGTGCTTAATTTTGTAAAGTCATTTCAAATTTTATGAAAATCTTATGTATAGCTTAATTACAGGGACAATCAAAAGCATTCCGTGACATTACGATCAGTGGGAAAAAATAGCTTCAAGTGCATTTTAACGATGTTATACTGTTCCGAACAAGATAGATTTGATATGTATCTAATCAACATATTCTAAAAATACATTCTGCACAATCTGTGGTGCAAAGAATGTTTTTAATTAATTTACAAGGCTACACAAAAGATTACATAATGGTAGAGGGGGAACACTGTGTTGGGCACGTTTTAGTACTATTAAACTATTTCATAACACATTTTATGAAACTGGTATACGTTGATGAGATTTACTACAAGTTATTTCCTGTATAATAGACAGCACATCGTATATACAGGGACGCACAAAGGACTTCGGCCACTATATTTTATCCGAAGTGCTGTATACTGTGACAGTAAGATCTGAATATTTTTATAATTTTGTTATAGTAAGAACAGACCTCATTTGCTACGCTTGGCGTATAATTTCCAACATGTTTGCTGTACTTACGTATTCTATTTTGGAAGAATAAATGCATTAAAAATACAAAATAAGCTAATAAATAAATTGTAGTATATTTTTAAAAAATTGAAAACATTTTTATTGAAAGTTAGATTTGGATTACCATCGTAGAGACCTTTTTTTAAAGAAAGGATGTTTTATAAAATTAATTATAATTAAATAAGTTAAAATTAGTGTTGCATAAATATTTTTTTACGAAATAGTCTTAAAGACAGATTCATTGTTTGTTATAAATGTTTCTTCATTTTTCATTTTGTACACCATTTTTTATATAGAAAATATTTGACCCATTTAATTACAATGTAAAAATAAAATCTGTAATTTACAGCTATAAAGTTAAAAAATCTGCATCCTTACAAAAATATTATTTATACACGTGTGGGAAAAATGTAAGTCTACAAAAATAGTTTTTGTAAAGTTAGAGAAATCTGAAGATTTGCAAAAGAATATATTATAATTAGAAAAATGTTACTAAGGTTTTATCTGTAATCCGGTCACAGTTACCTAAAGAATTCTAGGCATCCCAGATTTGTAAAACATTATTTGTAAACTTAGGCATTTTTTGATATACTTTGCAAAAGTGTGTCTGTTACATGAATTTTTGGTTGTTGCAATTACATAAAATGGACACTAGTTTAATAAAAAAGTTTTACTAACTTTTTAAAAAAATTAACTGTGTATAGGGATTAAATAGTTAATAGAAATTTTTTTGCATGAAAAAAAAACTTTCCCGAAAAATTTCTTTCACTTGTAAAATACATTTGCCATAGATATTGCCGTGTTAATTATGTTTCCAATATATTATCTGTGAAAAAAATCATATTCATTCATGAAATCAACTTTTTGTTAAATAGTAAATGTGTGAAAATCGTTCAACAGTTAAGTTAACTTCAAAACAAAATTATCACAATGCACACTGTAAAAAAAAAAGGGTCGATCTACTAAAAAAACTTTAGTGATCCTCGTAATTACTAAAAAATTTTTAGTAATCTTAGTCGGTTATTAGAAAATCTGTAAGAATTACTAGAAAAAAGTTAGCAATGAATAGAGTTAATAGTTTTATATTTTTAATAGCTATTACTAAAACTAACTTGGCATGGCCTTGATAGCATAGTGGTTATAGTAACGGACTCCAGTCTGAAAGGTCCCGGATTCGATACTGGACAGAGCAAATACGCTCCGAATGTATGTAGTGTAAGTACGCGTTAATAAATGATTATGAAAATCCTGTCGGATCAGTTAGAAATGTTTGGTGCTGCCATCTATTGCAGTTTTGCCGAAAATCTTCCGCTTCGGAAGTCAGGATGCAGCTCGAAGGAACCTCCTGCCCTTCGGGCGCACGTAATGATTATTAAAAATAATTTTGGAGCTATTACTAAAATTTGCTTGGTGGCTCATACTAAAAATTTTTAAGTTAGTTATACAAAGAATTCTTTTGTTCAGTTTACAAAAGAAATGCTTGCTTCACTTGCAAAAAAAAAGTTTGTAATGGTTACTAAGAAATTCTGTGGAATACAAATTTACTAAAGAATTTTTAGTAACCTCTTGAATTTTTTTTTACAGTGCATAAATGATAAAAGTAGTATAAATAATAAATAAAATAGTATTAGATCGTATGAATATGACAAACATACATTTCTTATCATGATAGTATTTATATTTCATGAATTCTTTTAAAATATGATAGATTAATATTTTAGGAACCATTTTAAAGTTAATATTTTAAGATTCATTTTAACTTAAAAAAATATTACATTTCAAAGTAACTTAAAAAAACATGGTACATAAATTTGTTCAAATTTACGAGTTTTTGATTGAGTTGTAAATTAATAAAACAGAAAAAAAGTTGTTAGTGAAATGTTAAATAAATATGATAATGAAAATCCTTTTCAATTTTTTTTACTAAAATAGTATTACTTTTATTTCTTTTAAACAAAAAGGCATTTGTCGCATCTTTGGCTTTGGTCGTTCATTTACAGGCACTATCGATATATTCTTTTAAATATAACGAATATGTTTCATGTTATTCGATATATATACATTCTTTATACTGTATACTGGGTCACAGAAAAAGAATTCACCTACCATTTTTTTATTAGCGGAAGTTGTTGAATGGGAATTTTCAATTCTGATAAGTGTTTAAGTCTACTGGATTTTTGCATGCGTGCAGTTTATTGGTGCAAATCTATAAATCATAAAAGTGCTTCTCAAAGAATTCGGATAATTTTCCAATGTTGATTAATAATTCGGATAATAACTGAATATAGATAAAATTGAATTTTCAAATTGGTCGAATTGAGTACTTCCATTTCTTTGAATTTGACACCATATTTCAATTTATTATAAACTGTCATTTTGTTATATTATTCAGATTACATTAACAAGTGTAATCTATGCTTAATGCATTTTTCCGCATTCTTTTATAATGGAATAAATCAAATTTAATACAAATAAAACAAGTTGGAAATTGCACGTAAAGTGTAGCAAATGAGGTGCGTTCGTTGATGACGAAGTTTTAAAATATTCAGATATTGCTGATATAGTAGAGCGTACTTTGGATACAGTATAGCGGTCGAAATATTTGTGTTCCTGTAAATATTCAGGGAGTAATTTTTATTATACTTCATTAACGTATATCTTATTCATAAAATGTGAAGTAGTTTAATATAATTAAAACACCCCCCAAACAATGTTTCCCCGTATAACATTATTTAGTGGAATACATTTGTGTGGCCCTGTAATTTAATAATAAATATTCTTTGCATCACAGATTGTACAAAATGTATTTTTTAGTACATATTTCATAGATTCATGTCAATTCTGTTATATTCAAATGAGTGTAACACCATTAAAATGCATTTGAATCTTTTTCCCCATTGACCGTAATGTAACGGAATACTTTTGATTGTCCCTGTAATTGATCAATGCATCCGATTTTCATAACATTTGAAATGACTCGACAAAATTATGTAATAAATATAAGTTTTAAATTTCAAACGATTAAAATGCATTTGAAACTTTTTTCCCCATTGACCGTAATGTAACGGAATCCTTTTGATTGTCCCTGTAATTGATCTATCCATCCGATTTTCATGAAATTTGAAATGACTCGACAAAATTAAGTAATAATTATGTATTTTAACACTAGAACCGCGGGACTTCCGGTATACCTAAAACCGCGGAGCAGGTCAATTTGACCCGCGATGGAAAAGGACATATAAATACGTTCAAACACTTAATTTGGTTAGTTAAAAGACTAGATTTTCTAATAATAATCAATATTTCTTCTTCATTTCAGAAAATGTTTTTATTCAAAATTACATTTCATTAAGTATTTTGAAAATATATTGAATATATATTTTAAAGATAAATAAATTTGGACTTACTGTAATTTTTGCGAATAATCCGCGGATCAAACAATCATTTTTTGATCCAGAAATTTTATTAAATAAAATGTAACTTTTTAGATCGCCGTAAATATTTGACTTCAATTACAAAATAAAATTTCTGGATCAGAAAAGAATTGTTTGATCCACGGATTGTACGCAGGAAATTATGGTAATAAACTTTAATAAAAAAAAGATTATCCCATTTAAATAAGTTTAGATATAAAGTATAAAAGTAATTTAAAAAATATTTATAAATTGCAAGTTATTTATTAGTTATACTCATTTATCTAATCATTTATTGTATGCATTGCTTGAAAAACATGGTTAAAGAATTGCGCATTTACCAGAATTTTGTGGGTGCATTACATTTTGAACAATTATCTTTAGTATTGTTTTTATTTTTTTAATTGTAGTAACAAATTCTTTTATGCTTAGTTTGTGTTTTTCATCGTTCTTAGTGTTTCTTCTTGCCCAAATATATATATATATATATATATATTTTTTTGGGGGGGGGGGGTAGAAATAATAAATTGTTCTTGTGCGTCTTCAACAAATTCATGTTTTGAATAAATTGATGTATACCAATAGAAAATAGACCTATACAAATACACATATACTAACTATATTTGCGATTACACATTTACATAAAACCCAAGCATTGATAGTAGCAAAATACAAAATATTATAAATTGCATTCAATTGCCTGCAATGAGAAGCAAACTTGACACATGGAGAATGGGTGTCATCTAGAAAATCACACAGCTACACTGAATTTAGTTGAGTTGTAATAAGCGAGTGTACTTAGTATTTTTTAGAATTATCTAAAATTTCAACAGATGGATGTAGACTGATAAGCAATAAAACCTTTTTACTCTTTTCACATTGATAAACAGTTACTCTGCTGACTATATGTGTTAGAATAACAGTTGCATGCTATTATTCCAAAGCTTTTTTGACAGTAATATTAAGACATCGGAAATCTTATCTGAACTTTCAATAAATGCAGAATAAAAGAAACTTCAATACTGCTTCTAAGTATTTATTGTAATTTTTCACTGCAATCATCCATTATTCACATCATGAATATTAGATCTTGATTGAAAATTACCAATATTCCCCCTTACAGTTTATGACAATTAAAAGAATTAGGAGTCAGACAGATATACTTTCCCATTATTTCAGAAAAATGCATCTTTATTTTGTAATTTATGGGTAAAAACTTATTACGGGTCAAATTGACCCGCTTCGCGGTTCTAGGTATAAGTAGTTATAAATGAAAAACTATTTATGTTATTCGCTGTTAAATACGAAAATTTGTTGTTTACCTTAAAATATTAAAAAATCAGAAAAGGAAACATTTTTTCAAAGAATATTTTTCGCGCCGCGAAAAATTAAACATCAATTTGGGCCAAATTGACCCGCTCCGCGGTTCTAGAGTTAAATTTCAAACGATTCGGTTGGGTAGTTTTTGCGTTGTTATATGCAGACGGACAGACGGACGGACTAAGTGACAACAATAGGTGCTACGTATTTACATAATTACAAACGCACCTAAAAATGGTTCATTCTTCCTTATTGGTTCCTTATTTTGGAAGAAAACGAATTTAGCATTTAAATTTTTCTGATTTGACTTAATACACAAAATTCAATGGATTCACTTTTATTATAAAACATTTTTTGACCATAGTTTAAAAAAACACTTATAAGCTGTTATATAGTTCGGACGCTCAAACGAGGTTCCAATCTAAACTATTTACTGAATGCGATCAAAAATTTTTATGTCCATGGGAAAAAAAAAATTACAAATTAAAAGAACTACATACGTGAAAAACAAACTCAATAAAGATACTTGTGCGATCTATATGCATATTACTCCAATCTGATTCGATTTGGTTCCGTATTTTGGATATTATCGTAATAAACTCATTGTGCAAGTTTTGTTTTTCTATACTCCTCTCAACAAATTATCACAGATGCATACTATATTAACTAATTTATCCCAGATATGGATATCATTAATATATACACGCCTAATTTTGCTTAGTTCATTCTTTTTCTTCCGTATTACAAATTTTATCGTGATAACAAGATCTGTTTTATCGTAGATAGATAGATAAATAAACAAAGTGATTGTAGTGAAAGATGATGTAAGGTAATAAAAATAAGAAAATACTAGAAAACTTTTGAAATTTGTAAAATTAAATTTTTAAATTGAAAAGTGGTAGAGAACCACCTTTTTTTAAAATTAAAATTCGATACTTGTATTTGCTTTTATTTTTCTCTACAATGGATTAACAAAAATACTTAGCTAAAATATTAGTTAACTAAAATCTCTGAAGAATAGATATGTTAAGTGATGTTTCTTTTATTGAAAGAAACAAAATTACTCTAATATCATCGAAAAGAAATCAGGTATCTGAAACTCAGTTTTAACGATTGCAGGATTTAAATTGTTTACAATTTCCCCTCTTATCTTAGTTTTTTTATTATTCCATTACAAAATATAATTTAAATCATTGCGCATCGTAAATTTTATAACGTATTATATTATCATTTCATTAAATACTTTCTTATTCAGAAGTTCTGAATTAATGACGGAATTCTGAATATTAATTTTTGTATTATTTAATAACAGATGCTTCGTGATTACATAATCCAAAAATTCTTCTTTTGGGATTTTCGATACGAATTCCTAATTTTTAAATAAAAAAATACATGAAATATACACACATATGCATTAATGATACATGTCTTTGATAATACCATTTCAAATTTCGAGTGATTTATTATTAATTATTTGCGTTTATTAACAACAGTATAAAGAGAAGTGATATAGTTTTTTTATTACGAAAATAGGAAAAGTTTCAAGTTTTAACAAATTATTACCATTTAGAAAAATAAAAATAAACTTCCTAAAAATACGATTCGGCTGATTTAAAATTTTTAATGATCTATAAATCTTTTAGAATATATATATATATACACTACCTGGCCATTCATGATCGTCCACTTAAGATTTTAGACATTTTGTTAAATATCTAAAACAATATATGAGGATGAGGAATTAATCTGAAACTCTCAGTATATAAACATAATAGTACAGGGCATATATTTCCGTGAAGGTTTTTTCCCGAAACTTTATAATCAACAAATTAAAACCAAATTAAACAACTTCAAAAAAATCAACAAACTAAAAAAGAATGAATATCTTTTGAATAACCCTGTCAAAACCAATGTAGCAAAAGTGCTCAAACTGTAGATTGTGATTAAGTGGATTATTGTAATAAATTGTGTTTATTTTTATGTCGATAGCATGTATACTCGTAGAGAAATTAAGGTTTTTATAAAAACAGTCCCAATTTCTTAATTTCTTAATATAATATTTTTTTTCTGAAAATGTGACAAACAATATTGCACATAATACCCTGTAGTCAGAATTAAAAAATAATAAAAATTGTATGAAAAATGTGTAGGTTTACTAAATAATTTTTCACTGCGCATGCCTCAACGATATCAAAATTTCATTTGCATATTATGTTAGCTAAATGTATAGAGCAACTTTTGTGAAAGTCTCAAAGTCAGAGATTGAAAATTCTGAAAATAATCGTCTATAGAATAGGTTGAAAATCCGTTGTTCCCAAAATGAAGCAAAAAAATGAGGGATTTTATTCAAATGTAGTAGTACGTCTCATATAGTGTATTCTATATTGACATTAATTAATGAATGTATGGATATAACCCCTCTTGTTTTTGCTTCATTTTGGGAATAACGGATTTTCAATATGCAAATGAAATTTTGATATCTTTGACGCATGCGCAGTGAAAAATTATTTAATAAACCTACTCATTTTTCATACAATTTTTATAATTTTTTAATTTTGATTACAAGTTATTATGTGCAATGTTGTTTGTCACATTTTCAGAAAAGAATATTATTTTATATTAAGAACTCTGAAAATTATAAACAAAAATCTTAGAAAAATTTGGGACTGTTTTTATAAAAACCTTAATTTTTCAATTAGTATACATGCTATCCTCTTAAAAATAAACACAATTTATTATAATAATCCACTTATTCATAATCTGCAGTTTTAAAGCTTTTGCTACATTAGTTTTGACAGTGTTATCAAAAACGTCTACATTCTTTTTTAATTTGTTGACGGTCCCCTATGGGATTTCGGAACAAATAATTCGCGGAAATATGTGACCTTTACTGTTTTTTTTTTTTTTTTTTTTTTTTTTTTTTTTTTTTTTTTTTACACACTTGGAGTTTCGAAATAATTACTCTTGTATTTTTCTATATATTTCACAAAATGTCTAAAATCGCAAGCGGCTGGTCACTTTTGGTCATATAGTGTATATATACTGAGAGAGAGATGAGAACGTGAGCTTGTAAACTCGTGATTAAAAATTTTAAAATAGTCGAGTTTCTTCTATCAATCTATTCTCTTGGTAGACCTTGCATAAAAAATACTTTAATATGTAAAAAATCTAGTTTTATCGTGTATTTCAAGCATTGTAAAATCTTGGTTTAGAATGAGAACTAACAAACGTAAACATGTGTTTTTCATGTCGTTAACCAATTTGATTTTCTGGATAAGGTGAATTTAAAAAAAATTATTTACCAAAATCTATATTTCATTACATAAAATGTTTAATATTCATACATATCGCTTAACTCATAAATGTTTAGATTCAACGAAGCGGGAAAATACATTGTATATATTTCTCAGTATGATCTACCACTTTGAAATTCGCATAGAATATAAAGGGATTTTCTCATTAGCTGCTTTTCTCTGCTACTTTTTTTAAAGAATGGTGTAGTTACTTAAATAGAGCATAAAGTCTGAAATATTCCAACAAAAGAACTTACGTAAACAACGAAATATTTTATGCAAGACGAAATTTAAAACTCATTAATATTCAACATTTAATTCTTATTTCAGAAATTTTTAGAACTCTTATTTTAGAATTCAGGATATTTTTTTAGAAGTAAAAATGAGATTTGCTTTGGAATTTTCAAGGAATTGCTTTAATAATTTTTATTATATTTTAAATCAGCATTTTATTTGCATTATATTTCACTTCGTCAATTCAAGTTATGATAAGCAGTTGATTTATAAGAAAAAAACTTGATGCGTTAATGTTGGCTATGCATTTGGCGACACATTTATTTACACATTGCTTACATATGCAATTATTTAAATAATATTAACCAGTTTTGTTTTGTGCACAAAGATATGTACATTTAACTGTTTTTGGCTATTCCGCATATTTTTAAAATCTTTCAACATGAAAACACTCATTTAATAAAGTTTCTAGAAAATTTAAAATTTCAAGTCTCTTGTTATATTGATCGTTCTTTTTCGCTCATAGATATCGTAGTTTAGTTAATAATTTAAAGCAAAATAATATTACAGACCTTAATATTTTTCAACTAAATTATTTATCTATTTACTAATTATCACAGATGTTTCATTCTTTACATATCAATGAAAAATTCTCTAAAAAATGGAAAAACATGATTGAACATCTGTTAAAAGTTTTGTCTGTGGATTCCATATCAAAAAACAATCTTTATTTTACAATTAGTTTTAAATATTTTTATAATAGTAAAAAATTACTTGTATGTAGTGTGTAAACCTTTATAGAGTAATCATGTGTCATTTTCTACATTTTCGTTTAAAAGCGGTTTAAAAGCGAAATTCCTTCAAAATTATGTTAATTGATTTAAATTTATGTGAGACAAATCATGTTAGATATGTAAATTCTTTATAAAAGATTACTTCCATTAAATAGTTGTTATAGTACTGTAAAATGATGATAATTATAGCATGGGGAATTGTTTGGTGTACAACAAGAAGAAAACATTTTAAATAAGTCTTATCTGTACTATGTTTGGAGTGTATTCATCTGATTCTTCCAGTCTTCTTTAATTATGTCCAAAGGGAAACAAAGTAGAACCAGGACTGGTTTAGATCTTTCTTGAAGTGGATCCAATTAATTCCAGTTTTTAATATAGTCAAGCGGAGGGCTATTTTACTCCAGTCGGGCCTAATTTGCTCGAAACACCATTTTTGTTACCTGAAGTTCAGAAAACTATCAAAATCGAAAATATCTGGAAAATTCTGAAACGGTATCAAATTTCTGACATCATAGGACTCTTATTAACTTCCTTTGCAACTTGTAATATTAGGTAACTTTCATTACAAAAAGTAAAAAGCTACCTATTGTAGCCGTCCGGAGGAAAGCACTCCCAGAAAGTTTTGGTATATTTTCACCGATCATGACCCTCAGACCCCAAAACCACCCTCGTTCACATGTTGACATATATATATAACCATATATATATATATATATATGATTAACAGCCATAATAGCCTCTGTCAGCCACATGATTATTAGCCATAAAGCCTGTTTTAATAGTGTGGATCAATTGTCTATGGCGAAAAAAAATTACCATTCATCAAAACCTACCTATGCGAAAAAGTTGTTCTATTGTATGTAGATTAAGGGAAAAATAATATAAGAAATTAATTTTAAAATTGAATGCTGCCACAAAACAGTTGAATTTTCGAAAAAAATTGTAAAAAAACGGTATTTGGTTAGATGATTTTTATCAAAAAGTAATTATTTTAATATTTTTTAAAAACCAACAGTGCGGAAAAGATGTTATATCGTTTGGAGGTTAAGTAAAAAAATAATAAATAATAAATTCGAAATTTTATACTGCTACAAAAAAGTTGAAAATTCGATAAAATTTGGAAAAAATGGAGAAAGATCTACTTTTGGTTAGATTTTTTTAACCGGAAAATAATCATTTTAATATCAATCAAAACCTACCTTTGTGTAAGATATATTATATTGCATGGAGATTAAGCAATAAAAAAACTAATTTCGAAATTTAATACTGCTTCAAGTGGTTTAAAGTTTTGAAAACTGGCAGTTCCAGTTTTTTAGTGAAGGTTTTGCCTGCTTGTGCATTGTGTAACTTAGTGTACTTTGAATATAATATATATATGAATTACTCTCCATTTGGGTCTGATATGTCAGTAAATATACTCCGTATTACAAAAACATTATGCAATTTATATATTGGTATTTAAAAAATAACCGAAGCAAAGAATCGGTCTACATCTATTTATTTTCTGCCAGTGAGGAGTTACTAATAAGTTAGAATTGACCAATCTCAATAATTTACCACTGCAGCATTTTAGGAAAAATTAAATTGTCTCACGACAAATATTGCTCTCTTCTTAATTCTTATAAAACAAAATAAGATATTGAAAGCTATTACAGTCTTGTGGACTATTTCCGAAAACACTGCCTATTTTTTTTCAGTTCAATAGATTTGAATACGAATATGAATATTGGGTGAAAACAAACGTAGTGCGAGCAAACTCAGTTTTCTGCGTCATTAGCTATCATTGAAAAGCCAAAATGCTGAAGAGCTAGGTTTCATACCACCTGTAGTGACAAAAATTGGCATCAGCGAGAATATTGGACAGTTTGGGCTTTTCCAACCAAGCAGGTTCAGCCATCGTGTCAGGTGCACTTCAAGATGTGGGTATTATCTCACAAAACTATGAATCGAATGCTATTGACTGAAGAAAAAATTCGGCATGACAAAACAAACCAAAGACTACTCTATCGTTTAAGTCATTCGCTTTAGTTAAGATAAAGATAAAAGATAATGATCATGGTCATTTTCTTTAAAATTTGATGGGTGTAAAGACAACACTACATCACTAGAAGACAACAGAAGAAAAATCATAATAGACGTAAACTTGAGCTTGAAAAAAGAACTTGGTTACGAATACATCGGTCACATATATGTAAATTCTGGGAGAGTGCCAAACAATTTGAAAACACGACGTACAATTTTTTTTGTCATGTGTTAACAATAATATACATGTAACAAAGTTGGTTGTGATCGGTTGTGACTGAATATCTGTAAACATAGATATTAAAAATGTGTTATTCGAAATATGAAACTGATCTTCAAGCGTCCAATACAATGGTTTTTGTGCCAGTTACACACCAATGAGGTTCTACTACGTCATCTTTTCGCAGCGTGTATGGAACCGCAACTGGGCACAAATTTTTCACTTGTGAAATAAACAAAAATATTCGCTGCATGTGAGAAGCTTTTTGTATTTTCATTTATGTCAGTAGACAAATTCTAAAAGCGCGCGAGTGAAATTAAACGGTCTTCTGCAATCCTAATCATTACATTAAATAATATCTATATATTCCATTTACCATCTTTTGACCTTTTGTAACTTATTACATAGGTTTAATTAAATAAGAAAATGTGTCCTCCACTAACTAAGGGATTTAGTAACGCCATGATTTCCGAAGCAATAGTAAATTCAGCAATCATTCCAGTAGCAATAACATCTACTGTCAATAATAACTATTCACGAAACGCTCATTCTACAAAACTAATAATCAAAATAATCAAGGAAGCATTTTCTGTTGAATATGGACCATATATAAGACACGGTTTTATAAAAATCTTCTTCAATTACAAAATGTCATGTCGATTTTCAATATCAAACGTCATTATTGCCAATTGTAATGTTGACGATTTTTCTTGATTTAATAATAAAGAAGCTGTTAAATAAGAAACTAAAGATTTAATCTTGTAATCAAATAAATATCCCCTCATTGCAATAAACATTAAAAATTCTGAAATTCATATTTTATTTTAACGAAAAAAACATTAATTTTTTTACCGTAATAACGTTCAAATACATAAATTTGAGCCACACTGTGGCAGTTTTAAATTTTGAATTTTTTTTTTTGAAATTTTTTTTCTCATACTCAATATATAATATAACATCTGTTACGCATAGGTAGGTTTTGGATAATTTTTAAAATATTATTCTGAATCAAAAAGCATCCAGCCAAAATTAGGTTTTTTTCCCTTGTTTCGAAACTCAACCTCATTGTGGCAATAGTAAAATTTGAAATTAATATTTTTAATTATTTTCCCCTTAATCTCCATCCAAGAGAACATCTTTTCCGCATAGGTAGGTTTTGACACTGTGAAAAAAAATTCGATCCCCCCTACTGTTTAATAGCCTCTGCTTTTCAACCAGGAGAAGACCCCTTAATTGCCTTCTAGGAGGACTTAAAGAAATCGACTAGGAGCAGAGATTTAATGTCCAATCCGCACCTTCCATCGGTACAACCTGTTAGTACTCTTGTCTAGTGCAAGGGCAATGAACGCGAATGGGCTTCCTCCAACCCGCTTGGCCACTGTGGAGGGATTTGGCCACAACCCCACTTATTTTACCATGCACCCACAAAACAAATCTCGGCCCTAAATTCCCGGTAGTTTGCATGGTCCTGGTTTCGGCAGCGATCAGACAGACATGAAGACAGAGGGTGCTAAGAATCACAGGGCTCGGCTTGGCTGCCATAAGTTGATGACCTTGGCTACGTATAATGGACGATCCCTATCTTCTGAAAACCGTTTACGGGAACTTGAAAAAGAGTTAGATAGGATCAACTGGGACATTTTAGGTTTATGTGAAGTGAGAAGAAAAAGAGAAGAAAATATTGATGTTGCCATCAGACATGTTTTATACTACAGAGGCACAAAAGATGCAAGAACAAGTTTTGTAGGATTTCTGATTCATAAGAGGTGGAAGAATCACATTGTAGAATATGATAGTCCATGAGATAGAGTTGCAAGTTTAGTAATACAAGTGTCCAAAATATACAAGCTGCAAATTACCCAAGTTTATGAACCAACAATAAGTTATTCTGATGAAGAAATTGAAGATTTCTACGAAGAAATAGCTTCAATGCATCGAAAGAGAAATTGCTACACAAAATTAATAATGGGAGACTGGAATGCTAGAATTGAAGAGAAAAAGAAAGGTGAATTATCTGTAGGAAATCATGGATATAGTATGCGAGGTGAAAGAGGAAACAGATTGATTGAGTTTGCAGAATGTGAACAGATGTATATTATGAATTCATTTTTCAAGAAGAAAAAACCACAAAGAAAATGGACATGGCGTTGTGCAAATGGCTCAACAAGTGAAATCGACTACATCTTGACCAACAAAAAGTCTCTTATTCAGGACTGCAGCGTTCTCAATAACTTCAATACAGGAAGCGATCACAGATTGGTTAGATGCAAACTGCTGTTAAATACTAAAGTGGAAAAAATGAAGCTTTTGCTCAATCAAAGAAATCAATCGATATTATTAACCTCCAGAAACAAAGAAGAATTTCATTTGGAACTTAAAAACCGTTTCCATATACTTCAATCAATTTTAGAAGAACAGCAAGATGTTACAATAGTGAACAAGAAGCTAATTAATACTCTACAAGAAATTGAAAAGAAGATAGCCGGTGATGCACAAATAAAACAGACAAAGAAAATAACAGATAAAACAAGAAGATTGATGAAAAAACGCAGAGAATTTAAAATGAGAAAAATGATCCTAAATCAAGAGTTGAATATGCTGAATTGTGTAAAACAGTAAGAAAATGTGTTACAGAAGATATCAGAAAATTTAACTGTGATCTTGTTAAAAAATGTTCTGAAAGATAACAAAAGTTTAAAATCAGCTAAGCGCAAGTTATGTGTTGGAAAAAAAGGTATTTTTGCACTGAAGAGTGCAGATGAAACAATCACCAAAATCAGCAACGAAATAGTACACATTGTTGAAAAATTCTATAATTATCTATATAAATATGAAGATCAGAGGGAAATCAACGTACACGATCAACAAGAAGTTAAAGAGATAATCCCAGTGATGATAGATGAAGTTTTACAAGCTATTAGATTTATGAAAACGTGTAAATACCTGGAGAAGATGAAATTACAATTAACCTTATCAGTGAAGCAGGAGAAAAATTTGCAAAAAGGCTATCCTTTGCAAAAAGTCAGATGTACAAGAAGATTGGAATAATGCTACTTTATAAGGAAGGAGACAAGGAAAACATTAAAAATTACCGTCCAATCAGCTTACTGTCAGTGATTTATAAAATTTTCACCAAAGTTTTAACAACAAGAGTTGAATCGACTCTGGACTCAGGTCAGCCTAGGAAACAAGCAGGATTCTGAGGTGGATTCAGCGCAATGGATCATATCCAAACAGTAAGGGAACTCATAGAAAAACATAAAGAATATAATTTACCTCTTTGCCTTGCCTTTATTGATTATGAAAAAGCATTTGATTTCGTCTACACATCAGCAGTAGTAGAATCTCTGGAGGACATTGGTATAGACAAACCTTACATCAATATCGTAAAGAAGATTTACAAGAAAGCAGCAGCAATCATCCATTTAGATAAAAAAAGGGAAAATCAAGCTCGGAAGAAGAGTAAGACAAGAAGACACCATTTCACCTAAGCTTTTTAATGTTGTCTTTGAAAATATCTTCAAGAAGCTGGATTGGGAAAAATAAGGGATAAATGGGGAATAATTAAGTCATCTCCGGTTTGCTGACGAAATTGTAATTTTCAGTAACAATCCTGAAGAACTGGAAAATATGCTAAAAGTTCTTGCAGAAGCTAGCATCAATGTGGGATTAAAAATAAATTTAGAAAAGACTAAGGTGATGTTTGATTCATTTACATCATAAAAGAAAATTGTCTACAAAAATACTGAGATTAAAGAAGTGCAAAGTTATGCGTACCTAGGACAGGGAATATCATCCGATAATAGTATCATGAATGAAATCAATAGAAGAATAAGAAATGGGTGGAGTGCTTTTGGGAAAATCAATATTATTCGGAAGAGTAATATGCCTCTTTGTTTGAAAAGAAAAGTATTTAATCAATATATTTTACCTGCATTAACTTACGGAGCAGAAACTTGGACACTAACAATACGCATGATACAAAGACTACAAACAACACAGTGAAGCATAAAAAGATGTATGGTAGGCATAACTAGAAGAGACAGAAAGAGGATAACCTGGATAAGAAATCAGACAAAAGTCTTTGACATCCTTGAAACAATCAAACAACAAAAATGGAAATGGGCTGGGCACATTGCAAGAAGGCAAGACAATAGACGGAGCACAAATATACTACACTGTAAAAAATTTTTGTAAAATTCCAGTAGATGTACCGTAAATTTCACGGTACTTCTACCATTTTCACTCTTTACGGTATGAATACCGTATTTATAAGGTATATTAAGTGTAAAAAACAGTTTTTTGTACTGTTTCGATTAAAAACGGTATTTACACAGTAAAATTATTATTTTTCCGTAAAATCTCGGTATTTATACCGTAAAATAATTATTTTTCTATAAGGAAAACGACATTGTAAAAATTTTCGTAGCATTTCAATAGATGTACCTAAATTTTACGGTACGTCTACTGTTATCATTCTTTACTGTATGAGTACCGTATTTCTAAGATATATTAGGCATTAAAAAAAACCAGTTTCTGTGCTATTTCGATTATAAACAGTATTTATACCATAAAATGACCAATTTCTATGCTATTTCAATTATAAACGGTATTTATACCATAAAATGATTGTTTTTCAGTAAAAAGGCGATATTTATACTGAAATTAATTATATTTCAGTAAGGGAAAATATGGCATCCTCGCCTCGGTGCACGGCATTCTCTCAAGCGATGTTCTTGTTGTTGCTATGTAAATGCGCGCAGGTCTGAGGAGATGGGGGAGTGCAGCCGTTAACTTGTTTTGGAGTCCAAAAATCTCAAAAGGTCACAACTCCTGCAATACACACTGTTTATTATAATTTTTATGGATACCATAATGTAACAATAAAAAAAAAAGAAAGGGATGTATTTACTTTTGTTAAATAGTATTAAAGAAGAATAGATAATTATTAGAATATATAATTATTATCTTTGACTACAAGAAAATAAATAATGTAATTTATGAAAGATGACTAAAGTAGTCTACAAAGTAGACGAGGCTTTATTAAAGATTCACATGCATTTTATGTGTCTTGCGTGTCTAAGGGGGGGGGGATGACTGATTCTGGGCCCGTCACGGTTCTCGACGGCCTGAATAGATGTCCTCTTTCTAGTGGGAACTTTTAATCTATCATACTGAATGATGTCAAATCCATCCTTAATTTTTGTTGGAGAATTATACAATTCATAGAAGTGAAATTCTATGATTTTAAACTAGTTTAATTAATTATTCATAGTCATGCAATTGTAATTGTAATATTATGTACCATTGAATATACAGGGTGTCCCTAAACAAATGGTATATACGCTAGGAGGTGATAGAACACATCAAGACGAGTAATAGTAAATAGGAAACCAAGGGTCCCAAATGTTTTCCAAAGGAAATAGCCTCCATTAAAGTTTGGGGTCCTAAATTTCAAATACACATAAAAAACGGAAAATTGGTCGATTCATTTGCGGTTTTCACTAAAATTATTCTTTATGTTGGTATTTTCTTGAAAATAAATTATAAAGATAAATTTCGAAAAAGGCCGATAGAGGGCGCTTTAGAATTTAAAGTAATGAAAAACTACTTTTTTGCATCTCATTAAATGGTTTCGTAAGCTTAGACTTAAATTTTGAGCTCATAATCTGAATAGTTGGAAGCGGCTAAGTAGCACAAACTTAACTGTGTTCAGAAGGTTTAAATTTCAAATGATTATAAAAAACGGAAAAATTGGTCGATTGATTTGCGGTTTTCACTAAAACTATTCTTTACGTCGGTATTTTATTAAAAATAAATTATAAAGATAAATTTCAAAAAATGCCGATAGAGGGCGCTTTAAACTTTGGAGTAACGAACAACTACTTTTTACGTTATTTTTTGCATCTGTTTAAATGTTTTCGTAAACTTAGACTTAAACTTAAATTTTGAGCTCAAAATCTGAATAGTTGGGAGTGGTTAAGTAGCACAAACTGAACTGTGTTTAGAGGGTTCAAATTTCAAATGATAATAAAAAACGGAAAAATTGGTCGATTTGTTTGCGGTTTAAAATAAAACTATTCTTTAAGTCAGTATCTTATTGAAAAGGAATTTTAAAGATAAATTTCAAAAAATTCCGTTAGAGGGCGCCTTAAACTTCACAGTAACCAACAACAAATTTTAACCGTCATTTTTTGTATCTAATTAAATGCTTTCCAAAACTTGTTAAATGTTTTCGAAATCTTAGATTTAAACAACATTTTGCGCAAACTGAAGTGTGTTCAGGAGTTGAAATTTTAACCCCCCCCCCCCCTCCCTCGAACACAGTTCACTTTTGCGCTACTTAAACCCTCGCAACGACTCAGAATTTGATCTCAAAATTTAAATCTAAGCATTTGAAAGCATTTAATGAGTTTTAAAAAAATAACGGTTAAAAATAGTTGCACGGTACTCCAGTGTCTAAGGCGCCCTCTATCGGCATTTTGTGAAATTTATCTTTAAAATTTATTTTCAAGAAAACACTGATTTAAAGAGTAGTTTTAGAAAAAACCGCAAACGAATCGACTAATTTTTCTGTTCTTTTTTATAGTATTCCATTTCGTTTGAAATTTAAACCCTCTGAACACACTTCAGTTTGTGCTATTTAACCACTCCCAACTATTCAGATTTTGAGCTCAAAATTTAAGTTTAAATCTAAGCCTACGAAACCATTTAATGAGATGCAAAAAATAGTATTAGGATGGATTATTTCGTCAAACCAAAGTCTAAAGCGCCCTCTATCGGCATTTTTTGAAATTTATCTTTATAATTCATTTTCAATAAAATACCGACATAAAGAATAGTTTTAGTGAAAAACGCAAATCAATCGACCAATTTTCCGTTTTTTATAATCATTTGAAATTTAAACCCTCTGAACACAGTAAAACTTTTTGCTACTTAACCGCTTCCAACTATTCAGATTTTGAGCTCAAAATTTAAGTTTAAATCTAAGCTTACGAAACCATTTAATGATATGCAAAA
This sequence comes from Maratus speculifer, assembly GCA_964019185.1. NCBI lineage: Eukaryota > Metazoa > Arthropoda > Arachnida > Araneae > Salticidae > Maratus > Maratus speculifer. The sequence continues at coordinate 81,597,726 of OZ025294.1, forward strand.
AATCACGGCAAAAAATAGTTTTTTATTACTTCAGAGTGTAAAGCGCGCTCTATCGGCATTTTTCGAAATTTATCTTTATAATTTATTTTCAAGAAAATATCAACATAAAGAATAATTTTAGTGAAAACCGCAAATCAATCGATAAATTTTTCTGTTTTTTATGTGTATTTGAAATTTTGGACCCCAAACTTTAATGGCGGCTATCTCCTTTGGAAAACGTTTGGGACCCTTGGTTTCCTATTTACTATTACTCGTCTTGATGTGTTCTATCACCCCCTAGCGTATATACCATTTGTTTAGGGACACCCTGCATATACCAATGATATTCTTGTGTTAAAAGGGTTTGTTCACCTTTGTGTATGCTCTTTGTGTTTCATTCAGTTGGATCCTCATACCGGAAGTGCAGGACAAAGAAGTATGTAACATTTTAACTATTTTTAAGTGAAAGTAACTATTATGCATGTATTTTTATTACATTTTTAACTTGCATTAGTTCTTAATAAACTTCTTCTTTGCTGTTATATATTTGTCTTATTAATTTATTTTGGGTTTAAAAATTATGCCATTAATAATTATTTTTTTTAGGTATGACAAATAAAAAAATTTTCAGCTAAAAATTATTTGAAATTAAAAAAATTTTCCAAAAAAAAAATCTAATAATACAATGTTAAAAATTTCCGTGGTGGAATTTCAAAGTGGAGTCTATTCATGAAGTAAAATAAAGAGAAGCACCGAAATATGGTACTGCTTATTTTTTTGAAAACTCCAAGCTGGGCAACACGATGCGTTTTACCTTTTTATTTTTCCTTATTCAGCGACACACTAGTAACACGCATGTCCACGTTCTCTACAATTCTAATGTATCGAACGTCGCCTCTCTCAAATAATGAAGATCGGCGGCTAGTAAGTTGTCTGTTAAAAAAAATGAAATGGTATAACGTATCGTGTGTGCTCAGATGGTGAAATTTTGGGGCCTATAAAGACCCATCCTCCGCGAATCACCACGTTCAAAATTTAGACAAAATTATCATAAAACTAGAAAAAAATACATCCTTATCAGAAAAAAATAATAAAATACCAAACAGTCAGTTGGCTTAGATTTACGCTTAAACCACCAGTAAAACTTCAAACACCGGTCCCCTTTCCTCTACCAACCTCATAAATAACTAAAATTCAAAAATCTTTTTCGCTTACGTTGTTAGAATTTTATCGAACTCAGACCCCAATCTCTATGAGCTCAGGAATTTCGTAATTAACAATTCTGTTGATCTAATCCTTAAAAAGTTGGTAAAGTTCAAAAACTCTAAAAATCGCAAATCAAAATTTTGGAACCTATCTCACTCGACGCTCTTTCCCCATATGGCTCAGTATTGAATTCAGACACTTTTCTCCGAGAGGGACTTCTGGGGCTCCGGAGGGTGGGAGAATGAAACCTTTTTTCCCAGTGAAAACACAAGAACTCTATTTTTCCGGGGGGGGGACATTTTATTGCACTGGGGGGGTCCCTCTGGGGCACCCCATTAATTCAACACTGATATTTCAAGACTGTTATTTTTGTTAAAAGAAAGGTCTCTCATTCGGTAACTCAATCTCTCCCTCCAAATTCTGGAAAATTAAACATTAAAAACCATTTAGACAGTTAAAGTTAATTCACAGTCTCATACATATGTCTTCAAATCTTAGACAATCCCCCCTCCCCCGATCTCTCTTCAGTCCGGCTTGGATAAATTATTCAGACTAGATCTTGAATGATATTTTCCTGTTACTTCAGTGGTCATCAGTGGAATTTTGATGCAAACACTACCACTGATGTTTTTAAAAGAAATAGTCGATGCCTCCTACCCGACTCAGTATGATCCATCGGATGGATCGACCTTGCTCTGTTAAAGATGTCTGTAAAATAATGATTCCCTATTCCCTGATTTTGCACTCACTTTACCATATTTCAAGTAAATTATAGAAACGCGGTTAATTTACAAAAATTCCATTCGACCAATAAGGAGCTAATTGCAAATATAACGTTATTTACTTTTTGGTAATTTTGGACCCTTTCCCTCACTTTAGATATCATACGTTACTTCCATCAAACTCCGTGCCCCGGTAATGATATCGTTATCAAAGTGTAAAAAATTTTTTTTAGAATTAAATTCTTTTGTTTTGAGTAAGATACAAAACGGGTTAAATTTATTTTTCGCAAACTTTATTGATTCAATTGAAGATAATTTAATAAAATATCGCTTTATTCAAACAAAAATAGTTAACAAAAAAAAAAAAAAAAAAGAAAGATAATGTACTATTTTGAACAAAATACCACGTTACACAGAAAAAGAGATAATTCTAATTGGGTCAAAAATGATATCGATATCAAAAGGATAATCCCCCCCTTCCCCTAGAGATATCTTACGATATCATGTGTCAGACCCTCCCTCCCCCCTAAAATAATAATGTTATATATACACAACACCTAATAAAAAAATTAATATATCATTCTTGTTTCTAGTAAAACCATCGTAAATATTGACTGAGCAAAACATTTTCTTTGAAAATGTCTGATTATAGGTAAGATAATACAAAGCGTGAAAATTTGCTTTCGGCCGAAGTAATGTTGTCAGATTTTCGAGGCAAACGCCTTCTTTACCGGTAGCAGCATAAGTTTCAGTATTCACCAACCAACCATCAAATCTAATGGCGTCAGTTTGTTGATTTCGGGCAATGGAGAACTTGAGATCCGAGTTATTTATTTAAGTAAGTTAATCGGCTGTATTTCTTGTTTTCCTTTAACTTACATAATTAGATAACTAATTTGAACTATACATGTTTTAAATTGTTTTTTCTTAAAAGTATGTTATTCATTTCTTTGGCTAAGTTATATAAAAATTGGAAAATGAATTACTTTGTTAATGAAAAGTGCGTGTTGGATTAAATTGTGTTTAAAATAGCAAACTGACATCTATAAAATTTTGAATATTTTCTGTTCAATATTTCAACTATTTCCTTTTAAATTTAATCATTTTTACTAGAATATATGCGTAATATTAGTAATTTACATTTATCTTATCCAAAAGAAGGAAATCGACTTATTTCATTCCTCCTTTTGCTAGCAGGTCCCATTCCTTCCCATTATGTTCTGTTATATTAAACTGCTTTTAAGTTTAGTTAAAATTATGGATAATGTATAATATTAGGTTTTCTAAAGAGGGGAACTATTACAGCTACAGGTAAACAAGTCATTAATATACTTCAAATATTAAAATTATAGTAAGCAAATTTATTTTTTTAATAAACAATTTTTTTTATACAAATCTAAGTTTATGCTGAAAAGCAACTTTTTTCAACTGAAGATTTGGTTGTGATCTCAGTGGCGTAGCTAGGATAGGTGACACCCAGAGCGGATGTAAATTGTGTTACCGCCAGCCACCATGGTGTCACCCCCCCCACACACACACACACACACCGATCCGTTATATTTTTTTATTCACAATTGTACGCTATTATAACAAATGACCATATCATTCCTCATTTACCTTTTGCCCTGCATTGAGAAAAAAAAAAACAGATGGGGGAATTTTTACTTAACCCATAATCCGCTTAAATCAATGTGGTGTCTGTATGTCGAAGAAAATTCTTTCTGTTAAAGTTTGTTTTTGTTATCCACTCGTTGGATAGATAAGATTTTTGTTCCCTGGTGCAAATATATTATTTAAACACACCAGTCTGCATAAAATTTCAACTTCTTTTAGAAAAGAAAATTAAGTCTATTTCGTCGTACGCTAGAAATTTAATTTTATTTCAGAATTCTTTTTCCAAATGGTGTAAGATTATAAATATTTATTTTCAAATAAATATTGGGTGACAGCCGGGTTGGACCGCCCCCCCTGCCCCCCACTAACTACGCCACTGCCTCCATCTAGTATTGTGATTGATGTTTAGAATAATATGTCATGAGGAAAAATTTCTGTCCTATTCTATCCCATTCTCCATTACTAACTAATATTGTAATAAATATTAGTACTATTTATTACTAATATTAAAACTAGTACTAACTAATATATCCCGTACTTGAATAACATTAATTAATTAAAGTTCGAAAACATAGTATATTAACACACGAAAAAAAATCATAAAAACCTGATTTAAATAAAAAGAATCTGATTTAAACAAAGATATACATATATATTTTTTAAACTATAATTGTTTTGCACCTTAGTTGCTATTTAAAAGCATGCATATTCCATTCATAATACTAATTTTGAAAATAGTGAGAAATGGTGTTTACATTAAGACTTTTTTGGTTTTAAATGCTTATAAAAAAAGACTTGTGCATTAGTTGCTCTTAACCCGAAAGAACACGTCCTTACCCAGTGTATGAATGGTCTTAACTTTGTCACCAATAAAATCAAATTATAAAAACTACTTTATTTAGACGGAAACAATTCATACAAATTTTCTGATAAAATAAGTTGCAGATTACTTTTAAAAAATTAGTGGTTACAATTGTAAAAACCATACGCACTCAGGATTTTTTAGGCCCTGTGCGCGTCCTCTCGGGTTAAAATTAGAGTCATCGTCCTGTTTGATTTCATAGAACACAGTAAAAAGAGGGGGGGGAGAGGAAATTAAGTCAATGTAAATCAGAATACATTAGTTGATATGGCCCTTTTAAAATTCAGCTGGCATATTTGCAAATCTGATTAAAAAAATTCACTGGCAGCTCATATCTATGTGTTATTACAGTATTTATGTTTTCACTAGTGAGAAACTGGGTTATTTATTAAATTTTAAGTCAATTAAATGTCATTAAAACTAGTGTTTGATTAAATAGTCGATTCGGTATTTTGTGATTCCGCATCTTATACGATTATAAGTGTCATTAAACTAATTAAAAAATACTTAAAAATGTGTAGCCTATAATTCAAATACTTCGCTGAATAAATGCGAATTACGGCGTTTCTTGATCCCCCCCTCCTCTCTAGAAAAAAAAAAGCGCCCAGTTAAAGTCAAATTTCTGGAGTGATACTTTTTTAATTTGTCTTTTTTGCACACAGAGAGAGTTTATTGAATCGGATTTAAGTCTTTGTGTTAAAAATTTACTTTCTGGTAAACTTTTTTTTAGGTAGATTTCGTATGAAATACTACCTATTGCAATCGCTCCAGTTTATATATCTATCTATCTATCTATCTATCTATATATATATATATATATATATCACTTTTTTATGGCCACGATAACGTCTATAATTCTTCAACAATCTCCACCAAACTGGTACATAAAATCAAAGGGGATAAAATCTCGGCTAAGTTCGTTAATGGGCAAAATCGGACCAAGGGGGTGAAAACCGAAAAAAAGCCATAACTTCTTAATTAATATAGATATCAAATTGGTTTAAAGTTTATATTACTTCTTAAATATGAGCCAAAAGTTTATGCATGACAGATTTTTGATAAATTTAGAAGTGAGCTCAAGGGGCGAAAAAAAACAGGGGTTTTCAGAGAAAAAAATTCATAACTTCGTCAATTTTCAAGATATCAAGTCCAATTAAATTTTTTGTAAATGTTCTTAAAATTATCTAAAACTTTTGTATTTACAAGTTTTTGATAGGACCAACTTTTACCGATGAAATAAATTAAAAACGAAAAGAAAAAGGGCGGTGAAAAAAGAGAAAAATCCATAACTCCGTTAATTTTTAAGATATCAAATCTGATTAAATTTATTTTATATCTTCTCAAAAATATCTACAAATTTTATAGTGACAAGTTTTTCATAGGACCAATTCGTATAGCAAAAAGAAATTAAACAAAAATAGGAGTTCGAGAAAAAACCTCAAATCCAATGGCGGATCTAAGGGGGGGGGGCGATGGGGCGATCGCCCCCCCCCCTTGAGCCCAGTAAAGGGTCTGAAAAAGATGCCCGCACGGAAAAAAGATTGGACATAAACTCGAGACCGGCGCGGCCCGACCCGGGCCACGCCATTTTTAAGTCACTAAACTGGGTCAGGTCTTTACACTTTCAGAACCAGGGCGGATCAAGTCTTACTTTTTCCTGTAGAGCGGGATCGTGCCACACTTTTCTTTTCAGGGCGGGCCTGGCGTGGATTTCGTTCTTCCTTGAGGTAAACGCTCGGTCTAAGATCGAACCAGACCATAAGGGAGGAGAAGCAATGGCGGATCTCAGGGGGGGGGGCGAAAAGGCGATCGCCCCCCATAGATCCGCCATCGGCGGATTCAAGGAAAATGCGCCTTGGCATTTTTCAAGGCGAAAGGGCGCCCCCCCCCCTTCGGCTAATAAAAGTTTCCTAAAAAGACATGCATCCTCGCAGGAAATGAATTGAAGCCTAACTCGAGTCCGGGGCGGGCCGCGCCTTTTAAATTTTGCGAGGCTCGGGCTGGGTCAGGTCTTCTCGCGTTCAGAACCGGGCAGTATCGTGATCATTATTTTTCTGCAGATTTGGGTCGAGCCCAATGGCGGATCTGAGGGGGCGATCGTCTTCACTTCTTGGGCAATAAACGTTTCCCAAAAATACATGCATCCTTGCAAGAAATGAGTTAGATCTTAACTAGAATTCAGCGCCCCCCCCCGGGCCGCGCCTTTTTAAGTTCATGAGGCTCGGACTGTGTCTCGTCTTACCGCATTCAGAACTCGGCCGTCATTTATTTGATACTATCATGATCATTATTTTTTTGCTGATTTGGATTGGGTCTGACTTATTTTTCTTCCAGATCAAGTCTGGCCTGGAGTCATTCTTCTTAAATGTCTGCATTAGAGATGACACAGGTTCAGACTTCAGGCTCGTGTCCGATACGAGATCGTGCTCTGTTTTTATGCTGGTCTACTGATTCGGACTCATTTTTTCTGAAATCTGAAAATTTTATTTAACGATGAATAGAAAAATGTAAAAAACATTTTTTCCTCTTAATGTATGTATGTATGTCGGCCAATTATCTACGCTATGGGATATAGGCCCTATGGGGTGGGATGCCCTCCGTGGGGGTCTTTTTAAAGGAACCTAACCCGTATTTAAGCAAGGTTCGAAGAAAACCATGGAAAACTTTGAACGGTTAGGTCGACGGTCGCAATTGGGTTCGAACCTAGGACCTACTGTCTACCAGTTTGAGGTAAGAACCTCTCGGCCAGTGGTGGGGCTTTTCCCTCTTAAAAATTAGTACTTATTCCTTTTCAAATCAATGTCTTGCTATTTTGATAAAAATGAAAAAGAGGCACATTTTTTTAAATTTTAGTATTTGAATGCTATTAAAAAAACAAAACAAAACAAAAACAAAAAAAAACAATTAGTCATATCTACATCTGTAGATTTATGTTCAAGCATTGCCGACGACCGCCGATCTGGCGCCTACGAAAAAAGGCGGGATAATATATTTGTGTTTAGTTTTATTTTTGTTTGTGGCAGAAATTATTTTGCAATTGGATCTTTTATTATTATTATTATTATTTAGACATGTAACGCGAAAAGAATATTTTCTCGTTATTGATTTTATTTTGCGGTTACCGAATAATTTAAATTTCTAGTGTATGCAACGTATACAAGTCGTAATCGCTTTTCATATAGAAATAACTGTAGTAATTATCATTTCCTTTGGGATCTCTACTGATGCCGTAGCGGTAAGTAAATGTATTTACCATATTCTTGCGATCGAGCAGTGTTTCCTCTGTTCCTAAAAAAGTGTTGAACTTTAAAATTTTTAATTTGAAGTTATTTTTTGGGTCATGCTATAACGAAGGCTTGTTATGAAAAATGAAATGGTTATAGTTAAAAATGTGCATTTTTTACAGAAAATTTAAAAATGTTGTTCGATTTGACAGATAATAGACAGTATTTTCTACAGGTTCTATGCATATATTCATGAAACACACTTCATTAACATGTCCATTGTCCATAATATTTTTTTTACTAAAACAGAGACAACATATGAGAATCCTTTTGTGCGTAAAGTATATTTTTATTTTACATCAAACTGTTCTTTTGATAATATTAAATTTAATTTTTCGTTTAACAGCCTTTTTTTTAATATAAAAAATAGCTTTAAAATTATAATTACTTTTGGAACATTTTTTATAAGTATTATGCAATTTTTTCTACTGTATAATTTCATTATCGGGTTTTGCTCTTGATGCCGCAAAATGTTTCTGCCTCAGGCGGGACCGGGCTGTGGAATAATAGCCCAAATTTATCTCTAGTCCGCACTGACCAAAATTTTCCTGGTCAGGGTTCGGCTCGGAATGAAACTTGAATTTCGGTCCGTGTCCGACCCAGCCTAGACGTATGCATGTGCCCGGGCCTGTCCGAGTCGGCGAAATGGTTCCGAATTTTCAAACGGGCCAGCAAAATTAGAATAACTTTTCCAACAGGCCGAGCCAATAAACAAAATAAACGGGACGAGCCAGCAAAAAAATTGAAGGGGCATAAGGGCCGAGCCCAATTAAAAAAAAAAAAAAAAAAAAAAAAAAAAATTGCGGGCTCACTGGCCCTTTGTAAAGATTTAAGCAGGAACGTTAAAATATGAGCTATTTTCAATTATATGGGTTTAATGAGAATAAGTATAAATGTGCGTCATCAGTCGAAACTAGTTTGGCAACATCAATACCAGAAATCTAACTTTTACAGTGTAGAGATCAGCATCAGAGAATTATATTGTGTGTAACCCGGGTTTAATATATATATCCATTAATATATATATTAGCAGGCTCGTACCGGCCCGAGATCAGGCTTGCATTGTTTTTCTACGTATAGACGAGCCGGGCTGGAACTAGACTTAATTGTTCTCAAGATGTGTAGGACAGACAATATGCAGTGCCGTGCCAAAGGGGGGGGAGGATGCGGTCGGCCCGGGCGTGGAAATTTAGGGGGCGCCAAATTTATGCTACCAGCATAATTTTTGGCCTGTTACAAGAAAAAGTTGGGACGGAGGGGGGGGGGGGCGGGGCGCCACATTTTGCTTTGCTCTGAGCGCAGTTTTCTCTTCGCACGTCAAATGATTGCGGGTTTTTCTACCTTCTCATGCTGTCGCTTCCAGAAATTCTATTCAAAAAGATAATTTTCACAGTATTTTCTTAAAATGCTTATCAAAAAATGGATTACGCCATAGTTTCTGAATAAAAACACCTGCTAATCCTGCTAATGTGATCCACATTATAAACATTAGTTAACCTGACCAGCAGCAAAAGAAAAGAATTCAACCGGACCCAAACCCGACCCACAGCAAAATCTAGAAGTAAACCGGACCCAGACCCGACCCGCAGTGAAAAAATTAGCCGCGACCCACGCATTAAAGTCGAGTCTCCAAATTTCTAAAATCGCCCCCCCCCCCTTGAGGACTCTCCAGATCCGCCCTTGCTCAAATCCAAACTGCTTATATTCTGACTCATTTTTAAATTCATTTTTGATTTTAAACGCATCCAAATGATAATAGATCCTCTTATTTAGAAACTGTATAAAGTGACGCATTGGTCAATTTTCTGATAAAGACAGAATATATTTTTAAAAAGGCTACCAAAAAGGATATTTTGAACAGAATTTCTCAAAGTTATCAGGACTGAAAATTTAAGGAAGTATTCAAAGAAGAAATTGTGTTTTTTTCTGACTCGTTTTTAAATCCATTTTTGTTCTCAAACGCATCCAATTTACAGATATTCTTATTTAGGAACTATATAATGTGATGCATTGGTCAGATTTTTGATAAAGACGGAATATATTTCAAAAAAGGCTACCAAAAAGGGTATTTTGAACAGAATTTTCCGAAATCATCGTGACTGAAAATTTAAGGAAGTGTTCAAATAAGAAATTGCGTTTTTTTCTGACTCGTTTTAAAATCCATCTTTGCTCTCAAACGCATCCAATTTACAGATCCTCTTATCTAGGAACTATATACTGTGACGCATTGGCCAGTTTTTTGATAAAGATATAATATATTTTTAAAAATGCTGCCAAAGTGAGTATTTCGCACAAAATTTTCCGAAGCAATCATGATTAAAGAATTAAGGATGTATTCAAACAACAAATCGGTTATTTTATGACTCATTTTTAAATTCATTTTTTTCTCAAATGCATTCAACAGACAGTTTTTTGTTGTTCAGGAACTGTATAATGTACTGTTTTGGTCGATTTTTTAATAAATTCAGAATTTATTTCAAAATATGTTGTCAAAATGGGCATTTGAGCTGTAGTTTTCTTAAGATGATGCTGATAAAACCAGTTTTTGCAGAAAAATGAAATTAAAAAATTTTCATAAATGTCCAGATGAAGTTATTAAACTGGGTTTATCTCTAATCATATATATATATATATATATATATATATTTGTTGAAATGAGCACTCTTCAAAATCTACCTCCGCCTATAGGCCCAGCCGACAGGGATTTTTTTTTTTTTAATTGGGATGGTAAAAATAATGAAATGTCATATTTTGTGAAAGAGCTTATTATTCAATGAATTTTTTTTTAAATAGGCCCCCAAATTTCGCTTTGATTGTGCCTTATTACGTAAGTTTACATTCAAAATTTACAGTTTTACATATTTAGATTTTAGACCATTGGTGTAAAAATCTAGGCACCAGCGGGGGACAATCACTCACCACGGGGTAAAATTTAATAGCATTCTAGCAAGAAATTTATACAAATTATTAGATGATACAAGACGAAAAAAAGTTAGTAGTGAGAGCATAGGAGCAATTGGCACAAAGACTTTTGCACCCCTGTCTTAAAACAAAGAGGTCCAACCAATCCATATTTTATCACACGTTCTCAATATTAGAAATTTTACGGGAAGTGTAAATTATAATTATCATCTATTTGAGATCTTCGAAATCAGCCTGCGTAATTTTTGTGATAAAATATTAATAACAGTAAAAATCATTGATTTACAGTATAACTATTTAGTTTCTTACACATCCAATCCTTGTGTGATTTCTTTGTTTTTCAAATTGATTATTTAGAGAATTATAAGAATATAGTTATTATATTTTCGGTTTTTTTTAACACATTTACTTTTTGATAATGAGTAATTTTAAGATGACGGAAAAGCTAGGGGTCTTCCTCTGGTATTTTATTTATTTATTTATTTTCATAGTCATTATCGTCCAAAATCTTCAAAAATTTTTGGAATTAAAACATGTTTTCACAGTTTTTGAAAAGCAATCCAGAAAAAATATTGATGTATATTAATAAAATGGCTGGTATAAAGACTTTTTTTCATTTGGTATATTTAAATCGTTAAGAAATTATATATGTTTATTTTCAATAACAGAAAATTTGGAATGGAGAAGGAATATGGCTTCCCAATTTCATTTTTGAAGTATGGTGGAGGAGTAGACTTGGACCTGATGCCCAGTAGCAAAACAAATTCTCGATTGTCTGCGGCAGATACTACAGAGGCAGAAAATAATCCATAGGTAAAATGTTTTGCAATTGCAGCGTTAATTAAACATTTACTTTTAACGATTTTACGCGTTTTATTCAGTTCTGTTAATAACTAACTTACATTTTTGCATTCAGTAATAAAATGTTAAATATAACTTAAAACAAAAGAAATGTTTGATGAAAAAATAATCTGCAAAGAAGAAAAGAAAATCTGTAACACCCGTCTCCATTCTTTAACTTTCTGCTATAAGGCTTGCAATATGAATAGTGATTGCAAAAAATAGTGGATATGACTGAGTATCAGCATTTTTTTATTGCACAATCTTGATCATAGTTTCTTATTTTAATTTTTGAAAAACAAATAAAATCAAACACAAAGTCGATATTTGATTTTTTTTTTTTAATCAAAGGCTTGATACATTTCTTGTAATATTTCAAACCCATAATGGTAATAATAATATAATGACTTTTAGTTATTACTAATAGCATAATTTTATTTGTAGGTACATTTAACTCACACATAATCTAGCTAAAATAGCGTCTCAGTATTATCATTGTTAAACTCATACTTTTTACTTATTTCTAGTTAGATTTTAATTCCATACATTCCTCCATTTTAATTCCTCTTTTCTTCTCCAAATAAACTGAGTTTTTTAATTGATTTCTTTTCATACCCTGCCCTTCATTATAATTACAGATTCACAGTCGCGAGATGCCACACGCGGCTAATTTTATGCTGCGACTTGTAACTTTCGGTGCTTAAGGGGGTGCGGGAAACAAAAATATTCAAATTTTATTAAACAGTTTTATTACATTAAAAATTCTGCTTAAAATTATGTTTAAAACCTTGTTTCTATTTTAACTGTAACAAGAAATATGATTTTTTTCTTTTTGGTTTCTTTTTAAAATCTAGTTTTCAAAGCAATCGTTCTCATAGAAATGACTTTCTCTGAAAATGCTTTTTTTCTTCATGAGTTTTTTCACCATTTCTTGTATTTAAATTACTTTAACCCAATAACGGTTAAAAAAAAAACCTTTGTTTAAATTTGGAATAAGTCTTTTTCAATTGTTTTATATTAATTTTGCTTCAGCAAATTTCAAAACAAAAAATTTTATTTTGAAAATATGATTTTAAAAAATTACATTTTTTTTAAAATTTTACTTTAAATATTTTTTAATTTTATTCAAATTAATGCTTTTAAAATTCCTAAATCAGAATTAAAGCTTATATATTTCTGTTTATATAAATGAAAAGAAATTCTACAAATAATATTTGGAGTTATAACGATTTTAAATTACCCCACTTTTTAACAACTACTAAATTTAAAAATTAAAAAAAAAACATTATGAGAAATTATGTCACGTGCTTTTGTTTAAAAATGATATGGTAAACCATCAGAAAAAAATTTCAAAATTTTAACTGAATAAATAACAATTACTTGATAATGTGTGCATTGTTGAGAGAATGTATTAAATTAAGGATTTCATTTCCGACAATTCCATTTTTGTTTAAACACATAGCCTACACTAGGCTCGGTAAGAAATTTTCAATCTAAATATTAATTCTATAATATTGTTATTTACAGAGCTCTTGCCCCCCCCCCCTTTAATATTTTTAAATGATTTTTTTTTTTTTTACACAGGGTGCAGTACGTAAATTTTATTGTGCATTTCTACTTTTACTTACTCATCATACGTAGTATAGGGTAAGTCTTGCAATCGTTTTGAAAATCGAAAATTTTTTTTTGACGGATTTACACGTTTTAGATAATGGAGATTCCGAAAAACATATTTTTAGAAAAAAAATTTTGCCGTCCGTCTGTCTGTCTGTCTGTAAACGCTCTATCTCCCGAACAAATTGCGATAGAGACTTGAAATTTTGTATGTAGTTAGTATGTAAGAATGGGACGAACCCTATTTAATATCAGCGACCTCGATTATCCGGAACTGTTTTTTTCGGACTTTCGAAAAATTCGTTCTGATGAAAGGTATATAAACATTTTCGAATTTTTTTGTTCTAAGGAATGGACGTAAAAGGCAATAAAATAACACACATTTTGCATATAGAACGAAGTCGATCGGATTATTAGTTGCCGAGATATTTGTAATCTTGTTTTCGACATTCTTCGATTTCTCATGACCCTGTATTTCATTCAAATTTCAATTCAGAAGTATATTTTAATTGGAAATGAGACGCTTAATCCGACGCAGTTAATTGTTAGTTAATAGAATTATTATTTTTGGAGTTATAAGGATGTTTCTTTTACGCAGTTCGGTACTACTTGAGTAGTTTGGCGTTTTATATAATTTGTCGAAATTGGTACATCAGCAGTTCTTCAATATAGCATTACTATGTATATTAACAATATTTAAATTTTGTTTATGAATTGCAATGCATTGTATAAATAGTTTCACATGTTTTATTTTCAAATACATATCCATGATGGGTAAGTATTACGGTGGCCCCCAACGACTAGTTTCAATTGTTTGTTACAGTTTTAGGCAGCTTTCATTAGAAAAAGTAAAAAGCTATCTATTGCAGCCGTCCGGAGAAAAGCACTTCCGGAAAATTTTGGTATATTTTCATCGATCATGACTCCCAGACCCCAAAACCACCCTCCGTTCAAATGTTGACATATATATGATTTTTGTCACGCTGTAACTATCGTATTTATGAACCGATTTGAATGAAACTTGGTATGTACATAGTACATAGAAATGGCTCGACCAAGTTCGTTGGGCAGTATCAGATGCAATCTTCAAAATAGTGTCCATTTAAGTTTATCAAAAATCTTTTAAATGTATAATGATGTACAAGGAAAAATTTAGAAATTGAGGAAAGATTCTAAAGTGTTTGATATTAATAATGAATTACGGAATACTTTTTGCTTTGTCTTTACCTTAAAAAGCGCCTGAGATATAGCAGTTTGGATTTTTAATGTGGATGACATTTTTTTAAAATCAATTTGCCAGCGCCAACCCTGGTATATATTAATCAATTTCGATGTGAGTGTGCGCTTGTACATGAATTAAGATTTCGACCAAGCTCATTGGATTGTTTTATCCATTATGTTCTTTAAAAATGGAATATACTTCATGATATCGTGGAATTTGGAGACCCTATAAATCGCTTAAAATAAAACCAGCTTCAATAAAAGATGACTAATTTATAAAAATTCCCATTAATATTCAGTATTGACAAAAACGAGTATTCAATCTTATATAATCGGACTCCACTAATTTGAGCTTCGTTTGTTTGAATAACATAACTTAATTTAAAATAAATAAATAAATAAATAAATAAGGTATATGAAAGCTACCTTTTCCTCCCGGCACTGCCGGAAGGACTTTTTTATGTGCAGATGCTTCTACTTTGAAAGCAGTTCTGAAAATAAAACTATTTTCGCCTTAAGATATGGTTACAAAAGTTGAAAAAGTACAAACACACAACAATATATATCAATTTAAAATTTCACATCCAAAAAAAAGTAAAAATAAAAATACTAAAATACAAGTTAGAAATTTCTAAGAAATTTTCCCGTGAATTTAACATTAAATATTGGCATTTAGCCACGGGACTGGTGTAGGTTCTTAAGAGTCATGGGAAGTACCACACTAGTCATGGGAAGAAACGAACACACCAATGTAAATTCTATGGGAGCGTTATTTTATAATATTTAACCCATTAGTGCCTGGCGTCCCATTTTTGGGACAGTTTCAAAAAATTCAAGTAAACGCCTTTCACACCAGTAAAAAGGAGGAAAAATAAATACTTTCTTTCTCGAGACGAAGTCCTCGCTAAATTAAGATAAAAGTTATTCTTTCTTTTAAAGCGGTGGGAAAATGCAAAATTCGAATTTTAGCGAAGAAAATAATTCAGGCACAAATGGGTTAACATGGATATAAATACTGTTCAGTAATTTCTGTGTAGGATAACTGAGGGCGATGTACCTGTGGTAGTTTTTTAATTTTTAGATTTTAGTTTTTGACATTTTTTTTTTTTTTTTTTTTCCTTCACTTACAGAACTGGTTTGGAAATTGAAACTACCCAAATATATATAAAAAATCTATAACTAAAAAAGGAAAATGAAAAGTAGCCCAGTAGATCATCTTCATCTATTGTATGTATATATATATATATATAAACACATGTTGCAGCCAATACCCGAAATTAGCCAATTCTAGAACTGGCCGGCCAATTCCCGAATTGGCCAGCAACGTTAAAAAATGACTGGCCAATTCTAGAATTGACCAGCCAATTCGCGAACTGGCCAGATGCAATTGGCCAATTCGCGAACTGGCCAGATGCGATTGGCCAATTTGCGAAATAGATATAAGCACTCGGATTAATCCTTTCTAACATAGTTGAAAGTGTTTATGAATTCAAATAGTCTAGACGTCAGCCTGCCCGTGATCTAACTCGAGTAAAGTTTCCGGTTAACTTGTAATTGTCATCGTATTTGGTTTATCAAGTAATTTCGATGTTGAAAGGGAATTGTGTACTATTTTTGGTTAATTTAGTTGAGTACACAAAAATATTTCGTTTCAATATAATCAATGGGAATCTTTTTTACTGTACATTTTAATGTTACATTATCTTAATTACAAAAAAATTGGTACCTATGCATCATAGTTCGGATGTTGGCCAAGGCTTCCCGGCCAGTTCGCGAATTGGCCGGCCAAAACCCGAAATACGCTATTCATTTCATGTATTTCGGATTTTGGCCAGGAAGCTTGGCCAGTTCGGGTATTGGCCGGCCATTTCTAGAATTGGCCAGACTTCGGGTATTGGCCGCAACATATGTTTATATATATATTAAAAACAAAGCGAGAAAATTGAAAATAACGGTCCCATAGGATTAATATTAGCATTCTTGTTACTTCTTGTGAATATTGAAAGATGATTAAGATGATTTTGTGAAACCATTTCTACAAATTACTTTTGTATTTTCTTTAATAATTTATTTTAATGCTTATACCCATGTTCAATGAATCTTTTTCTTTAAGGTACTTGATGTTGGTCAATCCTGTGTGTGGTACAAACTACAAATAATCAATTGGTGGATAATCAAAATACAGCAAAGTGGGCAAAACTATTGGAACTTGTATATAAATGTAAATAACACACTGTGTAGAAGAAAATAAATTGTATACATAAATATTATAACTATGCATCATGATATAGTGTATTAATGTAATTTAATCGTTGTAATAAATATATTTTTATATTTTAATTGCTTGTTTTAAATATGTCTGAATCATAATGATATTAATTTATTTTGTAAATGTTCTAAAACATTTATATTTGTAAATTTAATATGATTCTCAAACCCTCTTCTTAACAATGCAAAGTTTTTATACAATTTTAAACTTATTTTTAAGCATGAATATATAAATTTAGTCTTGACTATTTAAATATTTGGAAGGAAAATACATTTTTCATTTTTATTAACTTTTTTTCGCGTTATAAGCAATTTTGCCCACGACAACTAGTTTTTACTTTTCTTGATCTGTAGGGAGAATTAAAGTTTGTTATTAAGATTATAAGCTATAAATTACACATCAATTCTTGCAAGAATAATATAATAGCACATTTCCATTAAAAAAATTAAAAAGTGGTGATTTGTTAGACAGTGACATTCTTAAACTTTTAAATGAATGTAAGAAATTTTAGATTTGTATGTTGAGAAAATAAAAATAAAAATCCTAATTTCCAAGTAAGTAACAAGAATATTAATGTATATGTATAATTTTAACCACTTTTATTAATTTTACTTTATTTTTTGAAAGTGTATGTGATTTGTATTATCTTCACGCCCTTCTGATCCTTTAGTTTTTATAATTATGTCTGTGAAACAACAAAAGAAGTGTGAAATAATTTTTCGGCAGTCAGTACTCTTGAATTATTTGTTAATATTTAATAAAATTTAATAAATTGTTACTATTTAATAAAAATAATATAAGATCTATTAATTTTTTTCAGTTTTAATAATTTATAGAAATGTAAGAAAGAAATTTAATATTAGCATTTTATTTTATCAGAGATCATCTCACATTATCATAGCGGTCACAAATGTAAACACTTTTTTGTGATTTTTTTTTAATTCTCTAAGTGCATACTACTTTTATAGCATCTTTATACCTCTATTTTAAAATAATAATTTTCGCTGTATATTTAAACCTGAAATGTGACAGCAGTAACTATTTTAAAATAGTGGTATAAAAAATAAATGTAGAAAAGGTGTAGTAATTGGCAGCTATGTGAGTATAATTCAAATTCATTGTTTTTAGTTACATTTTACCATAATTTTTTTTAAACAATTGTACGTAATGACAAAAAACAAAAAGAAAAAAAATATTCATTAAGAAATACAGAAAATCTAATATTTATAAAAAATAATATATATTGTTTTTTACCAGCATACATATCTTTGCACAACTTGATGATCTACAAATGGTTTTATTAAAATTTTTATCAAAATATTTAAATGTATCCTCACATATCTAATATTTCTCGCCAAAATAAGTTTTTATAATAAGAGTAAGACTTGTGCTTACCATGTATATTCGTCGGTTTTGATTGCAGAATAACACTTAAGAATATCCTATGTTTGACAGGATAATATAAAACAAAAAAGGACTGTAAAGAGAAACTTGTTTGTTTTAAAATAGGCAATGGGTATGACAAGAGTTTAAAATGACTATGTTTTAGAAATGATGATTGGTAAGTGTTATCCATTATAAGCAATATAAATTTCTAGACAATATCTGAAATATATCATCCCCTAACATATTATGTCTAGTGGAAGCGGCTACCTCTGCTTGAGACAATATTGAGACAAGACCTACACTCATTCTCACCTCAAGAGAGTAATTCAGGTGGAAGTAGCAATTCTCCCAAAAGACGATGCAGTCGTGATGATAGATTCCAGACATCGTCTTGAAATGTATATTGCTCGCAATGGAGGACACTTACCAGAAGTCATTTCTGAAAAATAGTCATTTTAAACTCTCGTAATATCTATTCTACAGGGTGGTCATAAAAAAACTTTGCCGATATACGGAGCTCTAGCGGCCAGTCCGCTCAGCCGATCGAAATGAAATTTCAGATATAGCTATTCAGAGGTATGAGCTCGAGATTCTGTGAACGGCAACAAAATGGCGCTCACGGTTACAGTTATAGTTACAGAAACTCGAAAATTTCCAATGGCAACACCCATGTTTTTTCATCGCAAAATGCTCAGCGCATGCGAAAACCCTAAAGAGCGTTGGAACCGTACGTGTACCGCAAGAAACGGACATGTTATGCACGCACAAAAACCGTTCTGGGAATCCTCCCCGCCATAGAAAAAAACTCGATTGGGGCGCAAGGAGCCATTTGCATACGACGCAGAGTCAGTACACTAATCTCTGATTACAATACAGATCGAAGAAACTAAAACTTTTATTTTGGTTACACATTTTCCACATGGATGCTGTGTCTGTGATGGCACCCATGTGGTAAATGTTTTAATAAAAGTTTTAGTTTCTCCGATCTGTATTCTAATCAGAGATTACTGTACTGACTCTGCGTCGTATGCAGATTTCCTCCTTGCGCCCCAATCGAGTTTTTTTTATGGGGGAAGGATTCCCAGAACGGTTTTTTGTGCGTGCATAACATGTCCGTTTCTTGCGATACACGTACGGTTCCAACGTTGTTTAGGGTTTTCGCATGCGCTGAGCATTTTGCGAAGAAAAAAATGGGTGTTGCCATTGGAAATTCTCGAGTTTCTGTAACTTTAACCGTAACCGTGAGCGCCATTTTGTTGCCGTTCACAGAATCTCGAGCTCATATCTCTGAATAGCAATATCTGAAATTTCACCTCGATCGGTTAAGCGGACTGGCCGCTAGAGCTCCATGTATCGGCAAAGTTTTTTTATGACCACCTTGTATATTTTTAACAAATAAGTTTCTCATTAGAGTCGTTTTTGTTTTTTTTAACCTGTCAAATGTGGGAGGTTTTTTTTTGGATCATCCTGTATTTTTACGGTATATATACCGTATATTTCATTTACGGTACACATACTGATTACAAATGTGTTTACGGTACATATACCGCACATTTAATTTACGGTATATATGTTGTATAAATATTTTTTACGGTACATATGTCGTACATTTAATTTACGGTATCTGTGCTGTAAAAATATTTTTTTACGGTACATATACCATATATTTAATTTACGGTATATATGCTGTAACGATATTTTTTTAAGGTACATGTACTTTAAATACTTTACGGTACATATACCGTCCAATTAAATTACGGTACATATACTTTAAATATTTTACGGTACATATACCACAAAATATTTAAATTTATGTTCAGTTAAATTACGGTACATGTACTTTAAGTATTTTACGGTATATATACCGTCCAGTAAAATTACGGTAAAAGGAAGTGTCACAAAGTTGACGGTATAACCACCGTGATTCGAGACCAAAATTTTTTACAGTGTACAGTGGTATCCCAGAGATGTAAAATGACCAAAAAGAGGACGACAAGTAAGATGGAGTGACGAAATTAGAAAAGTGGCTTCTGTAAATTGGATGACGAAAGCACTAGACAAAAAATATTGGAAAAATCTGGGGGAGACCTACATCCAGCAGTGGATCGAAAACGATATATATATATATATATATATATATCTGATTTTTATCATGCTATAACTAACGTATTTATGAACCGATTTGAGTGAAATTTGGTATGTACATAATACATACAAATATCTCGACCGAGTTCGTTGGCCAGCATCATCCACCACCTTGTTCCAAAATCGCGGCCATCTAAAAATTAAAAAAAGATTAAATTTAAAATTAAATGCAAAAAAACTAAAAATGGAAAAATATTTTTATTTTATGTGTTAGATTCTAAAACACCGATTCCAGAACACTTTTTATTTTGTCTATATCTTAAAAAATGTTTGAGTTTTATACCATTTCGAATTTTTCTTATGGCTGACATTTTGAAACGATCTAATTTTAGTCACGTGATAACACGCGTATTTAGAAATCGATTTGGATCTACCTTGGTGTGTACATAGTACATAATGAAGCCTGGACCCAGTTCGTTACCCAGTTCCATCCGCCATCTTCTTTCAAAATGGCTGACATTTAAATTATTTTAAAACATTTTAAATTTAAAATTAGGTACAAAACAGGGAGAAATTGAAAAGAATTTTCCTTTTATGCTTTCGACTTTGATACAAAGATTCCAAAGCATTTTTTGTTTCTTCTGTATCATAAAACATGGCTGAGTTACAGCAATTTTAATTTCTAGTGTTGCTCACATTTTGAAATGTTCTGGTTTTCGTCACGTGATAACACGCGTATTTATATACCTATCTGGATGAAACTTGGTGCGTAGATAGTAAATCCCGATGCCTGGACCGAGTTCGTTGGCCAGTTCTAACCGCCATCTTGTTTGACAATTGTGGAATATTAATTTTTTTAATTTAAATTTTTAAATTAGGTGCAAAAAGGTAAGAAATCGAAAATGATTTTTCTTTGGTGTTCTGACCTTGATACAAAGATTCCAGAGCATTTTTTTTTTCATCTATATCTTGAAAAATGGCTGAGTTTTAGCACTTTCAATTTCCAGTGTGACATTTAGAAACGGTCTGAAATTTGTCACATGATAATACGCATATTTATAAACTGATTTCGATATAACTCCATGTGTACATGGTAGATACCAATGTCTTGACCGAGTTCACGGGCATTCATCTCTTCCTACCGGCACTGCCGGAAGGACATTCTTATACTTATGCATGTTAAAGATCTTTTTAAAATAATTTTTTATGGAAATATTCGAAATAATTCGTGTATGCAAGATAGTTCCATCCTTACAATAAATTAGTAATAATCCTATTTGCCAGATATACTATTCGGATTAATAATTGTATTGAGTTTTTTTTTCAATTTTGATTGTTTAAGATCATCAGTAAACAAAAATGGTGGTTAGAGAAAAGTAGATTCCATTGGAGAAAATAGTTCATTATTTGTTTCTTCAAATTTACACATTTTTAACATACAAAAAATATATAAATAAATATTTCCCTGACATATTTGTATATAAAAAAAATAAATAACTGCGGAATTACAAAAAACTGAAAATATATTACTGATAAGTATGTAGTTCAAAATTATTCATGCAAATATATTTAGCATATAAATATGAAAAAAAAATTAAATTAAAACAACGTGAATTTGGATGCTTCTAAGATAAGGAAAAGATATATTGCTGAGTATATTTAATCTGATCTTTTCTAATGAGAATTCTATCGATATATTCTGTAGTTTTATCTCCAAATACAGCCATAAATGTTAGGAAACGCGATTATATTCCCATAATAGCAATAATCCTTAGCTACTAAAATAGCTCATTTTAGTAGTTCGTTTACAGAAAATTATGCAAGTGGTGAATTTTAGCTTACAAGGTCAGAACAATAATTATTCTGAATTGATATTAGAATTTTTAAAAGTTTCGATGATAGCAGAAAGCATTCTGAAATGGGAAGATACTTCAATGAATAATTATATGCATTTAAAAGAACAATACAAGATTTTAGATGCAAAATTGCCGGCATGAATATAAGCATAAAATTTGAGAATTTCTAGATTTGCAAATCAACCAAATATTGATAAACTGATCTTCTAGAAAAAAAATCAGTGTTTTAGCCCATGTATGAAATTTAAAATGTTTGCATGAACAATGGTACCCAATCCATATTTACTTTAAAGAAAGTAATATTAAGATCTTATTGTTCCTAGTACAGACAGCTCGTAAAAGAATACTACGAAATTCATTAAAAAATAAATATGTATACCTATGTACATCAGTAAATTCGTAAATAAACGGTCAAATTCGGGTATTACTTGCCCTTAGAGGGTTCCGTATAATAAACATGTGTATTATTAACCCGTTGGGGATGAGCGACTCATATACGGGGCTTTTAAAATTCTTAGAATCATTCATAATTCAGATCAGTTTTTTTTTGTTCTAAAGTTAGTCCTATTCAATTGGGGTATTTTCTCGATTCAAGTACAGAAAATTTACTGTTATGAAAAACTCGTAGTTAAAGATTAAATATTTAGCATCGCGAAATAGTTCACGGTATTATTAAAATAAAATGATTGCTGAAAGAAAAATAAGACTTTGCAAAAATCTATCCAAAGTAGGGTTGGTCTAACCTGTATATGCTAGAAAAGTATGAATGGATATACCATTCAAGTTCTAAAGAGATATGAAGCATAAATGATATAAAATATTGCTATTCTGTATAGTTAATTTTTTAATATTATCTTTATTTATTTATAACTGGCCGCCCCTCCCGATGGTCTCGGTTTGACCCCTTCAGTGAGGAGGCCCAACCCCTTCAGTGGGGAATCCAGAGCCGTGCTGCGTTAGTCGTAAACGATGCTTAATGGGGACCGGTCAGGGACTGAATGACCACTTCCAAGTGATACCAGATTGAACGTGACAGTCTCGTCCGATGTCCACGGATAGCGATCGTCTGGGAGTTATGACTTTGACGTAATTCCCATGTAGTCCAAGATCCCAGAGCCCCCAGACGTTACTTATTTTCTCACAAGTAAAATGTATAGGATAAAGTAGTGTTAGTACGTGCTATGAGCGTAGTGATACCTGCTAGCTTGGACCGACGGCCAATTTACGGGTACCAGGTACCAAAGGTAGGTAAAAACACTACGAACTTTTCTTATTTTCTCAGTCTTGATTTTTATATATGATGCTCAGGGAACTATTTTAATACTACACTGCTCAAAACAATTAAAGGATATTTGAAGTTTTATATAAAAAAAAAGATATAAACGAAATTTTTTTGCCGAAAATAGAAGAAGAAAATCACAAATGCAAATTTTTCTGGTTTTGAAACTGCGGAGTATGCAAATTTTTGAGTTCGACGTCAAAAACGTCGCTTCAGCGGCAGCGAATGAAATTTGACTTTCAACTGGATAAAAGAGAATGAAGACAAGCATGATCGGCATTCAGTGATTGCTTTTTTTCGATGAGTACGATGTCCCAGAAAAGTCATTTGACAGATTCAGAAGCTTGGAGAATTGTTGGTAGGTTAAAAGGGGACCAAACTCAAGCCGAAGTAGCGCAAGCCATTGGAGTGTCACAAAGTGTCATTTCCAGGATCTGGAACCGTTTTTTGGAGAGTGGATGTGCAGGCCGAAGACCACGGCAAGGACGTAGACGGGCAACAACGCCCAATGAAGATCGGTATTTAGCGTTAACAGCTCGGAGACACCGAAACATGAACGCTACTCTTCTCCAACAACACTTTCGCTCGGCTACAGTCACAACGATTTCAACTCAGACTGTCCGAAACCGGCTCCATGCTGTAGATCTGTATGCTCGCCGACCGATGGTATGTGTTAGATTAACATCAAGGCATCATCGCGACCGCAGGGAGTGGGCAACCGAGCATGTCAACTGGAGGAGAAATGAATGGAGCAATATTCTGCTTTCTGACGAGTCCCGTTTTTCTGTGCATCCGGATAATAGGCGTATTTTCATCTGGGGGGACCGTGGCAGTAGGAATAATCCTGCGTTCGTGCACGAAAGTGTCAGATTTGGCGGTGGAGGAGTGTTGGTGTATGGTGGCATCTCCATTGACGGGCGCACTGACCTCTACATCATTCGAGATGGAGCTCTGACTGGTCGCCGATATAGGGATGAGATCCTCAGACCTATTGTATACTACCCTTACGCTGCAGCAATCGGAGATAACTTCATTTTAATGGACGATAACTGCATTCCACATCGTGCAAACCTGGTGGAGGATTTCCTTTTCGAGGAAGGAATCGATCGAATGGAATGACCAGCGTGTTCTCCAGACATGAATCCAATCGAGCACGCTTGGGACGCTCTAGGAAGACGAGTTTCTCGCCGCCAACAACCCCCACAAACTCTCCAAGAACTGAAAAAAGCTCTTCTGGAAGAGTGGGGCAGAATACACCAACTCGTCATTAATAGCCTCATTGAGTCCATGCCTCAAAGGTGTTCAACGTTGCTGGCCGCCCGTGGAAACTATACCCCCCACTGAAAATGATTTTCTTTGAAGAAAACACCTTTTCTTATTCTTTTTTTCTCATATGCACAAATTGTGTTTTTTTCCTTTTGTACACAAATGCGCAATAAAATGCATTTTTTCCTGCCAAACATGTGTAATTTATTCTCATATATCCTACTTTGTCTGTCGACCATGTATCAATCAGCTAAAAAGTTTCCCAGATACAAAATCCACCTAAAACTGCAATATCCTTAAATTGTTTTGAGCAGTGTATATGTAAGCTCCCAGACCAATTGCATGGGCCAAACATCTTCCCAGACATACATAAAGTGTCGCTATGAGTATGAGCGCAAGGGTGATAATTAGATAAAACTTATCTATATTATAAAGGCCAAATGTATGTGTGCGTAATTCATACGTCATTTTGCACATGGCAACACTTTCAAATTTTAAATGAATTTCGGTATTGCAATTTTTGCTACTAAAAGTTTTTAAACTTCTTAATATCGCATATTTTCAATTTTTACACCATCGTATAGGAAAAATAATGTATTTTACATTAAATTTATTTGAAAGCTGTATTATTTGTTTATTATTCGTTTTTGAAATATTAATTTTTTTGTAGCTTTAAATACTGCTTTTCTAATCGTGGCAACAGGAGTACTCCATTTCTATTTAAAGCAAAGGAAAAAAGAGAAAAAATTAAGTGCTTTATCTTCATGTTGCCATTTTCTCATTAAAAGGGAAAAAATAGAAATTTAAATATCTTCTGTTATAAAACCTGATGAATTTTGACTTCATTTACAAAACTTGATTTACACTTAAAAGAATATCAATAGTTTATTGAGACTTCAAGTTTTGAATCAAAATTATCAAATTAAAATGCCAATTTTTTTAAACGTGAATACAGATAAGAAATGTACATTTGTAAATTTTGATATGATGAAAATGATGCTGGATTTAAATTTCACGAAAAAAAAGTTCTATGATTGAGTCAAAGTTGAATAAATTTTGCTGTTTATCATTTTGGAATACTAGCATAAGAACCTTAATTGATAACTTTATCATAATAATATATCTTTATTATTTTTACTGCATACATATACGATTAAAGTTAAATTTAAAAAATTTACAACTGCAATTTATAGAAATAGTATTTCGTTAATTTGACGATAAATATCGTTTGTTTTAGAGTTATACGTAACAATATAAAATGCATTTTTTACAGTAACTAATTTTGTAGATTTATTATAATTTAATGAAACAGTTCCTTAAACATTTTCTTCCGTCAAAATTTGACTGTTTCTACCTTGTGTTATTAACGGTCCAATGGAACATGTTATAACTGAAATCACAGCTGCACTGAATAGACACGATGGACTAATATATACTGAATACCAATATGCTCACACATATACAGCTCATATTCAAAATATTAGAATAATTACTTTTCTTTTACAATTTGAAAATATCGTTCGGTAGTATAATATCTTCTAATGCAAAATGCAAACGATAGTTTTATTAAGAACTGATTGTCGATTAAACTTATTTGTTATGTTAAAATTAATATCATTTTTAAAAGATTAATTAAAAACAAACATTTTGAAAAGTCAAAATATTAGAATATTTATTCAAGTAATTCAAAATATTGGAATATTTCAAATTAATTCCCTTTTAAGTATTACCAACTCATAACTGACATTCAATAAAAAACATTGATTAAATTCAGAAGATTTTATTTAAAATCAGTATTCTTTTTTCAGTTTTTTTCCTTTATCATCTTAAAATAGTTTACTTCGGAAAGTTGAGCTGAAATCGCTTCTTTTGTATGTCTGGGGAGATGTTTGGCCCATGCAATTGGTCTGGTAGCTTACATATAGTATTGAAATAGTTCCCTGAGCATCATATATAAAAATCAAGACTGAGAAAATAAGAAAAGTTCGTAGTGTTTTTACCTTCCTTTGGTACCTGGTACCCGTAAACTGGCCGTCGGACCAAGCTAGCAGATATCACTACGCTCATAGCACGTACTAGCACTACTTTATCCAATACATTTTACTTGTGAGAAAATAAGTAACGTCTGGGTGTCCTGGGATCTTGCTCTAATGGTCCCCGGTTCTGGGATGAAGCCATCGAGAGACGATCATAGCCCTATCTCAGTGGCGGGCCTTGGGGACTCGTCGACGAAGCTCTTGTAAGGGTCAAGACGTTGGTTCTCAGAGTCTGCGTGGTGACTTTGAAGAACGGAATAACTAAGGTAATCGGGACCTCGGCCATGAAACTTGACTGAGAATGAAACCTGAGATGGGAGTGTGTGCCTTGGAAAGAAAAAGGTGTGGACTCGACAGGGCTCGCGGGGACGGCATGCAGCAACTCCTGGAGTTAATGTTAGGAGAGGCTTGGGCAGTGCCTGGTGTGACTCGTGGGTGTGCTTCTTCACCCATTACGGAAGGAAACTCAACTCCCACCTCCGCTGCAGCGGGGCCAGTGGTGTGCCAGCTCCTAGGTGGAGGAGACTGGGGGCACTCTCGTTCGATCTAGAATGGGTCAAAACAGGAGGATACCGTGGGGGTGTTTGCCCCTTTCGGACCGCTTTCCCTAAAAGAGAGGGACGGCCGGCAGGATCTCCATCACGATCCGAACCCGCATAGATCTGGGCCGGAACTCACCGGTTAAAGCAGTGGCACATCTCTCTCAGAGGACCTTTTAAGTCCGATCTAAGTATCATTTTCCATGCGGGACT
Organism: Maratus speculifer; assembly: GCA_964019185.1. Lineage (NCBI taxonomy): Eukaryota > Metazoa > Arthropoda > Arachnida > Araneae > Salticidae > Maratus > Maratus speculifer. The sequence continues at coordinate 81,624,919 of OZ025294.1, forward strand.
GTGCATCTGGTTTTCTGCATCCAGTGATTCAGACTTAGCAGTGTTAACAAATAATCTTCCCGCTACTCATATTCCAGCAGGACGTCACTTCGGATGTCTATGGAGTGATTTTCTGTGTCCTCCAGGGTTTAGCTAGAGGTACCTTTCAAGAAAATTCGGGTTCAGGAACCGACGAGGGCCCAGAGGTAACGGTAGTACTTGGCGGGGCTCTGCCTGGATGTCGCTCGGTCCCCCGACCGGAGGCCGGAGGACGGAGAGACGTGTACAGCCTATAAGTCGGTACACTTTGGGTGTGGGTCAAACCCACGAGCTAGACAGATACTATGTAGGCAGGGAGGATTTACCCGTTTCCCGTGGGTGTGGCTAGGGACTCCTTCTAGTTCCGGCTAGCCCCAACAAATGTCTTTACTCGTTCATAGGATATGATCTTGGGGATTCACACTCTCTCAGTATCGTTAGGCCTGACAGCATTGGATGGCGTAGGAGGACAGGGTTTATTACCCTTATAGTAGCCACGTACACTGTTAAAAATAAAAGTGATAAACCAGTTGCATTTGGCGCCAAGGGGTGAAAAGCTGTTACCATTTGACACCCGCGGGCTTGAATATCCCTCTCTGGATGATTCACGCTAATTAAAGTGCCGCGCAATGCCTACCGTTGGAAGATTTTCACCCCTTAGTCATATGCGCATTCTCTGTGATGTCTGTCCTTTCCTTCAACTCGCCGTCATTGGTGGATCATAACAGCAATTTCTCCGTACGAAAACTACCACCGCGCATGCTCTATCCCAATTTCGTTTAGAACTTCGGATGGAAAACGTTTGGCGAGGGTTTTATATAAAGCAACATTTGAATTTCAAGACATTTGAACAATTCAGTGGGACGTTGAAGGTGAACTCGATTGCTGAACGGTTAGAGCGTTGAGCTTGCAATCAGACGTTGTGGGTTGGATCCTTTGCGGGACAAAAGTCAGTTTATAATTTCTTTTTATTAATCGGCTCTCTGGATTAGGGGTGCCATCTTTTCACCTAATTAAAGGTGCCATTCTGGCTCCTTTAGGGGTATCACCAGTGAGACAAGCCTTTCACCCCTAAAAGGTGCAAAGTATCACCTGTAGTTTTAACAGTGTAGTGGTTAGCGAAAGGGCCCGCCCTACGAGACCCAAGTCGAAAGAGCTGCCAGGGCTTGCAAGAGCGTCAGACCAGGGGGGTCGGTGTTTCGATCATTTTCTATTTATAAGGAATTTAACTCCGTATTGAGAATAAAAGGTAGAGCATATTTAAATTTCATTTGACATTTCATAAAATTAAATTTAGCGTATTAATAATCTTTATCTTTTTTCCAGCTAAGTTGAAAATCCTTTCAATGGGTAAAGGAGGCATTGAACGCGTTATTGTGCTAAAGTAGCTTGATAGAAAGGAGTCTTCAAATTTCCAAAGTCGCTTTGGTTCGTGACACGTTTTTCCAAATAGGTTTTTTGTTAACTCTTAAATACACAAAAGTCGCAATGAGAGACCCACATAATTCAAACTAATTATGGACTCCCTAATATTTATAAAGGAACCGCGAGCATAAGAAATTGAAAAAATAAAGATTTTAGTACCAGAAATTTCATAACGTAGTATCCTCTACGTCCGACATAAAGAACGTTTTGCATTAAATAAGGTAAATAATACCTTAAAAAAATCCAGGTGCTAAAAGAAATATTTTTATTCATGTTTTATAGAGGGTGTGGCCGAAGTTAAGACACAGGCTCAAAGAAAGTTCGTAGACATCAAAACAATGAAAAATTGCTATACAAGACGGAGTCCTAAACCGATCATTTAATTGACAATATAAGGTTTTCATAATAACTGAACTTGGTTTGACGGTAACAATTTTGAGAAAAATAAAAACTTTGCCATGAAAATACAACAACACATCCTTTCTTTTTTATGATAGGTTTTAGCACTACGAAAAGTTCTGAAAAAACAAAGGGCTCAATCATTTGTTGATACGTATGAACTGGTAATTGCAATTCGAAATCTGGATTGCCAAATGCATACTACTGGCAGTATAATGAAAACTTTAACGACTATTATTCATACTATCACATTCACAACAAAGATGAGAGTGTCTACAATTTTTTATAGCGTACTTAAATTTTTAAAGTTATGTCCATTAGATCAAATTCTGTTAGATACAAACACACGTTATATTTAAATAAATTTGTGTTTTGCGATGAATTTTCTACAGTATTTTTTTCTTTTTTCTATCTTAACAAAAATAAAGTATTGGATTCGTGAAAAGTTTCGAAATCCAGTTTCCAACGGATTTAGAAGTTTTAGGGGTCATTGAACCTGAAAAACATCGGTTTTTACAAAATGTCTGTCTGTAAGTCCATAAGATTGTGGATATGTCAGTCTTCCTGTCTCTCTGTCCATCTGTAAGTGACAAAAAATGTCTGAATTGTAAATTAATCTAAGCCTATCTAATCTAAAATATCAATGAATCTTATCTCAAACAGCAATGAAAAGGCAGACTTGCAATGGAAACGCGATGTAGGGCTAGACAATAATGCAGAATATAAAGCCGATAATGACCATGACGACCTATGACATGAAGCACTCCGTGACGACCAAGAGCGAATCTACCGGAAAAACATTGAAGGTTTTTTTTTAGATAACAGACATCGAAAATGGGGATATGCTAGAGCTGGAACGTGTAATAAATCGTCGGCCTTATTTATGTAGCTTCGACTTATTGATTGGTGTTTCCGGCCGTATCTGATCCCAATTTGCCTTTCGAATTTAATCCGATTTGTTGTCAGATGTTCCGCAATGTAACCTCCAAATGAAGATAATAAAATAAATTCTGCTTGTAAACTACTTTCATCTGTCAACATAATTTTTAAATATCAATTAAGAAAGAAGTTATAATTTTGAACAATAACATTTGCGATTAAAAGCGAAATACATAATGTAAATAAATCATCACATGTTAGTAAAATTATAATCAACAGATCATAAATATGCGTCTTAATGCCATTATTGATAAGAGGGCTGTAAATTCTTATCTAAAGAACAGTTTATGATTGAAATAGAGTTTAATAAAATGTTTTTTTTTATTATATAAACCTTTAACTTATAATTTTTTAACTTTTGATGTTGATAGTAATGTTTTTCTTGTATATTTTACAGGTATGAATATGTAATCAAGTAGAAAGGAGCTTTTTATATGTGCTTTGCTTCTTTCACCAAGATTACAGCTATTTTGCTTTTCAAATGATGTTATGTGTTATTTGTGCATGTATCAATGAAAAGCCTTACATTATAGAAATTGCATAAGAAAAAGATACTTAAAAAATGAAGCCACGCATGGATTATACTGATTTAAAAGAATATGAAGATAAGTCAACCTTACTTATCTATCTTCTTATATTGATTGAATTTATAAAATAAACAAAAGAGGAAATTTCTTACGCAATAGGATTGTTATATTACGTATTTCTAACACGGTTAACCTATAAATTATGTTAAATTCTATATATGCTAACTTTAACCCTGTATTCACTTGTATATTATCATAATATTTTTTTTAGAATTGATAAATAAAGGTAAAATATATAACGTTTAATAGCCCTACTCATGAAAAATAAATTTAACTGAATTTAAGGAATATAGATACAATGATATATTTTCACTATCACAAGAAGGCATGAAAATTTATCAGAATTCTCAAGGAACGTGAAAAGCATGTTCCAAACGTTGTATAAGTGTCGAAGAAAGAGCATTTTTTAAATCATTAATTGGTACTTCCTAAACTTTCTCTAAGAGTCAAAATTTGACACAAATATGAAATCGAGGAATTCACTTCAATTTATGCAGTCATGAGCTTAATGTTATAACGAATTCATAATTTATGCCAATAATTAATGCCTAATAATTAATTCGAATCATTATTAACAATTTAATGTTAAATTGGTAGTGTATAAGTTGAATTCGTTAGTAAAGGAAATTACAGAAAGCGAGACTAAACTTGAAACTCCATAGACAGTATTTTTTAACTTGTATAACAGTTATTTAATAGTCAAACAAGATGCAAGCCTTATGTTCATTTTTATTGTATCCGATTTATAAGCAGTCGCGAGCTATTTATTCATATATATGTGTGTGTGTGTGTATTTATATATAACTATAGGATGACAGATAAATACTGTTATGGGATAAAGAAGACAGTTTCGTTTTATGTTTTCTTCGTGTTTTTGAGACAAATTATTGTTTTATTCAGGTTCCTCGCGTTTTTTGTTGTCTAGTTGTTATTTCCGTTGATTTTAATTCATTGTTTGGCAGAAAAACAGGATATGCAAAAATCAATCCTGCTTTTCTTCAACAGCTGCTCCCCCAAAGCAAACTTTGCTATTTGAAGGATATTGAAGTAAAAATCCTGAACAATCAAGCACCAGTCTTTGAGTTTACCAAAACGTACTTTGGAAAAAAACGTGGGCCGAATTAACGCCAGAAATATTCTTTCGCGACTATCTTGACGAATTTTACCGAAGCGCTAGCTCCCTGCGTCGCCGCAGGAAGAAACCATTACAAATAATCTTATTTCTTGTACAAAATTTTCTTCTCTTTCGAATGGTGAATAAAACATGTTCTTTTGCCTCTCCAATTAAATGTCACGCTCTTTTATTTGCGTTAAAGTATTTATGTGTCAAACTGTACATACTGAGTTTTTTTGTTTATCGATTTAAAGGCTCATTTAAAATTGCTTTCTTTTTCCCCTGCTGAAGAAATATCTTTGATCCATTTATATAGATATTTTCTTTGACTTATAAATAAAGTCTTTAAATTACTTTTCTTATATATATATATATATATACATATATTCATATCAACAACCTTTGCGAAATTAAATTACGGAATAAGAAACTTCTGATTATCGATTGTTCTTTAATGCACCACGAGAACGTTATCACGGTTCGTTAAAAATCTAGGATTTTTAGAATTTGCATTAAATCGATATTTGGGAACATTTCTGTAATAATTAGCTATTATATAATTATTAGCTTAATATTTCTTCATTGCCTGGTGAGAAAATACATTAGATTCTAAATATTACGCTAATTTATTAATTTGAAACTAATTACTTTGAACAAAGACTTCATTTTATAATGTAATTTAAGAAGAAATATTTAATTGATACTGGTTTGTTAATAAAAGAAATCCTATATTCCACGGGTCAACAAACTTTTATAATAAGCGACACTTTTGAATTCCCTATCTCACAAGCAAAATATTTTACTTAGCTATGTGTGAGGAGCACTGGTGTAAAATATACAGGTATTTATATTTAAGGGTGTGTACTAGAGAACTCAATTTGTATATTTACGTTATCATTTATTCTTTAATTAAATAAAACTATAAAGAAATACTTATGTCGTATTTATTTAGTAGAGTACTCAAGAAAGGGAAATTTTGAAATATAGGCTTGTTACAACGCTTAAGTTTTAAAGGAACTTGACATTTTACATTTAAATAGTGAATTTAAGTGCCTTAAAAATATAAAAGTAAAAAAGGAATGTAATTAGTCAAAAGAATTTTATTAAAAGTATAATTTAAATTGAATTTGTATCAGAGAAACTCTTAATATGTTCCAAATTAACCACTACAATTTATGTATTAGCGCTACATTAGCTACCCCAACAAAGATATGTGTTCTTTAATTCTTTTGACAGGTTTTTTCATTCATGTATACACTCTTTTCTCTGCCCCACGCCTAAAATTAGTGTTATAAAATTTCATATGCAGTTGTTTTAATTTATGCAATCATAAGCTTATATATTATGATAAATTCATAATTCGTGCTAATTATCAGTACCTAATAATTAATTCGAATCATTATTAACAATGTAATGTTAAATTCGTTGTGTATATGTTGATTTCGTTAGTAAAGAAAATTACTGTAAACGAGATTAAACTTGAAACGCCATAGATAGTACAACATTTTTTAACTTGTATAAAGGTTATTTATTAGGCAATGATACAAGCTTTATGTTTATTTTTATTGCATCAGATTTATAAATATTCGCGAGCTAAATATATATGTGAGTGTGTGTATGTGTATGTTTGTGGGTACTGATTTTTTTTGTTCACTGACTTAACAGCTCATTCAAAGTTGATTTCTTTTTTTACAAGCTCAATAATTATTTTCGATCCATTCATATTTACACCAACTTATAAATGAAATCTTAAAATTACATTTCTTATATATATATATACTTCATATCTAGAACCTTTGCTAAATTAAATTAAGAAATTAGAAACTTCTGACTATCGATTTTTCCTTAATGTATCATGACAACATTTTCACGGTTCGTTAAATGACTTCGATTTTAACAAGTATATTGAATTAAATTGATATTTTAGGCACTTTCTGAAATATTTAGCAATTATTTAATTACTAGCTTAATATTCTATTATCATTTGGTAGGAAATTAAATATAATTCTAAATTTTAGGCTAGTTTATTGATTTGAAACTAAATACTTTGAACAAAGACTTTATTTTATAATGTGATTTAAGATAAAATATTGAGTTCATAGTGGTTTGTTTATTAAAGAAGTCCTATATTCCACAGGTCACCAAATTTTTAATATAGGTGCCGCACTTAATTTCCTTACCTTATACACAAAAAATTTTACTCATGTATGCGTGAGCAGCAGTGGTGTAAAATACCCAGGTACTTATAGTTAAGGTTATATACTCGGCTACTCATTTCGGATATTTACCTGACTATTTATTCTTCAATTAAATAAAACCATAAAAATACTTATATCACTGTTACTATGAGGAAGGTCTCTTTACTGGACATACTCAGAATATGTTGTAAAAATGCTACTTGTACTACTTACGTATGTAATAAAGAATCAGTTAACTTTACCGGCGGAATTTTACTAGAAAGTCTGTAAAAAAAAATAAAATATTTTCGAATATTTGTCGCGAAAATATCAAAACGACATGAGATTTGGTGAGCAGGATTTTTCCTCGTCCAAAGCAAACTATTCTAAAGCATCTGAAAATTGCATCTATTAATTGTCACTTGAAATCCTTCATTAGTTTCCCAGTTATTTTTAATTCTAAAATTTACCTCATTTGATCAGTGCATTTTCGTGATTCAATTACAAAATTTTTTCTGTTTACATAAACTGGTGTAAAAGACTAAAAATTAAGCAAATGATTCTCGTTGCGAAAAGGTTGAAGATTATTCGACATAAAAGTGTATATTTTGAAATTCTCTTTCATCGTCGATCACTGATAAATCGCCAAATAAATGAAAATGTCATTTTTTTACGGATGCTCAATAGATGTTCCGACAAAATTTCTTTTATTAACGTGTATATACCGGGAGAGCAAAAAGTCCGTAAAAACTTTAAAAATTCGTAAAAACCGAAAAATAACCGAAATGAAAAACAGTTTGCAGGGTTAGCATCCATAGGTCACCTGGATTTTTTTAAAACAGAAATAAAAAATAATTCAAAAAACAGCCGACAGATGGCGCTGGTACTTGCGATTTCCGCGGAAATATGCAAGTGAACCGGTTATAAGAGCTTGCGCTCCTAATCCACAACTAGTTCACCGTTGTGAGCCGTGAACTTGATCAAGGATGCTCACTGTGAAGGACAAAGCTTTGTTGGTGAAGTTATTTTACATGAACAAGGAATCATCGACTATTGCTTTGCGTAAATTCCGATTTCAAAAGGATTTGAGGACGGGAAAGGGGCCTTTAACAGTGGCAGGCCTCATAAAGCTTGTTCGGCGGTTTGAGGAAACAGCAACGTTGGAGGATCGTGTAAGATTCGGACAACCAATGAAGGTCCGCTCGCCGCGTGTTGCAGCCGAAATGGAAGTGTTAGCGTCCGATTCAGTTGCGAGGACCAGCAGTGCTCGTGAAGCAGCCACACGCTTCGGCTTACCCCAATCATCTGTCCGTAATATTCTTCATGGAATACTCAATCTTTACCCATACAGATTACAGTCATGCCATGAACTTTTACCTGCAGATACTGCACAGAGAGAAGCATTGGCGAGGTGGGCTTCCCCTAAAATTGATCAGAATCCCACATGGGTCTTTAACATCTTTTGGACAGATGAAGCTCATCTTTTGCTTCATGGAGTCGTTAATAACCATAACTGTCAAATCTGGGTGACATCTAATCCACATGAATACACTCAGAAACCATTGCATTCCCGAAAAGTTACTGTGTGGTGTGGATTCACAAGTTCATTTATCATAGGACCCTTCTTCTTTGAAGCACCTTGCCGAATAAATGGGTGGAAAACAATTACGGTAAACGCACAGCGTTATTTAATGCTTCTGCGTGAGAAGGTCATGCCATGTTTCCGGGAAAAAGATACGCTTTCTACCGTCACATTCATGCAAGATGGAGCACCTTGTCACATTGGTACATCTGTCAAGGAATTCCTGATACAGACGTTCGAGGAAGCCAATATCATCAGCAGGGGTTGCAAATTCCCATGGCCTCCTCGGTCTCCAGATTTGACCCCGGCAGATTTCTGGTTATGGGGGTATTTGAAATCCCGAGTGTATCGATCTAGTCCGTCTAATCTGTCGGAGCTGAAAGATGCAATCTGGCGAGAAGTGTCATGTATACATCCAGACCTGCTACACTCTGCAGTTGCTGGATTTGTGACTCGACTGCAATGTGTCATCCCCTGTGGTGATGGTCATGTGCAACACATACAGGTCAAACAAACGATTTGGAAACATTCTGTTCTTTATTTGGGTATCTTTTCTTTGATTTGGGTACGTCAGCGCCACCTATTGGCTGTTTTTTGAACTATTTTTTTATGTCTTAAAAAAATCCCCGTGACCTATAGATACTAACCTTGCAAACCGTTTTTCATTTCGGTTATTTTTTCGGTTTTTATGAATTTTTAAATTTTTTACGGACTTTTTGCTCACCCGGTACATCTTCATGAGAAGAACATATTGTATGGGAAGAATATTGTATGCCTGTATGGAGACCTTCTTTGATAATTCTGATGGAGTACCAAAAAAAGAGGAGATTTTAGAAATATAGGCAACTTACAACGCTTAAGATTTAAAGAAACTCGATATTTTGCATTTAAATAATGAATTTAAGTGTCTTAAAAAATTATAATTAACACAGTAAAAAAAGTAATCTACGTATTTAGAAGAATTCTATTAAAAAGATAATTTAAACTGAATTGTATGACCGAGGCATTTAATATGTGCAACATTAACCACTTCAGTTAATGTATTAGTACTACATAACTTAATCCAACAATGAGACATAATTCTTCTAGGAGGATTTTTATTTCACAGATACACTCTTTTCCTCTGCCATACGTCTTAAATATAGTGTTATAAAATTTCATATGATGACCAATTTTACAAATAATTGTTAAACTATCAAGTATTACTGCTGTTTTTATCAGCAGTGCACCAAAATAAAAATATTAACGTCTTTTGCATTTTAATCAACAAATTTTCAAAGGTAAATATGATGATCTCAAATGTAACTATTCCACTTAACATTTTATATGCTTTTATTCTAATTAAGAAAAAACTTAGGAATTGTCTTCAAAATAAAATTGTACCAAACTCTGAAATTTCCAACGCAAGCACTTATTTGTAAATCATATTTGGGCTTCATTATTATATTTTATTTTAGAACGCTAAATATGCGAAGTCATTCAATCGATTAATTTATAAGTTATGAAGATTTAACATTTGGATCTCCTAATGCAATGTTAATTTTTAACTGTAGCAAAACAAATTGAAACGAGGGTAACTTTTAAAGCATACTTACAGAATATATTTTGCTACCATTGAATAATGTATTTATTTGTAGCCTTTAAAATCTTTTTTTGACCAAGATATTCTTAAGTTGCAATTTATAACTTTTTAAAAGTATCTTTTAATAGTTTAAAAAAATTAAATGGAACTTGAAAATATTTCAACTAAAATCGGTTTCTTTTCGATATCTCCCCAATTATAATGATATAAAATTACAGGTCATTTCTTCAACTAATTATTGAATTATTCTTAAAAAAGAACTATATGCATTTCAATCTATTTTGGAACAATTACAAATGTATTTAACTTTAAGAGCTCTACTTTGTTAATTCCTACGCTATTTGACCGAATGATATCATATTTTCTATTCAAAGGCGAAATTTACAGAAAACTTCAAATACGATGTAAAAATTAGTTGCTCTTACCAATAATTTCAACATTTGTTATGATTTCACTATAAAGAGGACTTTTAATTTATTTTTATTATTTTTATACAAATAATTAAAAAGGTCATAATTTTTAAGTGAATGAATATTTTTGTCTGTTTTTATCTTTTCTTAAACTTTTCTTTTATTTTCACTATTTTATGTTTATACTCTTTCTTTTAAAGTATTTATTCATTTATAAAGAAACACAGAAATATTACATTATATATGTCTACAGGGAGAAACCCCTTTCCGCGAGTTTCACTTATGTTACATGATATCAAATATAATGAAATTAATATACATTCTATATCTAAAGCAACGTATGTTTGCGATAACTACTAGAATTGCTAGATCGTTTATACCGGGTGTCCCAAAAATGACTGATGGATTTTAAAATTCAATAACTTTTAAACGGTGACAGCTATTTAAAATTTTTTTGCAGGAGAATTATATATAATGTCAGGAGCTTTTTTACCGTAATTTTATATTTTAGTTCGAATTTCAAACCATAGGTGGCGCTGACGGATATTGAAGGCCAGGTCAACCCTTCACTCAGCACTGATCACCTGGCCTTCAATCACCTTCAGCGCCACCTATTGTTTGAAATTCGAACTAAAATAAAAAAATTACGGATAAAAAACTCCTAACATTTATACATAACCCTTCTGCAAAATTTTTTTAAATAACTGTCACCGTTTGCAAGTTATGGAATTTTAAAATCCATCAGTCATTTTTGGGACACCCTGTAAATGCTATAGATTATAAACAGGACAACACATAAAAATTCATAAGCAATGCGGAATATCAACATAAATGATACAAAGGTTAATTGTAATTCGCTTATGCACATTCAAGTTAAACTATACTTAGGATATTAGATTAATTTATAACACGATTATTTAATCGGTAAATCAGTTATAACTTATCTGTCATAAATGATTTACGAATTTAATAATCGTGTTATAAATTATTCTAATATAATTTCGTATGCAGCGTTTTCTGCAGTTCCATATAGTGACCTTCGGTTTATTCTGGTGAGCTGATCCAGTGTATCAGACCAGATTATGTGATAGTTAAGGTTAGTCGGATGTAATAGTCCTCCAGTATTCGTCCGGAATAGCTCAGTTCGAAGAGCATTGGCGACTTCAGCAAATACATCCCTGGTTTGAATCCAGGCCCGGACGTTTTTTCACCCACTAAATAAAATATTATTTCTGTTACATTTTGGATACTTGGCATTGTTTCTATAAGATAAATAAAATCATACATAAGTCCACTCAAATAATCTCTCCTATGGTCTATAATAACACGAAGTATAATTTGAGTATTTTTAACCATGTTTTGATTAAATTAAATTTCATTTAATGTGCGAGGCACAAAAAGTTCTGTTTGTAATATACAGGGATTTTGAAAGGAATTCAAGTATGCTTACACATAGTACATTACACAAAAATTCTGAAGTTTAATTTTTAACCTATTCTGGATTTTCTTACAAAAAAAGATTTCAGCACACTATGTAGGATTTATATAAACCAGAATGTTAAATACATGGCTGCCGAAAAGATTTGGACAATTTTACAGACTGTAGATGGTAATTGCCAAAATGATTTTTTTTTAATCTTAAGGGGGTTTTGCCTCATACGAGTTACGCAAGACAAGCGCGTTCAGACACAGTATACTCCAAGAAAACATTCTAATATGATCTACTTAAAAATTACGTATTATTGAATTATAATTATGAAAACAGTGTCGATCTACTTGAAAAGGAGTTTCTCTTCAATTTCCTTTACTGTCGAACTTTAAGGCCGAATCAGTTTCTGTTTAAAATATCCAATGTATAATGAATTAAGTAAACAAAGTCTTTTTGTCCAGGTCTTTTTGAACAACATAAGAAATCTGTTTCAATTGTAGTGAAATTAAGGGATTTTTATCAGTCTCAATAGATTTGCAATAGCATAATATCATCAAAATACTCTGCAAAATATGTTTCCTGATAGATCATTATGTAATGCAATCCTTTTGAATGCCCTGTTATTATTATTCCCACATACTTCATATGCAATACTAAACTTACCCAGAGGACAATAAATAAGGTTTACTAATAGCATAAAAATCCGAGTAGCGTGTACAGACGGACGGGCAAACCGAAAGCATAAACATGTTACAGCTTTGTTGGAAAGTTTTAGAAAGACTATCATAAAATATGAAATTAATGTTTTGTGTAAATAAATTCTTAAAATTAATTTGTTTTGGAGTATTATCGATTGATCATTTTAAATATGTCGTAATTCCTCCTACTTACTACTTTTAAAGCATACTGATTGTAATATATCAATTTTTTTTATATAAAATACTTTTTTTTTGGCTAGAAAGAAAATATTTTTTCTTTACACTGTTATACAGTTGACAACAATTGTTTAAAAGATTATCGAGAAATGTGAAATAAATGTATCGAGTAAGCATGTTATTAAATTTAAATTCTCTGGCTGTATTATTATAGGCATATGACGTAAATTCCTCAATTTCTTTGAATTTTAATGCATATTAATGTATTTATCATTTTAATATTTTCTTTCTCTTTTAAAATTCACGCGTATCCAGAGTTTGTATGTCGTTTTTTCCTTTTTTCTTTTAATACATAATCCTTTAATTCCACTTTGTAAATTTTTTTTCTGCTTATGACAGTCACGTGTATTCTTTTTTTTATTATTATTATTGTTACAGCGTATATAGGGTTCTTTCGATGTTATGGTTAGACAACTTCAAACTCTTTTCTCTTAGAAAAGTAGAAAATAATTTATTTACAGATCTTCAGAACAACAGAGTCTTCGAAACTCACAAATATTACTAGATATTCCAAAATAACTGTTCAAATCTATCGAACAAGTACAAATATAGGTCGCAGAGACTCTTTATACAATGTCTCAACACTATATCACATTCAAAACAACGTAGATAAAACTCAATACATCAAGCAAACTTGCTTGGACAATCTCTAGTAGCTCACTCAATGCCTGGCTGGTAAATAATAACAACAGCTCGCATCGGCTCTCCTATATATAGTCTCGCCGCATGCGGTGGAAATTTCTACAACCTTCTAGAAAAATCCGGAAAACCACGGAACAACATTCAATGTATCAGTAGACCTAGGGGGGTTACCATAGAGAGGGACGGGTTACCATCGCCAACAATCGCCAAGTTTGTCGCCAACTTGGCGATATATCGCCAAATTTTGCGACCAAAATTAGTCGTCAAAAGTGATGCCAACTTGGCGATATCTTTATTATTTCGCAAAGCTGCCATAGACATTCACTGGAAATAATAGACAAGTTTGCTTGATAACAGGGACAATGTAACTAAAACTAATATTAGTAAAGAAATGGAGCTTAATAAGATTATTTACATTATTTTACAGTACAAACACTAACTATTTACAAAATTCGTAACATTATTATTTGAAAGACATATTATTCTTTGCACTGCCTTTACAAATGGGCAACAACTTAAAATGATAACCTTTTCTAAAATAGGTAAAAATATCTCTCGAAAAGTTGAATATTTGAAATTAAAATGGAAATAAAAATTTTAAAAACTTGTCAATTTAAACAAATAAATACAGTCTGCACACCAGTAACCTCGAATGTGTAGAAGGATCTAAAATGATTCAATACCTTTGTATATTTTTTGCTCTTATAAAACTTTTTTAATGCAACGAATTTGACCAAATGTAACATTAAATATCTCTTAAAATATTTATTGGATTTAAAAATTATCTGCATCGGCGGAGGCGTTTTTCAAATATTTCTCTATAATAATATAGTCCAGGCATTACGTGCTCAAAAAGGACAAATAAATGCAAGTTTTGGTGTAGTTTTGATTTTTGGTCCCCTTTATGTTTTTTGGGTGGCTGAATACGAATCCAGCATTATCCAACAAAATTTCTCCCCGGAAACACGTTTTTTGGCAAAAAACGTGCAAAAAACGTGGCTTTTTTTCGTTTTTTCTAAATAACTTTAAAAGTATGCATTTTCCATAAAAGTCATCCATACATAAATTAAAGAGTACAAAATTTCCTACATTTTACGTATTTAAAGTTTTTTTCTCTGATCAATGGTTTAGCCGTGAGAGAGCCGCAAAAATGGATGTGAAAAGCAGAAAATTCTGAAAAACGTGAATTACAGCACCGTACGTCGATGAAACATGACAAACAACCATTTTACGCAAATTTTTCCCACTTAATAATACTAAATATATTATTATTGACTATATTTTATTAATCTGATGTTCATTGTTTCTTTCACAACTAAAAAATAAATAAAAATGAGCATATTTGTGATCAAAATCCTCATTTGCTATTATAAAATAATAATAGTAATAATTTCTTAATTTACTTTTAAATAATGTAAATAAAATGACTAAAACAGGCTTTAACATATAAAATCTGACACGGATTCTAGTTCTTAAAGTTCTAGAAGTTCAAAATGTGGGTGTGAAAATTAAAAAAATCCGGAAAATACGAATTATGGCACTGTACATAGATTTAACATGAAAAATGACCATTTTTTAGCAAAAATTGACTTTCAATGACACTGAAGATATTATGATCGACTATATTTTACAATGAAGTTGCTAACAATAAAAACGATGACTCATTATGAATTATTATTTAATAATAAATAATTATGTACATTAGTAAGTACTTTTACTTAAAAAACAAAGATCTATTTTCACTTTCTTTTATTTGAGGATCCCTGAGTTTCGCCGACATCTACGAAATAGAAAATAGACGAATGGAATTAGTGGGTGTTTTTATAACTATCAATACTATAAATAAAAGTTTTTTAATAGTAAATGTTTGATACCTTGCGGCATAACTATTTCCCCTTCCATTGGGTCATCTGATTCATTGTGTGGGCAATCCATTTCCAGATCGGTTTCAAAGTCTAGTTCATCCTCGTCGTCTTGACACACAACTGCGATGTTTTTGCAGTTTCCCGAAGCAAATCTTCTATCTGATATCTTCGCAAATAATTTTTGCTGCTGTTTCAAGCACTCGCAGTCTCTCATCTCGATCAGATTTACATGTTTGCTGATACCTTGCATTAGTCAGTATCTTCCCTCCTATATTCTTGAAGCACACAATGGACTTTTTTTCTGATTCTTTGTGATCAGTATATCGTCTCCATATCTCTCAATGAGGTTAAACTTTATAGTTCTCATATTAGGTTGATAACTCCCTGTAACCTGTTTCATTAGCTCTTCCATGGAGAATTGACACTCGTCATCATGATTTTCCAGGTAATCGTATGTACTTTGCATTGCTCTGTCGATTTCCTCGGCAAACGGACCACGTTTCTTCTGTTCTTGGACCTTCGGCCTCCTATAAACATATTTAAAACATTTGATGTGGTATTGAGCATCTGCTGCGATCAATACATTCACTTGTTCGATGCGCTGAATTATAGCCTGCCCATAATCCTTATCGCAAACTCTTGCTGCTTTCAGAATTGTACCCCCATCTCCCATGTGTCGCATACTGTATACAGCATTGCGTTCGCTTGGTGGATTTTTCGCTTGTGTTGCAATGAACTCTTCCGAAATGCACAGTCCACATATAAAACAATTAGTTCGAAAATTAAACTGAGGAGTTGATGATCTTAAAATTTGAGAAGTGCTAGCACTTTGTTCCTCAACTGTCTTCACATAAGCAGTAATCATCCGTTCATTTACGTATGCTTTTCTACACTTAACATGTATATCTACTGAGGTTTTTCCCTTTAGGAAAACTGCCTTTCCATCTTTCTTTCTGTATTTGCCTTGATTAACACTGCAATACCTCGACTAACTTTCACCGACTAACTTTCACTCTTCTAAAGGAGAGTCACAAATAAAACACAGCGACATCGCGCAAAATCACTTTAGCTGTTCACTATATTCACGAAGACACAAACAGTGAATTACTAAATTATAAATAAGCAGTTGCATATGGAAACTGAGAGGAATGTGTCCTCCTGATAAGCTAATGATCTGTGAGACGCATATTTCTAAAAGAGGCGAGACTGGCGGGGAAGGGGGGGGGGTAGTATTCTACTGAACGTGGACATGGGATGTGGGGGTGGGCGCTTGACCAACGTTATTTCACACTTTTACCCCTTCAATCAAGAGGGAAAGTGCAGATGGGATCAGTTAAAGCCTGTTTTAGTTATTTTATTTACATTATTTAAAAGTCAAATTAAGAAATTATTATTATTATTATTTTATAATAGCAAATGAAGATTTTGATCACAGATATACTCATTTTTATTTATTTTTTAGTTATGAAAGAAACTATGAACACCAGATTAATAAAATATAGTCAATAGTAATATATTTAGTATTATTATGTGGGGAAAATTTGCGAAAAATGATTGTTTTTCATGTTTCATCGACGTACGGTGCTATAATTCACGTTTTTCAGGATTTTTTGCTTTTCACGCCCATTTTTGCGGCTCTCTCACGGCTAAACCATTGATCATAGAAAAAAACTTTAAATACATAAAACGTAGGAATTTTTGTGCTCTTTAATTTATGTATTGATGACTTTTATGTAAAATGCATAATCCTGGAGTTATTTAGAAAAAACGAAAAAAAGCCACGTTTTTTACACGTTTTTTCCCAAAAAAACGTGTTTCCGGGGAGAAATTTTGTTGGATAATGCCAGATTCGTGTTCAGCGACCCCAAAAATATAAAGGGAACCAAAAATCAAAACTACACCAAAACTTGCATTTATTTTTTACCAAATGCGTGGACTACTAATCAATTTGATATTTTTGTATTCAGTAGTAACCCCCGGTCACAAAAAATTCAAGGTCAGCATAGATGGGGGCATTAGTTACTTTTTCTTTAATAGAAGGATACTAATCACATGTAATTGTGGTATTTTTGGAAGTGCTGGAAAGAGTTTCATAATCTGTGCTTAATGTAAGATTTTTCATTCTCGTTTATATAGAAGGTATGTGCCGACATTAAAAAATAACTTGTATATGTGTAAATTTGCAATGTTTTCTAACATTAATTTTAATTAGTATTGAAAGTGTGATATTAACCTTCCTACCCTGTTCAAATTTTACTCAATCTTTATAAAAACATTTCACACCACAATTTTTATTTAAAACATTGTAATATATTTAAATGACTAATTTCTCTGCATCTAAATTTATCTTACTTTATGAAAGAAGTTCTGGTTCGAATCGTATAAAACAAATTATAGTTATGGGTCGATTAGACCCATTCAGGGTAAAAAGGTTAAAAAAAATGCATTGCTTAAAACATACAATCTATGAGAATATTTTCATATAAAATTTTATTTCATGTAAGAGTCTGTTTACTTATATTATTAAACATTTGTAAAGATTTTGAAAACAATATCCAAAATAAATATTGTATGTCATCAAAACAATTTCTGTAAACTCATCTGGAATTTTCTCTTATTATTAAAGTATAATATATTTAAAACTAAAAGCCACGTAAAACTACTTATCCCTAATAGTAGAAATGCACCTTTATGATTTAAGCAGTCAAAACGGGGGAAGATTTTCTTTTTAAAAATTTAAAATTGTATTTATATATTTCTCTAAATACTCCCAAAAACAAAGTACATGTTTTAAAATTTGACGCAACAAACTAAAACCAAAATGAATTTCGTAGCATTAGAAAAATGCTAAAGACAATTTACATCTATTTTATCTGATGTTTCAAAGAGATTGTATGTCAGTAACATGTGCACGTAGCTCAAGATATATAAACATGTTAATATCTTTACATAATATAGTACATCATTTGTATCTCCCTTTGAAGCACAATATTAGTTACACTATCATAACACAAATATATGGTACGTACTGTACATTCATATACAGGGTGAGTCATAAATATCGAAACAATAGGCTATCTCCTTAAATATTGCCCCCAGACCCATACTTCCAATTGCAAAAATTCATAAAAAAAGGTGAAATTTGTGATAAGATAAATTGCAACTCCATGGGGGGTCTATTTGAAAAAATACGAAAATTAACTTTTTATACGGCCCCCGTAGGGTAAAAATTCCAATTAGGAAAACTTTCCTTATCCAGTCCTGAATAATACACAAAAAGTTGCATCTTCATATCTCTAAAATTCGCGGAGTTATAACCGTTTGAATAATTCATCGGGTTTTAAGGGATTAGACACAAATTGAAATGCGCGCAATTCAAAAGACAATGTTACTTTAACAGTTGTAAGAAACGCGTAAAAAATCATTCTTTTAAGTTAGAATTTTGATTTTTTTCTTTTTTTGAGATGGTTAGCTATATAATTTGCTAAGAAAATCACATCTTAAAATTTATCATAAAATTTATAAAAATTTCATGTGGTTACTACTGGTTTAAATGGGATAGTTAAAAATAGTTATAACTCCAAACATTATTTATCGGATTTCAATTTCTTTCTATTTAATTAAAAATGAAAATCTGATTTTAGTTTTGCTTCGGGGTTTTTGTTTTTCAATATTTATTTTAGAACTATTAAAAATATTTATTTAAAAAGTAATAACTTTTAAAAACTTATATTTTCAAAAGTATATAATTTTTCATTTTTTTAAAACAAAACTAATGTAAAATAATTAAAAATGACATGTTTCAATTTTGTACTTTTTTCTTAAACAATTCTTAACTTTTAATAATTTAAAGACAAGAAATAGTCGGGGAAAAAGTCATTATACAGAAAAACGAAATGTACTGTTTTACTGCCCATCAGTTATATAAAAAAATGCTTTTCTAAGATGCAGATAAAGTCCTTTTTAAAAATTTAGTTCTCACAACTTCAAGCTTTTTATCGTCCTGGAGAGGCTGTTTAAAATCTGTATTCTGGGCTCAGGTCAGATCAGAACCGAGACGTTACTTTTTTCTGAAGACTCGCCTATCGGGGTCTAATGTATTTTTCATACCGGAGAAAACTGCTTCCTTTTTCCCAGGTCTGCACTGGACGAAATTTTCAATCTCTGTATCGAACAATCCGTATTAAAAGCACAGACCTAATACGTGCATAAAATAAGTAAAATTTGGTTTAAACAGTATTTTTACAAAAACCACATATAACTTTTAAAATCGTTTTTATTTTACAAAAAAAAAAAAAAAAAAAAAAAAAAAAAAAACCTTTAAAATTTATTTTTCAAGAATAGTATATTTAAATGTTAAAAAATTACACAAAATAAAACCAGAGAAAAAAAATCTGCCTATGACGAAACTCTGTCACAGAAAATGTGTTGATCCATGCAAAATAAATACAATAATACCTGAGAAAAAAAAAAAATAAAACTCCATTTAACCCTCCTAGGAAGGGCATTTGTCTATTGCACATTTTTTTTTTCATTCGCCCCACCAGTGTCCGCGAGGTTCTGACCTCAAAAGTGTTAGATGGTAGGTGCTGGGTTCGAACCCAATCGCGACCGTCGGCCTAACCGTTCGGAGTTTTCCGTGGTTTTCTTCGAACCTTGCGTAAATACGGGTTAGGTTCCTTTAGAAAGACCCCCACGGAGGGCATCCCACCCCTTATGGCCTATATACCACAATGTAGATAATTGGCCGACATAAATACAAACAAACAAACAAACAAACATTTTTTCTTTCCTATGTGATTCTGTCTTAAAAAGTTTTACTGTATAACATTTTTCAAAGTTCCCAATGCACGGGATATGGATTAGCGATAATAAAATATAAGTGAAACATTTACATATAAACAGAGATTCATTGATAAAATAAATATATCACAGCGTTTGGCGCCTCTTCAATAATACAAAATATAAATATAAAAAACAAAATTCTATATTAATTTTTAATTTTTTTTTCTTATTAATTTTTAACTATACTGAAGTAAAAGACTATGTAGAAATTCACGGCAGGGCCGGCTATGATTAAGCTTTTTCCCAAGCTGGTCCGGATTATGATTTTAACCTTATTTCATGACGGGCTGAACTTTTTCCCTATGGGTCAGTTTAGGACCGGACTAGATATTTCGATCTATTCAGACCTCCACTGTTAACGATCAATATGTTTTGAAAACAACTTTTGATTTAAATCAATACGCTGCTTTATTATGTCCAAATGAGAGGCACGGTCTTAAACCGACATATAATAACGGACAATTTGTGGACGATCCCTTATTTGCTTTGAAAATGGATGAGAAACAGTTCGTTTACAGTCATAGTAAAGTGGTGTAAGTCACGAATTTTTGAGAATTTTGGATTTTAATATCTCTGTCAGGTTTTCAGATACGGAGATGAAATTTTTTTTGTTCATTTTAGGAGTGGATAAGGAATAATTTCCTAATTGGGAATTTTGCTCTAAGGGGGCCGTATAAAAATTTAATTTTCGTATTTTTTTAAATAGACCCCCCATGCAGTTGCAACTTATATTATAAGAAATTTCACCTTTTTCTATGAGTTTTTGCAATTGGAAGTATGGTTCTAGAGGCAATATTTAAGGAGATAGCCTATTGTTTCGATATTTATGACTCACCCTGTATGTGGTGTCTCAATAGAATGTTTTATTTCGTTTGAAGTAATATTTTAAAACCTATCTTTAATACCGTTTAGTACCAGATAATGTAAATATATTCATAGGTTGGCAAATAAAATCCTTTCTAATTTATAGCAAATAAACGGTCAAGTACGAGTATTACTCGGAATCAGAGGGTTCGTATGTATATGGGGGGTAATTTGGTTAAACATATTAAGTATAGGGAAATATACTTTAATTTTATATGTATTTTTTTTTTCAACACCCATTCTAGCATAGATCGAAAAAATACATGACATTATTTTATAGCATTTAGTTTGCTATTTAATTAGAAATTTCAATTCTCATTATGCTTACATTTTAATCATTCTCAAGATAGGGCACATAAAACTTTTACTCATGGTTAATCAAACATCATAAACCAATATTTTTTTAAATATTATCTTTTATGCTTTAATTTTTTTTTAACAAAAATGTTTATTTAGACTGGATCTTACTACAACAAAATCTTTTAAATTTACATACCATCATATATAAGTAATATCGTTACAAATAGTTCTATCTATTCTAAGTTGTTTTCTATTGTATTCTATATTGTATGTATTTCTATCTTGTTTGAAGTGAAATCTTGAATAAATCTTTATTTGTACTAGCCGTCCTTTGCTACCAGTTTGGTCTCCCTTAAATGCACACTAAGCATTAAATGATATTGTTTTGCTCTATAATTTATTTTAATTGCTCAGTTTTTTTCCAAATTAGAAAATTCTGATAAAGAATTAGCCTCAGATGTCGTATGCTTGCCATATTAGCGCAATTGCAACAAAAAGGCAAATATATGCCTCACATGTTTAACCCGGCAATTGTTATTCATTCTTTAATACAATGTTTATTTACTTTTATTTTCTTTTTTGAAATGATATAAAATGTTTTATTCTATAATTATTAATTGAACTTTTTATTTATTTATTATTATTTCATTTTAAAAAAATAGAAAAGAGCTAAAAATATGTATGTATCTGGTATTGAAAATGAAATTTTCTCCAAACTAGCATCAGAAGATAAATCGCACCAATATGGTGCTTATATGACATCTGTGCCGATAAATCAAGCACACGTTATTTTTAGGCTAACTTGACGCACCAACAAATATTTTACCTGTGGTATTTTCGTATATTTCATTAATTTGATTTAAAATATATTTAATAATATAATCCTTTCACTCATTTCATTTATAACATAACTTTAATTAGAAACTGAAACGTTTAAAATTCATGATTTTATCTATTTTTAAGCCAATAGAATATAAAACAAAACTAAAAGGTAACGATATTTTGAAGCTCCATAATTGCAGCCAAAGAGCAAAATGTAAATAAACCCAATTTTGATGAATGCAGGAAGGAACGACAGATCAACGGGTGCGATTTTAACTATTTTGTGACACCACTCCACGGGAAGACAAATATCTTATGCGTATAGAGCTAATGGAAGGCACTGTCGCATCTGCCGCAACCATAACACAATTTAAACAGTCTATTACACAAAATCCGATGTCCGCAAGAACAGTACGGCATCGTTTGTAGCAGGGCAGAATGTTCGTTCTATGCTTATCTATTTATCCGCACATTAAATCACAGGCTTTTTTTTTACAAAGTTGCACTGAACGGCAGAGACATGCATACAGATGACATAATATTGTGTGTTCGGATGAATCAAGAGGCAATCTGATTGCAATATCATGATGGTCGAATTAGAATTTGGAAACACCGTGTGTAGAGGCTCGCAATAGATATATTATGCATCTTCATACTGATCCTGTATCCCGTGTTATGGTGTGGAGTGATATGGGATTAGATTCCCGCAGCCACCTAGCACGCATTTTAGGTATACTTACCAGCCAGTACTATATTTATGAGGTTTTTGTAGCCTGTTCTACTCCCTTACCATTCGTTCACGTTTCAACAGGATAAAGAGTGAACACATATTGTATGCAATGCACAAACTTTCTCCTTATCTCACTATATTCCATTGTTACGTGGACTACATGTTCCCTAGAATTATCACCTGTTTTAATAACAGTCTGGTCAATGATTCGAGAATGCCGCACCCACAAGTACGCCACATGGATTTATGCTACGTGTGGAGGCAGTGTGGGATGACATTCCCAAAACACAAGTTTCTTTCACTCTGAACTGCAGCGTGTAGCGGTGGTTATCGTCAGACGTTGGAGTTATTGTCAGACATGGAGATCAGTAGCAATCTTACTGATTTTTCCGGCTACTTCATTTGAAAGAAGGTTGTCATTGGAATCAGTTAGCACTGATCCTATGTGTAATCTCTAAAATAAATTTGTCTTGATATCGCTTGTTTTTCTTAGTATTGAATTTGGATGGCTAGAAGTGCTTAATTTCATCTATTTATATCAAATAATATGCAATGCAATATCTTAAATAAATAAAATACAGTGTAATAGTCTTAAAAAGGAAAATAATTTAAATTCTAAAATTGCAAAATCTCTATAATTCCTTGAAAATTATGAATATATTAAATGATGTTTTATAAGTATTTTGATATTATATATAGCAAAATAATTTTTTTTAATTTACTCCATTTTTATTAATTTAACTCTTTGTATTCTAACAGTTATTAAAAACACAAACCATTTATAAAAAAATTATGTATCACATTTATGCCTGAAATATAGTTTAAATGCTTATGTATATTATCATGCCAATGTCATCTTCATTTTTAATTATTAAGGCTATTTCTAAAATAAAAAATTCTGGTTCACATTATGATAAATAACATTTACAAAATTTTTCATTTTCCAAGAAATAAAAACATGTTTAAATTCGGAAATTTCTTAATTAATATTTCTTCTTTAAATTCGGCAATAAAACGTATGTCATTTATGCAACATGTTTTGTGTTAAAAGGTACATATCAATAAGTAAACTTTAAATAAAATTTTAAATTATATTCAGATGATTCATTTATTAATGCATGCAATATATACAATTTGGAAATAATTTCTATATAAAAAATCTTTATGTAAAGTTTTCCGCTTTTAGTTTGTGAATAGTTTTTAATTTCTCTTCCTTGAAAAGGTTTGTGTCTACTGGGCCCAATGTTCCTCCAAAATCATCGGGCAGTAAGGCAGGGTGATAAATCTTATGTAGCTTTGTGAAGTCTGACCCGTGAAAAGCGATCTGTAAAGTAAAAGAAACAATCGTTTACATATTTTTCTTTATTATTTCTATATAATAAAAATTTAAATCATGGCCAAGAACGTGTTTAAAAAATAAGAAAGGAAGAAACTCAAACAAAAGTGCAAAATAAAATAACCATCAAACTTTGTATATAGAGCTTATTAAATTATGTATTATACATATATATACTTTTATAAATAAATCTAATGCAACACAGATATTTACCAAAATTTAAAATTCAGCGAAAACAATATCATTTCGAGAAATAATTCTTATTTTAAGAATAAAACAAATAATTTGTACATTTTCTAGGGAAAAAATTAATTTTTTGAAACGTTTACAAAATCTGAAAATAAAAATAAAATGCATGATCTTTTTTTTTTCTCTAAAACATAGAAGTATTGATGCATTTCATAATGCAGAAGAGTTGATTTATTTTTAAAAAGTAGTAGTATTAGTTTTTAGTCAAAAGTATTACTGGAGGCAAAATCGGTAAAAATTATCCTACGCATGTGATAAACGCTACAAATGTAGGCGCGTTTGCTGACGGGTTAATATATATTTTCTTTAACCAATTGTAAAAGCTCATCTTTCTTGATATTGAGAATCATATAGTGGAAAGTTTCAGTTCTTTCAA
Source organism: Maratus speculifer (assembly GCA_964019185.1). Lineage (NCBI taxonomy): Eukaryota > Metazoa > Arthropoda > Arachnida > Araneae > Salticidae > Maratus > Maratus speculifer. Next base: position 81,649,545 of record OZ025294.1, read on the forward strand.
AGGTCTGTATTTATATATAAAGCGTTACATTTGTACATTTATTAATTCTATAAAATACTGAATCCAATATCTGGAAGAAACGATTTGAGAAGCCTTCTAAAAAATTAACAAACCCTTGTAAATATCAATTCATTTAATTGCATTTCAATCAATGACTACTTTTTAGAATTCATTTAATATTTGTGGAAATCAAGTAAAATATATTTAAAAATTCATCAAAACTGTTCTAGTAAGCAAATTCTTATTAATTAATTTACATAAACAACTTTAGAATTAAATTTTACTTATGTATATATATATATATATGTGTGTGTGTGTGTGTATGTATATATATTAATTCTGTAGCTGTAAATTTTACTGTCGGATTAAACTTCAAATTTTAAATCTGTAACATTTATTAAAGTTTTCATGTTTTCTGTGTTATTTAAAAAAATTCTGCATTACATCTATTAAAAAAATTAAATAAAATAAAACAGAAAATTAAAAATATAAACCAAATCATTATTCTAGTTTTTAATACATAAAATTCATTAATAAAAGTTTAAAATACATTTTGCGCCAAATACAAAATATAACAATAGTATTACTAATTATTATCATCCCATGGACTTCTATTACTACCACAGGAGGAAAAAATAGACCAATAACGTATTAAATGACAATGAACTTTCCATATCTTTATTGCTGTAATTATTGAAATCAACTTACAATAATAAATATCATAAGAATTATGAGATAAGTGACAGAAACATAAGATGCTAAATGTAATTACAGAATATATACATACCCTCTCAACTATTTTTGATGGAAGGAAAGGTCGAATCAAGGCATAAGCATAATGTGCTACGACATTCTCATTCACAAAGTCAATTCTGCCGATTCGAAAAGGAACAGTTTTCTGAAAAAATAGATCATATGATAATTTTAAATAAAGTAAAACACAATTAGTTTTTTTTTTTTTTATTATTATACAGTGTGTAACCGAAGTCTTCCGACAAATTCAGAGGGATGATAGAAGATACCAAGAGGATGAATATTTACCATATTACACGGGTCCTAGATTAAATATTTATTCAAAAATGCATTTTTTTTTTTTTTTTTTTTTTTTTTTTTTTTGCTATAACTCATTTTGGATTAATGGTAATAATTTAAAGAAAACAGAAATGTCATATTATTATTATCTTTTATTTAACATTCATATTTTTTGTTAAATTAATAAATAATAATAATGATAATAATATTAATAATATTAATAATAAGATAAATTATTCTTTAAATTTCGAAAATAAATAGTTTCTGAGGATTTTGAAGGTACATTGTTAAAATTCTTGTCCTAGTTTGAACCAAAATTTGGTGCTCAATAGTTGCCACTGTAAGACAGAGAAATCTTGAACCAATATTTGGAGCTCCTGTTGAAGATTAGTTCCAACAGTTGGATCGAGGTTGAAATAAGAAGCTCCAAAATGTTGGTACCAGATTTCACCATCTTATGGTGGCAGCTACTGAGCACCAAAATTTGGTTCAAACTACAGCAAAATTTGCAACAGTGTAATATAAGCAACTCTTTTTAGAATCTTCGATGACTCGGAAAAAGTGATTTTCGTTCTTCATTATGGTATATTTTTATAATTTAAGAACTATCCTTTTAACAGTATTATTTGCCAATCTATGTTCTATGGAAAATTTTCATCGACTTAATACTGAGCGGCTGTCCGTAATTGATGTCACACTTTTTTCAATATGTTTTACCCCCTCCTCCTCCTTTGTCACAAAGTGTCACACTTCACCGTACCCCCTCCCTCCCCTTCCATGTTACATGTCACACTATATTACATATATATATATTCTTGCAGTTCAGAAACAAAACATTATGTTATAGATCATACTTCAAATTTATTTTTAAACTGTATGAATAACTGTAGTTTAAAGACTTTTATGAGAATAACAATAAAAATAATTTGTGCACTTATTTTGTATGAAATAGGATTAAAATTTACAAAAATAATAATTAATATACAATAGTAATACAATATTAATACGAAAGGACAACTGAAAACGGTAGTATTTTGGTCTTTGAAATGGAATGTAATAGGATATTTGACTTTAAATCTTATATTTTATTTATGAAGGCAAACTACTTTAATTCTAAAATAACAAAATTGAATCTGTTGATTTTTAATAGCTTTATTTTAACCAAAATGTGTGATGTCACATTTCTTCTAAGCCCCTCCCTCCCCTTTGTCACAAACTCTCACAATTTCACGAATCCCCCCCTCAGACCTCCAAGTGTGACATTATTTATGGATGGCCCTTTATTATAATTCCTCTGAATTTGCCATTTGAATACTGCAACACGCTGCAAATACATGTGTCCATGTGACCGTATTACAATTTATATATTTTTTTAAGTTTACCATACCAAAGATCACACTTGAACATGAATATAATCATAAACATTTGACGGAACTTAAAAAAGAAAAAGAAAGAAAGAAAATGTGATTTAACAAATTGCAATGATCATTTAGAAAATGATATTTTCAAAATCTAAAATTTTAGACTTATAAATAGCTTTTATAATTAAAAAAAACAATAATAATAAACATCATTTTTATGATGCTCAAAACGTGGCTTACATAAAAATAGAGTCAAATACTATGTACGCCATGGATTAAACATTAATATTCTTTGAACAATCATAAACAAATTTTAAATGAAACGAAATGAATGAAATGTCTGTTATTTTACAGTTTTCGGTACTGCAAATTTTTAAAATACTAAACATTGCCCATTTTCAATTTTTACACCATCGTATAGTGAAAAAATAGTACTTTTGAATGCACTATGTTTGAAAGCTGTATCTCAATTTGCTTCTGAGTTATTGCCATTATATTATTTTTCTTTTCGGTATTTAAACTTTTTTTTTTCATTGTGGTAACAGAAGTACTCATTTTCTGGACATTAAACATGGACCAATCAGAAAAAAATAAAATTGGGACAGTAAAAGGATTCAGATGTATCTTAGATATCTCTAGACCGAAAGCAACAATCATTTTCCAAATGATTAAAAAAAAAGAAAAAATTACAGTTGATAATTTCTGGAATTAAGACTGTCTTTAGTTTATTAAATATAAATATCATACACAAGCGTGCACTTATGCTTCTCTTTCATGAAATTAAACATTATAAAATTTTTAACCTTGTCTTCTACAATTTTCCAATCGATCGCTGTCCATATTATTTTACTATTGATGTCAATCAATTATCGTGAATTGTGAACATGTAAAGGAACGTGAATTTCTCACATTCTGTGGATTTTCTCATTCTTTTGAGCTCAAAATTTTTGTTTCGACATTAAAATAAATTCTTACATGCATGCATACAGTGGTTACTTGTAGAGTTATTTATATAATAGAGATAAACATTTATGATGCAATAAATAAAGAGTCTAAAGCGAAGTGGATTTTACTAAAAGCTATTTTTATATTTTAAGTTAAAGAAATATTTCCTGTTTTAGCATTGATCATTGTGAGACAATGGAAATCTGGTGATATGTATAGCTCTTTTTATAACCTTTAAAATGCAAAGATATTCACTGCAAAAAATTGGCTATTATTTTTTTTAAACTCATTTGAAGATAATTAATACAGTCACTTAAAACACTTAATCTTCGTGCTTTTAAACTACACTATAAAAAATGTAATCTTACAGATGTAGAGTTTCCATAATCTATATGAATACTAACATTTTATCTGTACACTGTTCATGAAATGACGTTAATTTACAAAACTAAATTTTTAAAGCTACAGAAATCAAAAACTTTATAAGCGAATCTACTAAAATCCCTGTAATCTTACTAAAATTTTATCTGCAACCTAGATTGCAATTACATAATATATTCTAAACATCCCAAGCTTCCTAAAAAATCTTATTAACCTTACAGATTTTTTTATTTTTAGTGCAAATCTGTATCTGTTACAAGAATTTTTGCATGTTGCCTTCACATAAAAATTTCTACAAATTCCAGTTTCCTAGAAAACTTTTAGTAACTTTACAGATTTTTTTTTACTTTTTTACAGTGTAGAAAGTAATTTATGCAAAACTGATAAATTGGACCGTACTTTTGTTTTGTAGGATTGGTTTTGAAGATATCAGGTACTCCTACTGCTCATTCGAAATCGACGGAGATTTTAATTAAACATAAGGTGTGCAACGGAGTTTCAATTTTTGAACTTTGTCGCTTATGTTATAAAAATTGTGTTTTATAAAAATTAATTCATAAATATTTGTTTAAAAAAATGTAAAAACTTTTTCATAAATATTTACTGTTTCTAATTTATTAAACAAAAAAATAATTACATTTAACTGATACAATTATTTCACAACTTAAACACTTTTTACTTTGACAATTTGTATTCATTAAGCTTAGTAACGTCGTTGCCTTGGGTAAGATGAATGTTGGAATGGTATTGAATGTACACTGTAAAAAAAATTCAAGAGGTTACTAAAAATTTTTTAGTAAATTTCTATTCCACAGAATTTTTTAGTAACCATTACAAACTTTTTTTTATGCAAGTGAAACAAACATTTCTTTTGTAAACTGAACAAAAGAATTTTTTGTATAACTAACTTAAATCTTTTTAGTATGAGCCCCCAAGCAAATTTTAGTAATAGATCCAAAATGATATTTAGTAACTATTATGTGTGCCCGAAGGGCAGGAGTTTCCTTCGAGCTGCATCCAGTGGGTAAGAAGACAGACTTCTGAAACGGAAGATTTTCGGCAAAGCCGCAATAGAAGTCAGCACCAAACACTGCTACCTGCTTTATTTTGACATGTTTTTAAAGGGGAGGGAAAGTTCAGAGATCATTACCCATCATAGTAACTGCTACGACAGGATTTTCATAATCCCTTAATTTAACAAGTATTTACATTGCATACATTTGGTGGCGTCCAGCATCGAACCCGGGTACTTTCAGCCAGGAGTTCGGTACTATGACCACTAGGCTATCACGGCCACACCGAGTGAGTTTTATTAATAGCTATTAAAAATGTAAAACTATTAATTCTATTCGTTGCTAGCTTTTTCTAATAATTCTTACAGATTCCTTGTAACCGCGTAAGATTACAAAAAAATACTACAAAAAAATTTACAAAACAGATTACAAAAATATTTTAGTAATTACAACGATCAATATTTTTTTTAGTAGATCGATCCTTTTTTTTTACAGTGTAGCCAAAGAATTTTTTCGTTTTTTTTTTTATTTTTTTCTTGTTAGGTCCGTTTATAATTATTTAAATGAGTAGCACCTTTAATTGTATACGTCTGGTACATGTGTCTATCTATCCATCTGTCCGCATATAACAGCGTAAAGACTACCCAACCGTATTATTTATTTAATAGGTATAATCTTTGTAATATTTTTTCGAGTCATTTCAAATTTTACGAAAATTGAATCAAATAAAGTCTAAAAAAAGGCATCTGTAAAAAAAGTATGACGACTCTCAGTCGTTAACTAAATCCATGGAGTTAATCGCAATAGTCTGAAAATAATTTGTCTCTTAAACCAAAACTTGCACCATCAGTATTAAACGATCTTCTTTATATTTACTTCTGCCTGTGTAACACATCCTATCTGAAACAATTCTCTAACGTCAACCGTTAAAAAGGGTAGGGGATTATACTGATGTACAACTTAATTTTTATTACACTCTGGCAAATGCACATAGATATATTTTATATTTATTTATATTTTTATTTATTTTATTTATTTATTCGTTTTTGTTTCGATTAGTAAAGAAAACGATTTATTTATTTTCAAATACATTTGTTCGTTAATTCTGATGACATTCACGCTTTTCAATATTTTGGCAAAATAAACATTTTACCCCTGAAATAAAGATACTATTAGTAATGAAAATGAAAACAGACATAATGTTTGAAAAAAAAACCTTAGCAGTTTTGAATTTTCTCATAACTTTACGCAGGAGTTCGAGTTCAGAGGAGAAAAAATTCAGAAACTGTAGTTAATGATATTTCCCTTTTAAAATGTAAATCTCTTTTGGGAAAAGTTTACACCAATGTAATTTACTTAATTATAGCCCGTGAATTCCATGAAATATTTATAATGTAAAAATGTAAAGTACGCAAAATCATTTCGTGGAAACTTTTGAAATAATTATGAGCTAATTACTTTTTACATTATTATGAAGACAAATATATTGCAATTTTCAAGCAAATGTTTGTTTGTGTTAAAAACAGTGACAATATCTATATTAATGTATTTCAACATAAAGAAATCAATCAATAATTAAAGAGCCTTTCATATTACGCCTACTTTTATTACACGTTCTTCAATTTAAAAAAAAAAAAAAAAAAAAAAAAAAAAAAACTTGTCTGAAAAAATAACCACAGCAAACTCATAAGTTATGCTTTTCACAAAACGCTATGTAACGGTTACAGTGTACAATAAAAAATAACAATGAAAAATGAAAATTCACTTTCAAAGTGTATATGTCCCGTGAGAAAAGCAGACACCAAGTTACTTAATTATATTTTATTCCAAGAAATATTTATAACATTATAACTTGAGGTACATACGATAGTTTTACGTGAATTTTAAAAATAAATAATTAAGAACTAGCTACTTTTTATATTCTTAAAAAGAGACAAATATTATATTTTTTCATTCAATTTTTTATTTTAAAATGCTAAAAAACACAGACGAATTCTATTTAAATTTATTCAAAAATAAGAGAAAAAGTGAATAAATAAATTGTCCTTTTAATTTTTTTCTTTTATGTCATCCTGATCTTTTTGTATCACAGTTATTCAATAATAATTACAATAATAATAATAAATGAAAAAGATAGAATGATTGACAGAAATAATTACATCAGTCTTTTATTTTTTCCGCATAGTCTTCCGCATAGGGTTACAATGTACAATCGAAAAGAAATAATGGAAAAGGAAAATTCACATTTAAAATATAGGGGGAACTGGGGTACATTGATACTTGGGGCACATTGATACACCCCGTGTGCAGCACACAGGGTCATTACAGGAAGTTTCACAACAGCTCCAAAAGGTGATACTAGTGAAATTAACTACATACAGAAAGTTTTAAAATTATTCAATACTTTGATAAAATGGGGTGGGTGATTAATTGTTTTTGTAGGTCAAAAGTAAATTTGAGTTGTACAATTCAAATGGTATTATACAACTATTCTAGTATTTTCAACCGAAAAGAATACCCTCCATGGCAAGTAAAGCTACTCTTTATCAGTTCCTCATTCTTTATTGTTAGATAAATTATGAAGTGTTGGATTTGCGACTCATTTTATTCAAAATGACTGTATGGGGCACATTGATACAGTCTTTGTCGGAGCACATTGATACAACCTAAATCCTTTTCTAGTTCATTTTTTCATTACCTTTATTATTATTTTTACCATACACTCCTTAATTCAACCATTTTTCGTCAAAAAAAATCTACTATTAGTTTTCATTGAAGTGGAATAGCTCTAATTTCTTTATATTAGAACATTTTATTGTACTTTTCCAAACAGAAGACGTACAAACTTATACAATATCTAGTGTAGTAGAATTAACAAAAGAAATGGACAGCAGCCTGGCAAATCTCAAATTTATATCGATTCTCCAGAGAAAAATGTATTATCGACATCAGAAATGTTAAGTAAGAGAAACAAGCTGCAGAACAGTACAGGATAATTATATTATAAACATAATGTTTAATATAACTATCCTTTATTTTCTGTTTGTAAACCGATTTATAAACAGAAAGCATGGTAATTCTTTCACCTTTCCTAAGAAAGAAGATAATTCTGGGGTTAATGTGCCAGATATGACAAAGTTACCACAGCCAACAACCAGCCAAGGAACAACCAGAACATCAGGTCATTATACATTTCATTTTGATTGCTTTAATATTGCTTACAAATAAATTGTGTGCTATTTTAATGTCGATAAATATATATAAAATGGTTTGTTAACTATTTTTCTATGAAATATATGCATTGGTGTTATTTTGTCTCCATTTTTTCCAGACGTGTCAAAGTGTATCAAACTGCCCCGGGGATGGGGCCCATAGATACAAATTACTTTTTTTGATTTTTTAAAAATTACATGCAAAAATAATAAATAAAACAACGATTGTACATTTTTATAACACACTACACAGGTTTTGTTGACATCACATAGAAAAATAACTTGAAATTTCTGCTTTCTAGACACCAAAAAATATTTTTGAAAAAAGATGTATCAATGTCCCCCAGTTCCCCCTACTTCGCCTTTGGGGAAAGTCTCGACCAAGTGGTACAATTTACTTCATTATATTTTATGTCTCCCGAGAAATATTTATAACATTTGCAACCTTAGAAGCCAAGTGGTACAGGTGAAAAATTTCGATTTGGAGTAAATTGAGTTTAACGATAATTCAAATTAAATATGAACAACAATAACATTTGACTGAATTGAAATAGGAAAGTGCCGCTTGTTTCATCGCAGTCCTTGAACTCTTATTTCAAAAACCGTAAAAAAGCATAGTGTTTTTTTTAATTTATCAGTATTTATTTTTATTTCTCAAAAGTGGTTTACCTCTTGAAAGCAGCACATAATAAGAAAATCACTGAAGTCATTTTAAGTCGTTAAATAAAACTCTATTGCAAAGACCAGAAATTTCAGCAATATGCTACCAGAACAATGGAATTTTTTTAGGCATGGTTAAAAAGTAATAAATACCGACACATGTTTCTGATATCAAGAAAAGGTAGGGAATGAACTTGCACATGGCACATACGTGATAAAACTAAAAATGTCAAGCATACATACCTCATGTTCATTTTTTACAGATAGCCATGCAATGACTGCTATTGGCGCTGAAAACAGTGGATAGCACATTGATAATCTCTCAAATCAGTTACGCAGTTTTGTATGCACGCTCTATTTCGATCTGTTTCTGTGAAGATGTTCGCATTCAGTTGTTCTCAATTACTACATTCTATATGTTTTTGATATGCGGAATGAAATTTTCTATTACTCAAAGCTCCACTCATTGTTTTTCAAAATTCCGTGATATGTAAAAGGGACAGCGAAAATCTTCGCGGAAACAGAACAAAAACGCAAGAGATTTTCAATAAGCTGTCTACCCTTTTCAGCGTCAATGGCAAAGTCATTACGTGGTTATCTGTAGAACTGAGTTAAACTGTATCATTTTCTTTCATTAACTTTTCATTAACTTTTCATCTGTATATCTGGACGCGAGGTATGTGTGCTTCACATTTTTATTACCAATGCTAGTTTGCAAGCTCATCCTGGTTTTACTGGACAAACAGCGCCCTCTGTCGGTTTGATTAAAACTTATTATTATTATTATTTATTTATTTAACAAAGCCTAGAAATTTCCCATTTCTTTGGCGGCGTATTGCTAAAATTTCGGGTCATTTGGATCAGTCTCTTTTTTGTTATAAAGTTTTTCTGTTACGACTTAAAAAGAAACACCCTGTTTAAAGGCAGTAGTACTGCCAGGAACATTTCCGTGAATTGAAGAACAAATATCTGAGCGCATAAGCACATAATCAAAGAATTATTCATGTTATGTCTTATTAGATAATATGTGCTTTAACATTAAATAAAATACGGAGTTTTCATAAAACATTTAATTTTTAAGTATAAAATTAATAAAAGTAGTGTGGGAAAAAAACCTTGAAAGTACATGCAGACTCAACTCTTTTAAACAAAAATAAAACTTATTTATATTAAAAGCAGATAAGGATTATAAGCAATAAATCAACTACCTTTTATTTCGATTTTTTTCTTTTAATGCTCATTCTTTTTATAAAATAGAAATTGGAAAGGGCCATAAAAAAGTCAAATATTTCAAGATAAGAAAACAAAAAATCCTCATTTTTATCTGTTTTCTTACGGTGGTAATATTATTTCAATTTCAGTAATGCTAAATTTTACGAAGTAACATTAGATTTATAAAACAAGATAAAAATATCTTGATATGATGCATTTTATTTCGCAGGAGGAGCACTTTTTTATTTCAAAAGAAAAAGCGTAAAATTTAAAGTGAAATATGGATGAAGATAACAGAAGTTACGATTTACAAAAAACTGCTATTGTTTAAAAGTAATCTAATATAGTATTAAATTTCTTTCCAGATAATTAACTTTATGAGTTTCCATCTTTAACTGTTAAAGAAATGTTTTCTACGATGTTTTATTTGTTGATAAATATCTAGAATTTTATTATTGATTTCAACAGGACCATTAGACCAACATTTTGATAATTACATACTTGTTTGAATTACATACATAAGGGGAGATAATTTATGATATTTGCATACTGTTATTGCCTCAAGTATTTTTGTGTATTTTATATATTAACAAAATAATGGCTGTAATTTCGTATGACAAACTAAGGCGCATTCTAAAATATAGTAAATCACAATCTGCTTTCAATTTTCGATTTTAAAAGCCTTTTTTATAGGTGTAAAATATTATAATTTTATAATTAAGATATGTGGTCGTTTAGTTTCTTGTCATTTTGTAGAATAAAAGGTATAAAAAAAGTTAGAATCTCAAAGAAAAAAAAGATACAAAAAGCCACTGCCAGATTATCAGTGACATTTTATCTGGTGTATTTTGTATGAAAAAATACTGAATTCACACCTAAGAATTATAAACAGCTATTTTGTTTTATTTTACTTTCGGATTATCTATTAATTCTATAAAGGAAAAATAACTATAAAAAATTACAACTTAGTATTTGGAATGCCTCAATAAAAAGTCAGCCCGATGTAGCAACACACATCCAATTTTATTATTTTTATTTTATTTTATTTATTTTTTGTCTAATGCAGTCAAATTGCCAACATGTAGTTCCTCAGCAATTTATTAATAGTAATTTGGACTATTCTTCACTAAATCAGGGATTATCAATGCCAAAATAGGTCACCAAGCGCGAATTTTATCGTTTAGGTTAAAGTCCATTTTGATAAGAACAAAATAATTTTTTAACTATACTAACTGCCGCTACACGATCCAAATAAACGTCGTGAATACTTTTTTAGCACATTCAACACTTACTTCTTTTTAAAGCTCTTACAAAAAAATGACATAAATGTAGTTTTTCATTCTACATTTTGAATATTCTTAAAAATGTCTTCTTTATTAAAAATGTCTTCTTTATTAAATGTCTTTCTGAATATTCAAATATCTTTGAATATTCTTATTAAACTTTCTATAGAATTTAATTTGAAAAACATTTTTATTTTAATTTTATGTTTACTCACGACACATGCAGATAGCTGTCAGTTAACAATGTGGTTATGAAAGAAGCATCCGCACAGTCAAAATTGCAAGCTACTGGCATCTATGAACTTGCACACGAACTTTCGCAGAACCCGATAAATGTTTTTGGCTTTCAGCTGAAAAATTGTCGGAGAAAATTTTTAGTTCATTTAATTTTAATCATCATACGTACCAGAAATAACGTAAAAAAATTCTTTTTTATAAATTTAAAGTTTTGACAGTTAAAAACATACTAAATATCTGGCAGTTGCACTGGATAGAAAGAAGATACACCTGGAAAAAAACATTTTATTAATATTCGTGACAAAGTCGACGATATCCCCAAATATTTTTCTCCTCTCCCTAAAAATATAACATTCTCTATCAAAAATAAACTTATATTATATTATATAATCTTTACAATCTTTCCAACCAAATTGTTGCAGAATTACCAGACTGCAAGTTAACCGACCCTTCTAATAGAAAACGCCCTACATATACGCTTTTCCTTAATGATGACCGGTTGAGAATTAATCACTCAGCTATACTTAACCTCTATTTTTTGTTTTATTTTTATTTTTATTTTTATTTTTATTTTTATTTTTTATTTTTTTGTCTCTCTGATTTTGTAGCTAAAAGATAATCAAATAAAATTAAATAAAACATTAGCCTGTTAATTTATTAGCAATTTTGAATTGCTATTACTAAAATGTATGATCGCTGAAAAGAGTAATTTTTTCTGATGGAGTAACTCCCGGTAGTTTTTTCACTTGGCCTTGTAGAAACTAACGGAAATTTTGTCTTTTTTCGCTTCTTTATTTCTCTTATTTATTGTACTGTACAACATTTATTTATTCGTGTTATTAATTTTTTTTTGTTTTAAACTTTTTTGAAACTTTTATAGTTATTTTTTTTTCATTATAGCTACCAGACACGTTTAAAAATAATTTTTTAAGTGTCTTTATCCCCCTTGCAGCACAAATGCCCTCAAGATTTTAAGTTAAATTGCCACGCAACTAGGTTGTCCATCAATATGATCACATTGTTCCATGTTCCAACTTTTCTAACCTTTTGTTCCAACCATGTTCCAACAAAAAATACAGCAGAGTCCCGCTATTCCGAACTAATTGGAGCCGAACAGTGTTCGATTTAAAAGAGATTTAGAGTAAGCGGATTTCATTAATAATAATCTACATATTAACTTGTTAAGGCGTTAATTAAGTGCGCAGACCTGTGCTAACGTGAGTTTTGCACAGCGTTAATCGGCTTGTGGTTAACAGGTTCTGTCATTTCTAATAACTTAATGTAATATTCATTGCTAATATATAACTCTTCAAATAAAAACTACAACTGTAGTTTCATAGCATCAAATACGCTTTTTCCTCACGCGTAAATCTAAGTTCAAGATGACAAAAAACAAGTTTCCTAGTCGATTCCGTGCTCTTCATCAGAAAAAATTACTTACTTTGCTTCTTAAGGGACCCCATTTTCAGCCAAAAATCATCAAAAGTTCAAAAACAAATTTACCTCAGAAAACGATAAAATACATATTTGCGAATATCCATGCAAAATTTCAGAACTCGGGGACACTTGGAGCAGGTAGAAAATGAGATTTTTTAATTGTACTCACTATAGAGTTTAAAGGACTAGCGGCCATTTAAAACGTGTTTTCCTGAAAATGACTTTTTCATTTTTTGCCTAAGTTCAAAGTACTAAGGCTCAGTGGTAAAATGATTTAGAAACAAAGTGTTTATGTTTTTAGAATCTTAAAAAAAAATTGCAACAAAAGTAAGGAGAGATATTTTTTTTAACTATTTCTGAAAATTTTACATAAATTGTTAAATATGAAAATTATAACGAATTTAAGGAAATTTACCATGCGTTTTTTTTCTTTAGCCGATTAAAATAGAAAATTAAAAATATTTCTCCTTAGTTCTTTTCTATATACTATAACACTATTTAAGAAATTTTAATAATACCAAAATATTGAAAATTGAATGAGGAGTAGTAATTTTAAAAAGTGTATTTTTCGACAAAAAAAATCATAAAAGTCCCCATAAAAAATATACTTTTTAATAAAAAGTGATTTTTTTTGCTAATTATTCCTTACAAAAAGATTCTTAAGTAGTACAACAAAATTTATTACTTTAAAATCAATAATAAAAATTTTGGGGGTTTTGTTACGGGTCTCCCTTAAGTCTATATAAATTTGTATTTTTTTTCACTTAACAGAAATTAAAAAGAATTCTATACAGAATTGTATAAATGAAACCAACATGTATGGGAGATCGGGCTAGCTTGCTACAGAGTTAAGTAGGCGCAGCCCACATAAATTGTCTGCTTATAGATAAATGACACATCTCGGTCACAGAGTGCCATAATTCTTACTTTCTACAATCCCCATTGCAGTTTTGCGATACCCACGTGCAGAGGAAATTTATAATAATTTTTCTTTTTGCATTGATAAGTAATTTTTTGTTGCTCCATTCTTTTTCTAATTTCTAATACATACCTTAATATTTGCGATTTAATGTTTGTTGTTTTTCATATTGTTTGATTAACTAAAACTATTCCATTTATTCGGATGTTTTATTTTTAGAGGGTTACATCTCCAATTTTGTGAAGAAATGTGTTGTAGAGATAGTTGGCGCGTTGAACACGGGGCAAGTTGGCTCGGAGATCCAAATAACCCTCTTACATTTTTTTTTATAATATTTTCTGCTATTTTATCCCATTTGATAAATTAATTAATTTTTTTACAAAAAACATACGAAATTGCTAAATAAAAACTGAATAGGTTAAAACACTGAAGCATTAAGGAATGATGGGGAAGTCAGAGTTATTAAGCCTTTCATAGGCAAAACACTTTAGTTGCTAAAATGTTGAAAGGAATGAATGACACCATGTTTTATGAAAAATTTGTTGTTATATTAAATAAAAGTTTCTTCCACCCCCAAGCATTATAAATGCAGAATTCTGTTTAAAATGTCTAGTGCTATTATTGCGTTGGTTAATTTCAGTTAAATGGCATATATATATCGAACGCCCATAAAAGGGTTTATAGGCGATCTATTAGGAAAACCTTTAAACCTTTTAATATTCCTCTATAAATCCACCACACACAATCATTTCATCTATTTTATGGCTAAAATTCCAGAATTAGTTAAAACATGACTTGCATATTAAAACGCAATCGATCTGCCAGTCATACCTTGGTGGAAAACACTTAAAAACCCGATTTTAGCGGTTAACGCGTACTTTTACCAATCTATTTTCCTTTTTTTATACCTTTGACTCCAGGAAAACACAATTGTAAGCATGCGAGTCAATCGCTTAAATCAAGTTTTCAGATATTTTTCACCAAGATATGATTTGACAGAACGATTGCGTTTTAATATGCGAATCAAGTTTTGACTATTTCTGAATTTTAGCCGTGAACTCGATGAGGTGACCTATTGTACGTCGGTAACTTACAGAGATAATAGTCTGCGGTCTTTCGCTAAAATTAGGAAGAATAAAGTTTAAACGAGTGATGATGTTCATAACTCACCTATGGCAATCTATAAGGTGGATGTTCGAAAGATTCAGTATTAATTTCTTCGGTTTTATCTCCAGCAGTGACTGGAGTTCGTCTCATTTCGGCTTAAAATGTAGGATAATTATATCCTGATGATTTTAGACCAATAAAAAAGACAGAATCAAGAAAGAAAATAGAAAACAATAACCGTAGGTTAAAGGGAGGCAACGGATATAGGAAGATTCCCCAAATCTGAAGACATTGAAAGAGAAAAAAAAGTTTAAAGAGGGGGAAAAATAAGAAAAGAAAGGCAATAGAAAATATTGGCGAAACGTAAACAGATAACATAACAAAACTTTGTTTCCAGCTATAATAAAAGAAACTCATTATTGAGAAAAGCACGAATCTTAATAATAGCTCAGATGACAAGGAATGTTAATAGCTGGTTTGTGCTTGTTATTTAGAAGCAGCAAACACATAATAAAGAGAGGTCAGTGCTATCATGAAATATGCACAAATGAATAAATTCGATTTTAAATTTGTAATAACCCTAACACTGATGACGATATTGAATAAGAATCGAATAAAACAGGTTATTAAAACCGAAACCGAATTTCGGTGATATTCTTATTTTTGGCCAAAAACGAAAAAAGTTCAAAAATTTCTTTTTACTATTTAATATATGCATAAATAAATATAATTATTAATTAATTATATGTATTAAGAAAAATATTCAGAATTATTAAGTAATTATATGATTTTTTTTAAATATATATAATTATTAATTAATTATATGTGTGTCCCAATTTGGTTGTCCTTAGACCAAATGTATTATTTTCATATAAAACTAAACGTAATTAACTCATGAACGACAGAGAAAGATGGTCTAATTATATGAGTTGCATTTAATGAAATATATTTAGTTTTAGGTATTCACACCTCGATTAATCTTTTATAATGATTTTTGTAAATGATTATCTCTTATACTAGAACTTTCTTAAAGAGTATTTAAAATACTTCAGTGATTTAGAAAAATTATTACTGTTAGTATGCAGTTTTTAATGAGAATGCGAAAAAAGTTAGTCACATATGCATTACTTGCTTTATAATTTGAGTCCACGTCTTGAGTCAGTCATGACTGATAATTATAAACAATGAAGTTCATAGCAATAAATAATCTCATTTGAGCCGATACAGCTCATATCGATGAGTAATGTTGAAAATATCCCAAGGAAAAACTATCTCTAATATTGAGTACGATAAAAGTTCTCATTGTGTAAATATTTTATTGATTATTTTTTTGTCTGTATAATTTAGAATCGACATTGTAAGGGGATAAATACTTTGTTTAAACCTTTTGGCAATAATAAAATTTATTTCTCTTAACTGCGTATTTTATTTAAGCTTCAATTAACTTTTTATGAAGCGTGAGCCAATTTACCACATAGATAAAGGCAACTTTTCCCGCAACGGGGAAAATTGGCACAAATTATTTTTCCTTTCTTCAGGCTACGTCTAAACTTAAACTACAAAAGCTACAAAATTAGAAATCCGGGTATTTATATCCAAATGCCTATGCATTAAAAGTGCAGAGAGATTTTGTTTAAAAACTTAAACGAAAACTTAATACATTTCAATAATTAAAATCTGCGCTTACTATCCCCGGTCTCCCTTACTATAAGTAACCAGCTTTCATTCCAATTTGATTTCAGACGTTTTCATCAATTTTAGTCTTCATTTATATCTTCATTTAACTTCTTTGTATAACAACAGATGTACGTCTGTCCACAAAGATAGTTTTAATTTTCCCAGTTTTAAAGTTTAAACAAGTAAAGTTTAAAAAGCGGCATATTTTCTGAATTTTTTGAGAATAGATGAATTTTCGGAATAGTGGAGTTCGGAATAGCCCAACGCTACTGTATATGAATAAAAATAAGGTTAAATCGCTTTTTCTTTTTTCCAAATAAATATTTTCGGAAATTTTGTTTTGAATTCAACATTGCAGAGACACAATTACTTGATCTTAAATTTCAAATTAAACATTCACTGCTTTAAAAAATAACTGCTATACTGCAGCCAGGTCAAACAGCTATGTCTGTTTTCAATAATCGGGCTGCTATGGTATTAAAATTAACAAGGACTTTCAGGTGATTAAAAACAGCAGCTACTTCTGTTATCAGAAAAAAGGGCGAGAGGGGGAACTTGTAGTTATTTTTACAAGATGAAAGTATTAGATTCGTGAAAATTTTGACTTCAAATCCTAGACAAATCCGTGCATTTTAGAAAGCCTGAACATGAATTAATTATTTTTAGAAAATCTTTCTGTGATTCTGCTAGTTTGTCTACACGTAACAAAAATATTGCGGGCACTATATATCAAGAACTAAAACACGGAATTTAATAAAAAATATATTCGGTTAGTCCTTTGTATGCATCGTTTCTGATTGTTTTTGGTTTAAATCATCCAACAGAATGTGCTGCGATTCAGCCCATTTTGATGTTTCTTGATTACCGAAATAGTTTTATCTCAAGAACTGGAAATGTTTTAGAAGTGTTGATTAACAAATAATAAATATTATTTTTTTGTATTATTGTTATTATTCGTTATTATTAAATCAGCATTTGTGATTCTAAGGTATCTGCAGACACAATTACGAAAAAAAGCATGATAGCTTTCAAAACTAAATAATTTTAATTTCTACAGGGTTTACAATTAACAGTTTATACTACCATCGAATTCATTAATTCAAAACTTAAATATGTCTAAAAACACCAACAATTGAGATAAAAATAAAAATGCCGCAAGAATACATCTTTACTTATATATACATATATAGAAGGGTGGACCAAAAAAATGCAAAAATTGATTCCTGTTTCGCAACAGCACTAAAAAGTTGTGAATTCGAGAGACTAAAAATTGGGTAAAAAAAAAAGAAATAAAACTAGCTTATATCTTCCCATTGTGCATGCGCTGTAAAGTTTGCCGAAATTTTGAAAAATAAACAATATTATAAAAAAATTGAATTAGACTTTTCACGAATGTAATAGCTTAAATTCTTATGTGTTATATGATAAAAAAAAATTCTGAAATATTATTTAAATCGATCATGATCTTCCTGCGCATTTGCTCTAAAAGTTTCAAAGAATCGCATTTTTACGCTAATCTTTTATCTTATTTAGCTTGTCAATATTCATACGTAATAGACCCTTAGAACTTAAAATCACATGCGTCACAGGAAGAGGTTAGTACATTTAAAATAATAGTTCATCATTATGTTTTGTTGTTATAATGTATAAGAATTTCAGCTATTTATTCTAGAAAAAGCTAATTTTAAAAAAAACTGTAATAATGTAAACTTTTCAATATTTCAGTAAACTTTACAGCGCATGCGCGACTGGAAAATATAAACCAATTTTATTTCTTTTTTTACCCAATTTTTAGTCTTAAAATCCATACTTTTCCCCAGGTATTGCGAATTGAAAATCAATTTTTGCACTTTTTAACCCACCCTAATATACATGCAGCAATTTTCTCTCTTAAAAAAATCGACAGAAAAATTTATCTTCGTAGGTCGCAACGAATTTTCTTCTAATCACATTCGTTTTTAGCCCATTCCTTTATTTTTATATATTTCGGAATAACTGATCCTGCATGCGATTTCTGCTAGAAAGATATCATATCACCAAATGTATCTTCATTCCCATATCAAAGTTTAATTTAAAGCCAAAAATTAAGAAATAGAAACTATTGTATCTCTTAAAAGATAAATTCGAGTATGTCTGATTCCTCTGAGGTTTCTTTATCATTATTATGTCTATTATTTCCAAATTAAGGTTTATTTCTAAGATACATTAAATCATAATGCCATCAAATACTTATTTGTGAAATATAAAGAAAAAATTTAGGATAGAAGGAAAAAGAAATAGTAATAGAATCAAATATTTTCAGGAGCATAATTTAACATAAAAATAAATATATCAATATATATTGCTTTACTTTAAATTATAGTCTTATAAAAAGTCTAGCATTTACCGTATTATGTTTCTGTTCTAATAAAACAACACATTCAGAGTATTGTAACAAAACTACATCGCTTAAGAAAATATAAATGTTACGTCTCATTTCATCATATGGAGAAGTATAAAGCATTTCAAAACCAAATTTCAGCTGTTCCCTTCTACAATCGGAACATTAACCGATTTCTTTAATAGCTCTGTATATGATATTGAGATTTGCATCCTTTAATAACCTACATTCCAAAATTTAATTCCTGTAGAGATACATATGTTTTAGTTGAAAAATCCCCTTGAGCAATTTCTTCTAATAAGGAGAATGACATGCGAATACTTTTGTGCAGTCCTGTATATGAGGTATAAAATTTATGTATAAAAAGTAATTCGCAAAGAACTAGCTATATTTTAAAGCGCATACCGAATTTTAAAACATACTCTGCATATAATATTACGCAAAGACAATACTGTAACATATTTCTTTTGTTGTCCCTTTAAATTAATAAAATATGCTACGAATGATCTATTTTAGCATGAACATAGTGAAATTCAGTGACTGATATTAGTTTTAGTACATTTGAAATAACGTAATGTCATTAAAATACTCTCCAAGTGATTTCTCCCCATATACCATAATGTAGTTAAAATATTGTGAGTGCCCCTATAAATAGGCTATTAATCGTACATATTTCATATACAATTCAAAACATGCTTTGGTGAACTTAAATAAGCTTTATCAACTGCATGAAAATCGGAGTATGTATACGGGAGTATGAGCGTGGACAAATGGATAGACAGGCAAATCAAACGCATAAGCACTGTTCAACTTTGTTGGGAAGTACTGAAAAAGGCATTGAAATATGTTTAATTGAAAAACATAACTTAATTATAATAATTTGAGAAGTTTAACTGCTGAATCCATAGGTGCAGGTATGGGCATGTTTAACGCATTTACACATAAACTACCTTCGTATGTAAATCGTTTAAATCCTAAACTGCTTAATTTAAATATTCTTAAACATATTCTGTACTTATGTCATGTAATATAGCAGCATCGATTTTCTAAATAATCATTTTCATATTTCAAAGATATATCAGCTTTTTTGCTAAACATGAGCATTTTCTTTTCAAGACATGAAGCTGCCTTTTCACAAAATCGATGCTGCTATATTTCAAAAACATAAACAAATAAATAAAATATGTTTGGTAAATATAAGAAAATCTAAAATTTTAGGTTATGTATCGTCCGACCATTTCAGCTGTTTCTGTTTCTAAAATTCTAAAATGATTTAATGGCACTATGATTTACGAAAAAAATTGTTTTCCAAATAAATACTTATTTTCGTATACATTATAATAAAATAATTTTATTAAAAGTTTTTGCTGAACGGGAGGAGGGACAGTTAACGGTTCCGAATCAAAATAAAACAGTATTTTTTAACCATTTTGAAGATATATGTTTGTATAATGTCGAAGTAATTTAATGACATCATGATTTACCAAAATAATTAATTAATTAATTAATTAATTAAAATAAAAAAATAAATATACACTTTTTTGTGTAGATGATAATAGCAAAATCTTATTTAAAACATTGTAAATTTCATTTAGTAGTCTCAAATTGAAATAAAAATGTATAATTATTGTATCTCTTTATTTTAAGGGGTTAAGTACAAATCTCATTTATCTTTAAAAATATTGGGATCGTCCCCATGGATAGCATCGATCAAAATATTAAGATATTTTTACGCAACAATGTAACTCAGAAATGTTTCTTTCATTCAAAGAATTATACGTTCTCAAGATCGGGACTTAGCCTTTTTATGAAAAAATAAAAATGCGTGTTTTTGAAAAGTTTCAAATTAAAATGTAAAATAAACAGTTTTATAAATATCAGTTACACTTTAAAGATAATGAAAAACTCTAGACTTAAAGGGAACAACTTTTGGTGTCGCTCGAACCTAGCATCGAGATCTGCTACATTTTGCAGCCCTATATATAATACTTAGAGAACCAATAAATATTCTTTGTTAAAATCATATTTTTTTTTTTTTTTGCCTTTTTTTATACGTTTATTTTTTTTCTATTGGATATTTCTTTGTTTATTTCACGCCAAAAGTAAGTTAAATCGCTGCATATGGCGCTACGAAGTTTTCGTTCGCTTTATTTTGCGATTTCGTCATTTGGCTATTGTTGCCGGACTACTCTACTTTTAAAAATAGGCCAACTTTTTCTCCGCCAAAAATGTAAATATAATGCGTAATTTTTTAAAACCAAATTCGTAGGTTTTTCGAGGATTTTTTCAACTTTTTTCAACATTTTATATTTATAATAATCTAATTAATATTTTTAATGCTTTAAATATATATATGTTACAGGCCAAACTAGATTGGCCTAGGCCAAACTAGTTTATCCTAACGCCCATCGGATAGACTAGTTTTTCCTAGGCCAAACTAGTTTATCCTAACGCCCATCGGATAGACTAGTTTTTCCTAGGCCAAACCGGTCTATCCTAACGCCCATCGGATAAACTAGTTTTTCCTAGGCAAAACTAGTCTATCCTAAGGCCCGTAGGACGATCTAGTTTTTCCTAGGCCAAACTAGTTTGGCCTAACTCTTATAGGATAAACTAGTTTAGCCTGCTGTTTATTGGTCTGAACTAGTTTATCCTAGGCCGATCTAGTTTATCCTAGGCCAATTCAATTTGGCGTGATTTTATTGAATTCAATGGCGCCACAGCTCCAACATTCTAGTTTGTCCTAGGCTGATCGAGTTTATCCTAGGCCAATTTAATTTTACGTGTTTTTAGCTCGCAAGCGTCAAAGCCTGGGAAATAATGAGCTCTCAGGTTCTGTATGTATGAATGTACGTATGTATGTACGAATGTACGTACGTATGTACGTGCGTATGTACGTAACACGATAACTCGTGATAGAAATATCCGATTTGCTTCAAATTTTGGATGTACGTTCATTGATATAAGGTACTTTTCTGATTAATTTTGGGAATTCATTGGATAAGAATAAAGGGAAGCGAAAGGGAGGCTAATCCCCCACCGCTAATTTAGAGAAATGGATTTTTGATGCAGAAGTATCCGTTTTCATTTAAAATTTTAGATATAGGATCATTCTGACTAGGCGCCTCCATGATTAGTTTTGGATGTTTATTGTTTAAGTGTAAAAAAAGGGCAATGTAGGTTCCCCTCCCCCATGATTTAGATAAATGGTTTTTCATGCAGAATTTACGGATATGCCTAACATTTGTATATAGGTTCTTTCTGATAAGGCGATTCCCTGAATATTTTTGGGGGTTTAATGGTTAAGTATGAAGGGAAAAATGAACGATTACCCTCTTACATAGAAAAAAACTAGTTTATCCTATGGGTATTTAGATAAACAAGTTTGGTGTAGAAAAAATTAATTTATCCAATTGGCATAAGGATAAAATAGTTTGACCGAGGCTAATCTAATTTCGCTTGAAAACGGGTTTGGCCAGTAAAAAACATATCTTTCACTAGAAAAAGTATAAATGCGTGTCAAGAGTCATTGCTTATAACACCAATACAGAAATTTAACATGTTCACCTTAGAGACATGATGCATTGTACATGGTGTTTGCTTATTCAAGAAAATTATTGTTATTTACTTTAATGTTATTTACTTTTGTACAGGCAGAGCTCTGTCTGTACAAAAATCAGTGAAAAAAGACTCAGTCCGGCTCGATCTGACCCTACTCAATTTCTGCAAAAAAATTCAGGTTTTACTTCACAAACAATTAAGATTCCTTTAAAAAATACTGCTTATATTCTTATTGGATAAATTTACCATGTATTTTTAAATTATGTTGTGTTCACGGAATAGAAAATACACAATGTATTAATGATTATCTAGATTCTTAGAGTTCCAATATTCAAATACGGATTCATTAAATAATCACTGTAGTTTAGAACGAAAGAAAAAAATATGAGAGTTATAAATATCAAAACTTTTGAATCCGTTCGCTAAAAAGTAGATTTATGAATATATTTCTCTGTCATTCCTTAAGGCTTTTCTCATATCCTAAAGAGCTACATCCTAACACATTTATGAACAACTTCCTTTTCGGAAATTCATAAGGTTAACAGATTCAGATAATATAATAATATATAATCGAATGGCGTAAACCATTTTTTCATAAAAGCGATGTATCTTTGAGAAAATAATAAAGCTACGTTTTGAATCGAATTTCCGGTTACGACTTCACGAAAAAAAAAAAAAAATTGACGCCGTGACAAGAATAGCTTATATGTCGACAGGTAATTAATTTCTCAAAAATGGAAAACGCTGCTCGATTGCAAATTTTGTTCAGCTTCATTCTGGCTCGAATATGCAATAATAATAATAATAATAATAATAATAATAATAATAATAATAATAATAATAATAATAATAATAATAATAATAAATACAAGTCAGATCTCAGTTGGCACGAGTGTGCAGAAAAAAAAGCAAACACCATGTCCAATGCATCATGTCTCTAAGGTGAACATGTAAAATTTCTGTATTGGTGTTATAAGCAATGACTCTCGACACGCATTTATACTTTTTCTAGTGAAAGATATGT
The DNA here is from genome assembly GCA_964019185.1 of Maratus speculifer. Taxonomy (NCBI): domain Eukaryota; kingdom Metazoa; phylum Arthropoda; class Arachnida; order Araneae; family Salticidae; genus Maratus; species Maratus speculifer. The sequence continues at coordinate 81,672,986 of OZ025294.1, forward strand.
TTTTTACTGGCCAGACGCGTTTTCGAGCTAAATTAGATTAGCCTCGGCCAAACTATTTTATCCTTATGCCAATTGGATAAACTAGTTTTTCTACACCAAACTTGTTTATCTAAATGCCCATAGGATAAACTAGTTTTTTCTATGTAAGAGATGTAATTTTTCCCTTCATACTTAACCATTAATCCCCAAAACTATTCAGGGAATCGCCTTATCAGAAAGAACCTATATACAAATGTGAAGCAAATCCGTAAATTCTGCATCAAAAACCATTTATCTAAATTATGGGGAGGGGTTAACCTACATTGCCCTTTTTTTACTCTTAAACTATAAACATATACAACTAATCATGGAGGCGCCTTGTCAGAATGATCCTATATCTAAAATTTTAAATGAAAACTGATAATTCTGCATCAAAAATCCATTTCTTTAAATTAACGGTGGGGGACTAGCCTCCCGTTCGCTCCCCTTTATTCTTATCCAATGAATTCCCAAAATTAATCAGAAAAGTACCTTATATCAGTGAACGTGCATCCAAAATTTGAAGCAAATCGGATATTTCTATCACGAGTTATCGCTTTACTTACATACGCACGTACATACGTACGTACATTCGTACATACATACGTACATTCATACATACAGAACCTGCGAGCCCATTATTTCTCAGGCTTTGACGCCTGCGAGCTAAAAACACGTAAAATTAAATTGGCCTAGGATAAACTAGATCAGCCTGTGACAAACTAGAATGTTGGCGCTGTGGCGGTCATTGAATTCAATAAAATCACGCCAAATTGAATTGGCCTAGGATAAACTAGATCGGCCTAGGAGAAACTAGTTGAGACCAATAAACAGCAGGCTAAGCTAGTTTATCCTATAAGAGTTAGGCCAAACTAGTTTGGCCTAGGAAAAACTAGATTGTCCTATGGGCCTTAGGATAGACTAGTTCGGCCTAGGAAAAACTAGTTTATCCGATGGGCCTTAGGATAGACCGATTTGGCCTAGGAAAAACTAGTTTATCCGATGAGCGTTAGGACAGACCGGTTTGGCCTAGGAAAAACTAGTCTATCCGATGGGCGTTAGGATAAACTAGTTTGGCCTAGGCCAATCTAGTTTGGCCTAAAATCGGGTTTGGCCTGTAACATATATATATATATATGTATATATGTTAATAGTCCTATAAGTGGCATCGAAAATAGCATTTTCAGAAAGTTATGCTGCTTCAAGATAAAAAAATATGCCTTTAACAGAAAGTTATTTTAGATTCTCAAACTTCCTAATATAGGCTTTAAAATGCACCAAACCTCAATGCTAGAAGCGTGCAACGCCAAAAGTGGTTCCCTTGTTAGATGCAAGCTGCATCTAACAAACAGAAAGGAAAATGAACTGCATGAGTCACTTACTTCCAAACCGATATATTTCCTATATTCATTCATTATTTGTAAAATTACAGATGGCGATTTTACGTTGCAGTCGACAATAACTGCAATTCCTTTGGTAGTAGGTAGTGGATATTTGAGAACAGAAAATAAACAAGCTTGTGCATAAACGGCCATATCTTCGTAATCATAGATGTTCAAATTCATCTCTGGAAAAGTAATATAAATTTCAATACATTTTACTGAATTATTAATACAGTAATTATGCATAATTTCTAACTTATAGATTTTGTTACCACTAATTTTAATAATTTTCCACTTACTTTAAAAAACAATTTGTTTAGTCGGTAAATCAATTATTGTTATTAAAAAATAGTAGTCTTATAGCAAGGCAACACTAGATACCGGGCTTGCTCATTCCTTTCAGGACGTCACAAAAGTTGGCTGAATGACATCCAGCGATTAGTATAAAACAATGGGTGCGTCACTTTCAGCCCTGTTTGTACCAATCGCAGACAGCGTCCAGCCACCTTTTGTGACGTCATGATAAAGAATGAGCAAGCCCGGTATCTAGTGTAGCCCTGCTTATAGTCCATGAGCCAACAGCACAAAAATCGTAAGCTCAAGAAAAAAATATTTTATGGAAGAGCAGTAATAAGGGAATCTACTTATCCATTGTCTGCCGGAAATGAAGCGGTGTATGAGCCAAAAATTAACACTACTAGTGGTTAACTTGTACAGGGTGATTATAAAAAAAACTATCTCGATATTTGGGCCCCTAACTATCATACCATTCACAGAAAATGAATGAAATTTTGACAAAAGGTATTTAGAGACATGCGCTCAAGAATGATATGAAAAAAAACAGTTTCACTCAAACAGTTACGCTTACAGTGAGAAAATTTCGAAAAAAATCAGATCGCAACACCCAGTTTTTTGTATTGGAATGTGATCTCTATTCTGAAAAATCCTAAATAGCGTTGGAATGGAAACTGTAGCATGAAGATCAGCGGAGCTAGGCAAGGTAAATGTAAAAAGGATTTTGCCGTGTAACAGAGCATTAATGTTCGTTTCATTTATGTCACACGCCACACCATTTCTTCGGCTGATATCCCAGCCTGATTAGTTCTCCACAAAACGAGAAGAAAAAACCAAGAAACGAAAATTTTGGATTCTGCAATTATATTAAATCATCTTTATAAATTATACACGTGTTTTACGATTTATAGAACTGATTATTATTAAGTTAGATTCAGGTGGGTAAACCAATGCAAACAGTTTATCTTTTTTATCATTATAAATTTTATCGTAGAATGTAATATACATTTAAAAACTCTATATATACATAATAAAAATACGCATTTTGAAGAATTTAAATTTACCTTAAAATATTCCTTAAAAACTAATACAAATTATAATTGCAATTATATTAAATCATCTTTATGAAATTACGTGTATTGTACTATTTAGAACTTTTAGAACTATTATTTATTAGCTAGACTCAAGCCGGGTAAACTAATGCAATCAGTTTACCTTTTTTTATCGTTTAAAGTTCAGCTGTGGAATGTAATATACATATCAAATATCTCCTTCTATACACAAAAAAATTACACATTTTGGAGAATTTAATCTTCCTTCTTCAAAAATAAAGCGTCTGTATATTCTTTCAAGAAAAGCAGGACTAAGTTAAAATAAAATATTTTAACTGATTAATTAATACAACACTACAAACTTTTAAAAAATTTCCAGATATCAAACATAAAATTTCAATTTTTATTTGAATAGGAAAAGGATTGTAAATTGACGATAAATTATCTATGGTGGACTGTACATGTTCGTTATCAAAAATAATGTTTCATTAATATTCCATCTGAATCTTAACAACGAACGGTTAAGAACTTAAATAATGAAATTTGTTAATGAGCTTATGATTCGTATAGGTAAGAAATTTCCAAACAAGGAAATCCTGCGGTAGCAGTATTTTGCTATAGAAAATCTCTTGAATCAGATGAAATTTTGCACGTTTAATCTATTTTTATACATACATACATATATATATATATGTATATATATATATATACGACGATTCCGGGGACAACCCATCCACGAGAAAAATAAACCTATTGCAACTGCGTCCACGTTAGGCTTAACTATTTCGAGCTGTTCACAAATATTCTAACTGTTCAACTTATGAAGATATACATGTGAAAGATTTATTCATTACTCATTTTCTCTAAAACCTACAAAAACTATTTAATTATAATGTTTAAGTTCTAAATAAAACAACCAGCAATTACGGAAAAAAACAAACCAAACAAAAAATGTATACAAATCAATACTGTTGCCATTCAAGAATGACAAATTCCGTGATTGAATCTTTAGAATGAATCCTTTGTAACATCACGACTCAAGAATGATCAGGTGAGCTCGGGATCTATGCGCGCTGAGCGCGCGCGCTCAGGAGACAGAATACGTGGAGTGGATCTTACAGCGGAATAGCACTCGGTAAAAACTCCTGAGTTCGCGCGCGAAGCGCCTGTATCTCCCAAACACGTTCATTGTTTACTCTATATTGTTGACATTGTATCTTATTAGAGTGATTGTATCTTATTGATCTTATTAGAGTGTTCTTTTAAGTATTAGCTAAAAAATGGGCCAAAATAGGAAATTTTTTTATCCATTTTAGATATTTTTATTATTTTCTTTCAGTATTTTTCGATATATTTTGGCTGTAGTTTCACAATATATTCTTTTATAATTGATTTTTTTGCCTTACTTTATTCTTTTAAAATTTATGTATTTACGATTTGTTCACTACAATCCCCCCATCCACCAGACAGTTTTGTTATAGTTTTAAATGCAAATTTTTGTTAAAATTTTCTTTTTTTATAGATTTTCCCCCCCATGTTTAACTGCTGTATTTTTAAAAATTGTTTAAGCCAGTGGCTGATTGACCACAGTTGTATTTTTTATCATCACTTTAAAAATGCAAACACGTCATTTTGACGGGCTGTCTTCTAGTATATATATATATATATATATATATATATATATATATATATATATATATATATATATATATATATGTGTGTGTGTGTGTGTGTGTTTATTTTAAATAAGAGTTTAAAAAATATATTCATGTACATTATGCATGCTTAACACAGTTTATCTATTGTACTCGCTGAATTCTAAATTTTGGTAAATATCAATGTTGCATTGGATATATATATATATATATTGTTACAGCGTATATAGTGTTCTTTCGATCTTATGGTTAGACAACTTCAAACTCTTTTCTCTTAGAAAAGTAGAAAATAATTTATTTACAGATCTTCAGAACAACAGAGTCTTCGAAACTCACAAATATTACTAGATATTCCAAAATAACTGTTCAAATCTATCGAACAAGTACAAATATAGGTCGCAGAGACTATTTATACAATGTCTCAACACTATATCACATTCAAAACAACGTAGATAAAACTCAATACATCACGCAAACTTACTTGGACAATCTCTAGTAGCTCACTCAATGCCTGACTGGTAAATAATAACAACAGGTAGCATCGGCTCTCCTATATATAGTCTCGCCGCATGCGGTGGAAATTTCTACAACCTTCTAGAAAAATCCGGAAAATCACGGAACAACATTCAATATATCAGTAGACCTAGGGGGGTACCATAGAGAGGGACGGGTTGCCATCGCCAACAATCGCCAAGTTTGTCACCAACTTGGCGATATACCGCCAAATTTGGCGACCAAAATTAGTCGTCAAAAGTAACGCCAACTTGGCGATATCTTTATTATTTCGCCAAGCTGCCATAGACACACACTGAAAATAATAGACAAGTTTGCTTGATAACAGACACAATGTAACAAAAACTAATATTAGTAAAGGAATGGAGCTTAATAAGATTATTTACATTATTTTACAGTACAAACACTAACTATTTAAAAAATTCGTAACACTACCCCCTCCTCAAAGACTGCACGTCCCGGGCAGTGCAATCCTTGAGTTAGAGGAAAACACTTAAAATAAATAAACAAATAAATAAATAAACAAATAATAACAATAATAATAAAATTTACATAAATAAGAACTAATTACTATTTACATATTTACAAAAAGGGACTTTCATGACCATGGTCTGAAATTCCAGTTTTGAATTTCTAATCACTTTGGCCAAAATAAGGGGCTAGCCGGTTATAATGTACGACCTTGGGCTTGGTGTGTGGCGATTTTCGTGTGCGAACGACGACGTCATTCAGCCTGTTGACGACTGTGTAAGGACCGTCCCAGTTTCTTTGTAGTTTTGGCGACAGTCCCTTACGACATATTGGATTCCACAACCATACTTTGTCACCTTCGTTGAACTCATGTCCAGTTGCCTTTATGTCGTACCGTGTCTTCATCTTTTCTGATGCCAGTCCGATTCGGTTCCTCGCTAGACAATGAACCTCCTCAATCCGTGACTGATGTCCATCCACGTATTCTTCAGGCGACAAAGGAGCGTCAGGATGACGGCCAAACAAAAGATCCGCAGGCAGACGAAGATCACGACCAAAGAGCATTTGAGAAGGGGAGTAACCAGTGGCCTCATGAGTGGCACTCCTGTAGACAAGCAGGAAAAGAGGCAATTTCTTGTCCCAGTCCTGTTGGTCTCTAGACACCAGGAGAGAGAGGCTATTTAGGATGGTACGATCAAACCGCTCCACCATGCCGTCCGATTGAGGATGTAGAGGCATAGTTCGAGTTTTGTCCATGCCGAGTAGTCCGCACATTTCCTTAAACACAGCCGAATCAAAGTTTCTTCCTTGATAGGAATGGATTTGAAGAGGAACTCCGTATCTGGAAACCCAGTGTTGAACTAGAATGTCTGCTACGGTTACCGCCTCTTGATTAGGAATGGCGTAGGCTTCAGGCCACTTGGTGAAGTAATCCATGACAACGAGGATGTACTTGTTGCCATCAGATGTTCTAGGAAGAGGACCCAGGATATCTAGAGCAATTCGTTCGAAAGGAGCTCCTACATTATAACACTGCAATCGTCCCCGGGTGCGCCTCTTTGGACCTTTATGTGCTACACAGGTGACACAAGTTCGACACCACTTCTCCACATCACTGCGAACATTATTCCAGTAGAAACGCTCTCGAACCTTTTCCAGGGTCTTCATTACACCAAAATGACCTCCTGTGGGACTACCATGCAGTTCTTGAAGGACCATAGAAATTCTCGACTTAGGGAGTAGTAGTTGCCATCTACATGTCTTTCCATCGTCAGACTCCCATTTTCGGTACAAGATGCCGTTCTTCAAATGTAAGGAATCCCAGAGAGCCCAATAACGTTTAGTCGTAGGATGCTAATGGGCCATGTCTTGCCAGCTGGGCTTCTTGTTGGACTCCTCTTTCAGCTTTAGAATTGGCTTAATTTCAGTATCAGCAAGTTGATCTTTACGCAGGCTCTCGTCACTCCTCGGATCTTGCGATGTTGTAGACCCAGTTGTAACTTGTCTTACTATAGGACCTTTGACATTAAATTTCTTCTCAACCCGGTCGCAGTATCTACAATTCTCTGAGCAGGGTCTTCTTGAGAGAGCATCTGCATTTCCATGTGATGAGCTTTTCGATGTCGTATCTCCATATCGTACTCTTGAAGCTTTTGTATCCACCTGGCTATCTGGCCTTCAGGGTTCTTAAAATTCAATAGCCAAGTTAGAGAAGCATGATCAGTTCGGATCAGGAATTTTCGACCGTAAAGATAATGATGAAAATGGTCTATGGATTTGACTACAGCAAGAAGCTCTTTTCTTGTTACGCAGTAGTTTCGCTCTGCCGTTGATAAGCAATTGCTGAAATAGGCGATAACACGCTCCTGGCCGTCAATTTCCTGGGACAGTACAGCGCCAATGCTTTCGTTACTTGCATCCGTATCAAGTATAAACTGTTTATCGATTTGAGGATATGATAAAATTGGAGTGGATGTTAAGGCCTCCTTAAGCTTTTCGAAAGCAGCGTCACATTCCTGTGTCCACATAAATTTTTCATTGGCTTCTGTTAATTTATGAAGTGGCCTTGCAATCATCGAGAAGCCTTTGACAAATTTTCTGTAATAGGTGCATAATCCTAGAAAATTTCGAAGCTGGTGAACATCTGCTGGACGATTCGCATTTTTCACAGCCGATATCTTCTCCGGATCAGTCCTAACTCCTTCCGACGAAATTATGTGTCCAAGGTAGGCGACTTCATTACGAAACAAACTGCACTTCGAAGGGCTTAACTTCAAATTAGCTTCCTTTAACTTTTGTAGCACCCGCCTGAGGTTGTTCAGATGTTCATCAAAAGATTTTCCTATGATTAGAATATCGTCTAAATAAACAAGACATGCCTCATATGACAGCCCCCGGAGAACCGTTTCCATAAGGCGTTAAAAAGTTGCAGGTGCATTACATAGACCAAAAGGCATTACCTTGAATTGCCATAATCCTTGTCCCGTTGTGAAGGCAGTCTTCTCACGGTCGTCGGGATGGATCTCTACCTGCCAGTAACCACTCTTCAGGTCTAAAGTCGAGAACCAAGTGTTGCCCGCAAGTGTGTCAAGAGTGTCGTCAATCCTTGGCAGAGGGTAACTATCCTTTTTGGTGACGTCATTCAGTTGGCGGTAGTCTACACAAAATCTTGTAGAACCATCCTTCTTTCTTACTAATACAATGGGAGACGCCCATGGACTTGTCGATGGTTCGATGACGTCATTTTCTTCCATATCCTTAATTAAATTCTGCACCTCTTCTTGCTTGGCAAAAGGTAATCGTCTAGGTAGCTGTTTAATAGGACAGCGATCTCCCGTGTCAAATTAGTGTTGTGCCATTTTAGTTCGTCCAAAGTCTTCAGATGTTTGGGAAAATAAACTTTGGAATTCTCTTATTAAACTTTCCACAGCATCCCTTTGATTTGGATCTAAGTCCGTATTTTGTAACAAATCCTTGACTAAATTATCTGAAGATTTCTGAGAGTGATTGGAATTTTGACTTATGCACGTCACAGGAGCGCATGATGCTATCACCTCTCCTTTCTTGATAGTCCTCGTCTTATCACCGATGTTAGCAATTCTGACTGGAATGGTCTTCTTCGAGAGGTCCACTACAGATGAAGCCACCAATACTCCTGCTTGTTTACTATTGTCTTCGGGATAATCTATATTGCCAAATCGATAATTAGTTTCATTGTTAATTACAGCTGGAACTAAAAATTCTGTTCTTGGACATAGATTGATGTCTTCTTTGGCTATTACTGTTTGTTTATATTCATTTTTGTTATTTAATCCAAAAAGGCTTATTTCTTCAAATTTAGATAGCATTTCATCATTTTTAAAATCAAGTTTCAAGCCAAATTTCTTCAGAAAATCTAGCCCGATTATGCAAGGATCTGTTATGTCAGCCACATATGCCGTATGATAATATTTGCTTCCTCCAAAGTTGATGGTTAAATTGGCCTTTCCATATATGCCTATCTTGTCGCCCGTCACAGTTTGCAGGTTAAAGCAAGGTGGAGTCCAGATGAGTTTACATTTCAGTTTTCGAGCCAAATCTTCTCTTATTATTGTTACATTGGCTCCTGTATCTACAATCATACGGCACTGAATTCCGTTAATAAAGCCTAACATATATATTTTATTATCACCGCCACTCACTTTTGATATCTGGAGGATCTTCAGGTGGGGCTTTTTATTCTCTGATCTTGAATTCATCTCACGTTCGTGGACTTTGGGACAGTTTCTTCGGAGATGTTTTGTATCACCGCACAACCAGCACGTGAGACTCTGTCTTCTTGAGGTTGTTCTTCCATATTTCAAAGCATCCAGCTCTTGATTTATTTTCCTAATTTCTTTCAAGACGTCGATTTCAGTGTCTGAGCTTTTGTTCACCGTTGCCCCTCGGACTTAATGACGATCTCTTCGGCTGGCTTGTGTAGCTGCTTCCACCTTTAAGGCATATAGTAATGCAGCCTTTAAGTCCTGCACATCTGCCATTCGTACCGCTCTCTGCACTTTGGGATCTTTTATTCCGTCTACAAAGTGCTGCAGTGAGAGCATTTCCCGTACATTTGTTGGGCAGTCGATGAAGGCTAAATTTGCCAGCCGTTCTATTTCTGAGGCAAACTCTTGAAGGGTTTCACTCGATTTTTGATGGCGGCTCTTCATTTGTATTCTCGTATAATCTTTGAAGAATTTTTCTCCGAATCTCATTTCAAGTGCACAACTTAAAGTCTCAAAATTGAGTTGCGTCATATCGGGCAATGTTTGCAGCACGTCGGCGGCTTCTCCTCTTAAAGATGCTGCCAATTGACAAGTTTTCACCTCGTCACTCCATTTGTTCGCTTCGGCTACAATGGTGAATTGGGTCTTGTAGACTTGCCTATCACATATATTTTGCCAGGAACTCATTCCGTCGTATGTCGACAGCTTGATGTGCACGGGAGAAGCAGACAGATTCCTAAATTCTTCATAATTACCACTGGACGCTGAAAGCTTCTTCTCAAGATCTTGTACTTTTTTATTTAGCTTTTCATCTATTTCAACTATTTTCTCTTCAATATTACTAACTTCATTCTGAATTTTCTCTTCTACTTTACTAATTTCATTCTCTATTTTCTCTTCTACCGAATCTATTCTTCTATCTACCGACGAGAACTTTTCTTCTAAAGTTTTCTTCATTTCTTCTTGACTTTTATTAACCTCTTTCTTCAATTCTTCAGTCAACTCTTTCATTCTTTCTTCGTTTGTATTCATTTTATCCGCCAACTCTTCTTGACCTTTATTCATTTTTTCCGCCAACTCTTCTTGGCCTTTATTCATTTTATCTGCCAACTCTTCTTGTCCTTTATTCATTTTTTCTGCCAACTCTTCTTGGCCTTTATCAATTTTATTTGTCAACTGTTCCATTCATTCTTCGTTTTTATCCATTTTATCCGCCAACTCTTCTTGGCCTTTATTCATTTTTTCCGCCAACTCTTCTTGGCCTTTCGTCAATTCTGCCTTTATTCCATTAATAGCTTCTAACAGTTCTTTCAGTTGTCCGTCCATTGTTCTTGTTTTCGCCATAAGACCCCACTCCTGACACCAAATGTTACAGCGTATATAGGATTCTTTCGATCTTATGGTTAGACAACTTCAAACTCTTTTCTCTTAGAAAAGTAGAAAATAATTTTTTTACAGATCTTCAGAACAACAGAGTCTTCAAAACTCACAAATATTACTAGATATTCCAAAATAACTGTTCATATCTATCGAACAAGTACAAATATAGGTCGCAGAGACTCTTTATACAATGTCTCAACACTATATAACATTCAAAACAACGTAGATAAAACTCAATACATCAAGCAAACTTGCTTGGACAATCTCTAGTAGCTCACTCAATGCCTGACTGGTAAATAATAACAACAGCTCGCATCGGCTCTCCTATATATTGTCTCGCCGCATGCGGTGGAAATTTCTACAATCTTCTAGAAAAATCCGGAAAACCACGGAACAACATTCAATGTATCAGAAGACCTAGGGGGGGTTACCATAGAGAGGTACGGGTTACCATCACCAAAAATCGCCAAGTTTGTCGCCAACTTGGCGATATATCGCCAAATTTGGCGACCAAAATTAGTCGTCAAAAATGACGCCAACTTGGCGATATCTTTATTATTTCGCCAAGCTGCCATAGACATACACTGAAAATAACAGACAAGTTTGCTTGATAACAGAGACAATGTAACAAAAATTAATATTAGTAAAGGAATGGAGCTTAATAAGATTATTTACATTATTTTACAGTACAAACACTAACTATTTACAAAATTCGTAACAATATATATATATATATATATATATATATATATTACAGGGTGTATCTAAACTCTTCGGCAAAATTTTAAGGAGTGATAGTACACATCAAGACAAACAATATTAAATGGAAAACTAAGGGTCCCAAACGTCTTCCGAAGGAGATAAGCGCCATTAAAATTTCGTGTCCAAAATTTCAAATAAACATAAAAAACGGAAAAAATTGGTCGATTGATTTGCGGTTTTCACTAAAACTATTCTTTATGTCAGTATTTTCTTCAAAATAAATTATAAAAATAAATTTTTAAAAAATGCCGATAGAGGGCGCTTTAGACTTTGGAGTAACGAAAACTATTGTTATTTTTTGCATCTCATTAAATGTTTTCGGAAGCTTAGATTTAAACTTAAATTCTGAGCTCAAAATGTGAATAGTTGGGGGTGGTTAAGTAGCGCAAACTGAACTGTGTTCAGAGGTTTAAATTTCAAATGATTATAAAAAACAGAAAAATTCGTCGATCGTTTGCGGTTTTCGCTAAAACTACTCTTAACATAAGTATTTTCTTTAACAAAATTTTTAAAGATAAATTTCAAAAAATGCCGATAGAGGGCGCCTTAGACTTTAGAGTTACGTACAACTATTTTTAACCGTTATTTTTTTAATCTCATTAAATGTTTGCTAAAGCTTAAACTTAAATTTTGAGCTCAAAATGTGAATCATTGGGAGTGATTAAATAGCTCAAAATTGAACTGTGTTCGAGGGGGGGGGAGGATTAAATTTCAACTCCTGAACATAGTTCAATTCGCACATTTTAAACATTACCAACGATCTAGAATTTGAGCTCAAAATTTATGTCTAAGTTTTTGCAAGCATTTAATTAGATACAAAAAATAACGATAAAAATATTTGTTGGTTGCTCTTAAGTTTAAAGCGCCCTCTAACGAAACATTTTGAAATATGTTTTTTTTAATTTATTTTCAAGAAAATACTGACAAAAAGAATAGGTTTAGTGAAAACTGCAAACTAATTGACCAATTTGTCCGTTTTTTATAATCATTTGAAATTTGAACCTCCTCGCCCCCCTTGAATACAATTCAGTTTGCGCTACTTAACCGCTCCCAATGATTCATATTTTGAGCTCAAAATGTAAATTTATATCTAAGCTTTTAATGAGCTTAAAAAATTTTAATGAGATGCAAAAAATAACCGTAAAAAATAGTTGTTCGTTACTCCAATGTCTAAAGCGCCCTCTATCAGCATTTTTTGAAATTTATCTTTAAAATTTATTTTCAAGACAATACTGACATAAAGAATAGTTTTAGTGAAAATCGTAAATCAATCGATCAAATTTTCCGTTTTTTATGTTTATTCGAAATTTTGGACTCTAAATTTTAATGGCGCATGTCTCCTAGAAGACTTTTGGGACTCTTAGTTTCGTATTTAATGTTGTTTGGCTTGATGTGTACTATCACCCCTTAAAGTTTTGCCCAAGAGTTTAGATAGACCCTGTATATATATATATATATATATATATATATATATATATATATATATATATATATATATATATATATATATATATATATATATATATAAGAAATGCAGTTTACCTCACTCTTTTATGAAATATGAAATGATAAAGGTTAATTTTTGTTTTTCATTTATTCTTCAACTAATTTTACTTGTCAAATTTCTCAGCATCATTTTTTCGGTAAAAGCGCTTTCATCATCCAAAAAATTAAGTAACGCCTCAGTGTGTACTAATGTGCCAGCGTATTTTAATTTTTGATAAATTATAAGGTTTCCTTAATACTTTCATTTTTTTTCTTTCTTTCTTGTTCCTTCACAAGCAGCACGAGACACAATATCATCGTTGATTAAAACTTCTCAAGATTATAAATTTGAATCTTCGTTAATTTATTGTTGCTTCTTTGTCCACGTTTTTCAGAACAGTTTAACTTCCTCAAATCTTCTATGTTTTTGCTCTGCAAATGAGTTCTATTGTCGCCTTTTGTAGAAATTTCAATTTCTTCACCCGATAAAATTACCATTTTCCATCATGCATATAAATTGCATGCGAAAGAGAGATTTTTATCATCCCCATTAATCTGCAACATTACAACAGGATAATCCGGTTCCGTTAATCGAGAATCTACTGCATTTGGCAGAGAACAAGTAATAAGAAAAGGAGAGAATGAAAAAACACCAAAAACACTGACGACACTAATTGAATAGTTAAAATAATACACTTTGTAAAACTCCCCATAAAATGAAAAACAAAGCGTTTCGAGTTAAAACAATAACAGCTCACTATCAACTGAAGCTTACAGTGTCCGTCAGGTGACAATATCAGAGATAAACTGAAAGAAAGATGTAGGAAATTTTAAAAAGTGAGACAGGAGGCGCTAGTTGTAGAGAGTACAAAAGATTTTGTAGTTTCTATTCTTTTCACATTTTTTCCACACCTTTATTCCTTCTATAATTTTGGCATCACTTTTATCTTCCGCCTGTGCTCTTTCAACTACCGCCAGCTATTGCACTCTTTGTAATCTCCACCCTCTTTCTTTCAGTTTATCTCTGATATTAACCCCTGACGATCACGTGTAAGCATTGGCTGATGACGAGCTATTAATATTTTAGCTCGAAACACACCCTGCTTTGTTTTTCATTTATGGTGATTTTTACTAAGTGTATTATTTCAAATAAAAAAGGAGAGAAAAATGAAAATTAACAAACCAGACGAAAGTTTATAAAAAAAAAACAATTATAATAATTTAGATAATATTAATAATGATAATAATAATGAAAGAAATGTGAAATAATATTTTAAATATTATTACTTGGTCGAAATACGTAGATAGGCCTTCCGTGTTTATCAGCCCAAGGAAGACACTCGCTGAAGCCATCAGAGATAAGAGGTTCAATCTTTTCATTATCTAACTTCTTTAAGTTTTTTATTATCATTCGTCTGACGTTCAAAAACTTTTTTAATTTTACTTCGGATTTCTTGATGTTATATTTGCAGCATCTCAGTACAGCTATCAAGTATATATCTTCAATTTCAGGTAAATTTTCTTCTACCAAAAAAGAAAAAAATATATAATCATTGGAATTTAAGAAATGTTAATTTATTCTATAACAAATGATTAAAGTATATTTAATTAAAAACTTGTATTCGCATTACAAGAGTGTTATTTGTGAAATATACTCTTTTTAATGCAAAAAAAAACAGTAAAAAACATCACAAAATATAGCAAGGTCCAATCTTCATTTCAGCGACGCTAAATAATAAAATTATACATTTTGTTTCAATACAATAGTTGATGCGATATTTTTATTCTTAGTTTTAAATGAGATTTCAAACGTAGCAGTTTAGTAGAGGTTCTTTAGAAATGCACAGTCGCCAAAATAATTTAGTTCATTTATTTTATCTTATTTTATCATATTTATTTATTTTATTTTATTCTTTTTTCTATTATTAAATTTTTTTATAATTTTCATACCGTTCTGGAATATAAAAAGAAAGAACATAAATAAATCCATCTTTTTTCCCCAAAAGTTATATTATAACTTTATTATTAGTTATAGATGTAAATGTTTCCTCTTTTTTTTTCTGGGGGGGGGGGTGAAAAAAGTCCGGGCTAGGATTTGAACCAGGGATGTATTGGCTGAAGCCGCCAATGTCTTTCCAACTGAGCTATCCCGGACACGAACACTGGAGGACTATTTCACCAGTCCTCCAGTGTTCGTGTCCTTGATAGTTCAGTTGCAAGAGCATTTACGGCTTCAGCCAATACATCCCTGGTTCAAATCCTGGCCCGGACTTTTTTCACCCCCCCCCCCCAAAAAAAAAGGAAAAATTTACATCTAAAATAATTAATTTACCGATGGAATAATCGTGTTTAAAATTAATCTAATTTATTATTAGTTATTATTAGTTTCAAAATAAAATATTTCTTCCAAAAATGGAAGAAATTTTGCATTAGATGTCATCCGTATAAAAAATAACCATCCCTTTGTTTAAATGGCATGATCTACAATTGAGTGTTTAGTTGGATTCATTGTATGAAAAAATATCAGTCAAAAAAATATACATTATGAAAAGACAGAAACATTCGCGGCATTAACTAGGAAGCTATTCTTTTGAGATTGACAAAATCAAAACTATTGGACAGACTTTAGTTTACATCTTTGCGCAATACGGTTTTTAGGTGCAATCATAATTATGTAAACACTTAGAATCTATAATCGTCGTTCAATGCGTACATCTGTCCGCCAGTCTGTCTGTCTGTCCGGCAGTCCGTCCACATGAGAGAAAAACTACCCAACCGAATCGTCTGGAATTTAAAATATATAATTGTTGCATAATTTTGTCAAGTCATTTCAAATTTTATGAAAGTCGGGTGTATATTTTATTAACAGGGATAATCAAAAGTATTCCGTTACATTACGGCCAATAAGGAATAATAGTTTCAAGTACTTTTTAATAATATTGCACTCTTTCAAACATAATACAACTGATATGAAACTCTGAAGTATATAGTAAAATATGCATTCTGTATAGTCTAAAGTGCAAAGAATATTGGACATTAATTTACAGAGCCATACAAAAGTAAATATTGCATTACACAATGCTATAGGGGGGATATAGTTTTGGGCGCGTTATAATTATATTAAACTATTTCACATTTTATGAAACTGATATACATTGCTGAGGTTCATTACAAGTTACTCCCTGTATAATAGGAAGCAGATAGCATTTACAGAGATACACATTAGATTTCAACTACTATACTGTATACTATTACAATAAGATCTGGATATTTTTAAAACATTTTCTGCGCTTGACGTACAGTTTTCAATTCGTTCAAAACGGTAAAAATACACTGTACAAACACTACCGTGAAACATTTAGATCTTAAAATAAATTTCTACTCAAGATCTCAATCCATTCATATTAAACTAGAAGATAGCCCGTCAAAATGACGTCTTTCTATTTTTGAAAGAATGATAAAACATTACAACAACTTTGGTCAATCATAGCCACTTTAGGTTTAAACAATTTTGAAAAATACAAAGATTGAACATGAGGGAAAAATCTAAAAAAAAAAAAAAAAAAATCAATAGAAATCTGCATTTAAAACTGTAACAAAACGGATTTTAATGAACAAATAGTAAATGCATAAATTTTAAAAGAATAAAGTAAGGTAAAATATCAATTATAAAAGAATACATTGTGAACTTACAGCCAAAAATATTTTTAAATACTGAGAGAAAATAATAAAAATATCCAACATGTATAAAAAATTTTCCCATTTTGGCCATTTCCAGACGAATATGAGAGGGTAGCCAAATTATTAATTGAATGAGTAAAATAATAGCATAGAGTATGCCGCTAATGAATTTCACTCACAAAATTACAGTAATTATTTCACAAAAAACATGCAAATTAACATGCATTAATAATGCAAAACATGTAATAATAATGCTATTTTAAAACATTTGTGAATTAACTATTTTATACCATTAGCTAATACTTAAAAGAAAATACTTTATACGATCGAAAACAAATGTCAACAATAAAGAGTAAACAATCGTGATTCGTTATGTGACAATGAAGTCATTCACGGCTGTAAATAAATAAATAAATAAATAAATAAATAAAGCAACACGAATATAAAAATTCTAACAATATTGTATTTAAAACGCACTTTCGCTTTTCTTAAATAAAAAGTTTTAATTAAACACTGTTAAAAATTTGACAGTTTTGCTGCATCGTCATTACACAGCTTTTATAGAAAATGATTACTTTACCGTATTACACTGTTAAAAATTTGGCCCATTTGTTGCAGCGTCACTCCACAGTTTTTATAGAATATCTCTTTTATGACCAATGAGAATGCTCCATATCACAGTAAAAGTAACCACTTTATAAAAAAGCAGAGGAGTGATGGTGCTGCAAACGGGTCAAATTTTTAACACTTGCTGCAGCATCACTCCAACGCTTTTATAGAAAACGGTTACTTTGTGTGTGTTACTTACAGTGTATTCTATAAAAGCTGGGGAGTGATGATGCAGCAAAAGGCTCAAATTTTTAACAGTGTACTGCTAAAAATTTGACCCATTTACTTCAGCGTCACTCCACAGCTTTTATAGAATGTCTCTTTTATGACCAATGAGAATGCTTCATAACACAGCAAAGTAATCGTTTTATATAAAAGCGGTGGAGTGATGCTGCAGCAAATGAGTCAAATTTTTAACAGTGTGAATTTTGTGTTTAAAATAGGGAAAAGATTTCAAAGCACAGTAAAATGTAGTGACGCCATTTACAGCTCAAACTGTAAATCTGACAAATGAGAACGCTCCATTACGACTCTGGAACGTTTGCATTGGACAAAAAATTGATAGCCTTTAAAATCAGAGATAACTTTTCACAATGGAATTTGTATTTGGTCACAATAAGTGTTTTTTCTCGTGGATGGGTTGACCCCGGAATCGTTGTACACGGAAGGATTTTATATACAGGGTGTCCGAAAAGTCTGGAAACGGTCGAATAACTCGAAAAATACATATGAGATTGAAAAACGTAAATATACGTGTTAAATATTTTTAAATAAGCTACTCAGTGATACCAAATTTGACCTTCGTAACCGATCCCCTGGGGGTCAGAGGGGGTCCAACTTTGAAATCTTAAATTATAACCCCCATCTTTTATTGCAGATTCGGATTCTACGGACAAAAATACGTAACTTTTGTATTTGATGTTTATTTCGAATCCTCGTTTATCACGGTGTAATGGAGCATATTAAATCGATACATATTTCGGCTTTTCCAACGGGATTTTCCCTAATCGAAACTAATTGGGGAGAATTTATGACATCAAATTCCTCGTCTTTTGCAATAATAGCGTTTCCTGAAAATCACCCGTGCCGATTATTTCGGTAGTGCTACACAGTTAAAAATTTGATCCATTTGCTGTTGTGTCACTGCACAGCTTTTATAGAATATCTCTTTTGTGACCAATGAGAATGTTCCATAACACAGTAAAGTACACTGTAAAAAAATTGACCCTTTTGCTGCATCGTCACTCCACCGCTTTTATAGAAAACGATTACTTTACTGTGTTATGGAGCATTCTCATTGGTCACAAAAGAGATATTCTATAATAGCTGTGGAGTGACGCTGCAGCAAATGGGTCAAATTTTTAACAGTGTAGCACTATTGAAATAATCGCCACGGGTAATTTTCAGAAAACGCTATTCCTACAAAAGACGAGGAATTTGACGTCAAAAATTCCGCCCAATCAGTTTCGATTAGGGAAAATCCCGTTGGAAAAGCGGGAATATGTATCGATTTAATATGCTCGATTACACCGTGATAAACGAAGATTTGAAATAAACATCAAATACAAAAGTTACGTATTTTTGTCCGTAGAATCCGAATCTGCAATAAAAAATAGGGGTTATTGTGACGTCGTTTTGTAGTAGCTGCTATTTTATTAGAATACTTAGAAGAAGCGTGATTACGTATAGTAGTCCAGGTCTTAGATGTGAAAATAGCGAAAAAAACCCACAATGATTGCAAAGCCACTTTTTATTTAAACATGTAGTAATAGGGGGGTACACATACAGTACTCGGAGAAAATCTCCGAACAGAGATTTTGCGACTTAACCGGACAAGAGCAGTGAGTCAAGTGAAGTCATACATAGCAATGAACCGCCACTTTTGGCATGCTAGAAAATCGCCAACATACACAAGTTCGCCTATGCACAATGGATAGTATACGCCAAAAACAGTTAAAATGCAGCTGGCATGATCCGAATTCAATTTGGTTGCCCAGCTGGGATGGGAAAGGAAAGGTTGCCAATTGATAAATGTTACACGTGTTGTTATGTCTAAACAAAGAAGCCGACCGAAGGGGCACCAGATTTTAATGCGCAGATGTTAAATACTTTTTAGGATTTTGTCGAGAAAGGAAAAAGAAGCGTAAGCATAAATTTTAACCGCGAAACAGAGATGATCTCCTTATAAGGTAATGCAGAATTGCTTCGATCAGAATTACCCGACATCAGGAAATTGTTTTGAACGGTTGCTTAAAATGTGAGTGTATTTCTCACAGATAAACTTGAGCAGCTGCAGATTTTCGGTTAGAGAATTAATAAGCAAGAAAAATGGAAAAGGAATGAAGGACAACTTAAAACTAATTTTGAATTGAAAAGAGAAGGGGGTGTAAAGGAATAATTTAAGAAAATAACCAATATATAACGAAATAATCGTTATAGTTATAATTTAAGATTTCAAAGTTGGACCCCCTCTGACCTTCGGTTTCGAAGGTCAAATTTGGTATCACAGAGTAGCTTATTTAAAAATATTTAACACGTATATTTGCGTTTATCAATCTCATATGTATTTCTCGAGTTATTCGGCCGTTTCCAGACTTTTCGGACACCCTGTATATAATATTATGAAATATTCCATACGTTACTTTTGTTTAAATAACGAATAGCGTGAAGCATGAAGGAGTAATTTCTCTTTTCGCAAGTTTTCAAGAATACGGGAAAGTTTCTTGAAATTTAATGCCATTGAGGAGGGAATATTTTAACGTACGACTGAGTGAAGGGCAAAGATAAATTATCTCGTATTATGCTACATGCTAGACTGATCACGTATGTAATTCTGATCATGTATGTCAGTCTGATACGAATCAATAGTGAACACATTAGAATTCTTACCTTCTTCTATCTTTATAAGAAGAAAATATTAAATTCGTAAAAATTTTCTACTTTCTGCTTTCGACAGATTTGCATGTTTTAGAGCTTAGAGATTCCAAATAACATGTTTTTACAAAATGTTTGTATGTGATTCTGTGACTTTGTATGTGAGAAGAAGATTCCATTTTAAACAAATCGAAATTTCAAAAGTTGTACTTAAAAGTTATGGCGACCGTTTTTAAAAAGGCATATCATGGGAATGTGACATCTTCTTTTTGATGGTGAAAACATTATTTTAATATTTATATTAGGCAGTAAATAATCGAGATCTAGATTTTTCCCATAAGCTAACATGGTATTGCATTTGTCTATCGGAAAGATTCAATACAACAAAGTCTTGATGTCTTTTTTTTTTTTTTTTTTTTTTTTTTTTTTTTTAATTATAAAGCAAATTTTTTATGTATGAATTTTTCCCTCTAAAGGTAAAATTCGCAAACTGTGCTTAAATTTTTTCAATATTCTGCAGTCAAAATAAAGGGTTTTTTTTCAAATAGCAGAAACATCTCGACCAATCTCAAAAGTCGTCCGGCAAAATGCTAACTTTACTTGTTGGGGGCCGGGGTAGGCAAAATGTATTTTGAGGAATCAATCAGAGTATATAAAATGTGAGGGTAAATAAGAAATAAAAATAAAACTAAATTATTAAATTAATTATTGAGAAAACTACGTTTCATGAATATGTAATAAATAATGACAACCAATAATTATCAATTATTCGTTAATTAAAACCAACTTTATTTTACTTTATTTCAATTTCTTGGAGAAGAATGTTTACTGCTTCTAAAAGCATTAAAAATGTAATTTACTGTGGTAAAAATGCATCAATTATTATGTATTTTCTTCAGAAATTTGGAATTGTTTGAATTAGAAGTTCTGAAACTGAAATTTACTGCTCATTTGAAAGTAGGCTAAAGAGTAATAGAAATTTTTTCAAAGAAATGTTTTCCTATCATAGTCTGTTTTATAATTATATATTTATCGATTTGTATTTGCAATAAAAAATGAATAAATAAATAAATTCAATAGGTGAAGTAGTTTCAAAACAAAATTTACGGATTTTACAATCAGAAAGTATAATATTAATATGAAATAACTATATAAATGAGCTTTTGTTGCAAAGATTTGATATTCTACAAGCTGTTATTTAAAATCTAATTTCACCTTTATTGAAACTCAATTATAAATGATTTTTTGTAGAAGTGGAGTACTACTTTTCTATGTCGTTATGCACAACTTATAGAACGATAAATATAGTGCACAAGATTTATAAATATTAATACAGAAACAGCATCAAAGCGATTTAGTTAAAATTCATGTAAAAAGCTGAAATAAGCGTACTGAAATTACTTTCATGAGGATACATATAATATAAATTT
Source organism: Maratus speculifer (assembly GCA_964019185.1). Lineage (NCBI taxonomy): Eukaryota > Metazoa > Arthropoda > Arachnida > Araneae > Salticidae > Maratus > Maratus speculifer. Next base: position 81,694,338 of record OZ025294.1, read on the forward strand.
ATTTAAAATGCATTAAAATATATTCAAATACGCAAAAGATTTTCAATCATTACATGGCCTGCATTAGTATTGATTTAAATGTTGTTATTACTTTTGTTAGCACTTATTTGAGAATTACAACGAAGAAAATTATTATTATTGTTACTATTATTAGACAATTCTCGAATAAGTGCAAACAAAAATAATAGCAAAATTTCAATCCCCACTGATAACTATCGTGTATGAAAATTTTTTGGGTATTTTTAGATATTTTAATATTTTTTAAATAAATGTAATTATATGTATGCACATAAAAGTAATTTAATTTTTTTTACTTTTGCTTTTTATATGAATTTCAATTATTTAACTCAAGATGGATTTTATATTAGAATTTTAACTTTCACTTTATTGGTATAAAATAAAAGCTATTTATTTTTCAAATTTTTAAGCATTTGATCTGAAAGTGACAATTGGTTTGTCTCCTATGTTTTCTGAAAATTCAGAAACATCTTTTGAATGGCACGTAACTCAGACTTTGTGTGTGTGTGAGTGAGTGAGTGTATGTTTGTGCAAATTAGATTATATTTTTTAAACGTTTCTGCAATACAAATAAATGAATAAGAAAAAAATGAGCACTTTTTTTGCTCAACCGATAAAAAAAAAATGACGTATTAAAAAAAAAAAAAAAAAAAAAAAAAAAAAAAAAAAAAAACATGCAAGGTAAAATTTGTATAATTTTATTGTTACGTGAAATGTTAGCTTTTAGCTCAGCATGCGGGAATAAACACATGCGTAAAAGCATAAAACTCTTAAGAAGCCCTTAAGACATAGGATGATGTTTGGAGGGTTGTATAATTTTACCTCCTTACACTATCCACCTTTATTCACATGGTTAAAAATGGACATATAGGGTAATAAAGCGATGTTACGCATAACTACACTCATTAAACTTTTATGTAGCAAGACACAACAACGAAAACGCTATTGGGGGAATAAAACTCAAAATGAATTTTTGCGAAATGTGTCACTTTTCTTGCGAATGAGTGTTATAATCCATTTTACTTCGCTGAAAAAATACCTCTTCAAAATCTTTCGGGGTCTAAATTATTTTATTTTTTAGAAAATATTACTTTTACGTTATTAACATTAACACTGGCTATCCAAATAGATTAACTAGTTTTTAACGAATATTTCATTCAATAATATTTAACTTATATTAGAAATTTCTAATGCTTTTTGTGCTTTATTACACATGACTCTTTCAGAAAAGTAACTTTTATTTTTAATTAAAAGAGTGAAATATTTATTTAAAATAAAAGAATTGCAAACAATCCAAAGAGAACTAAGCAAATAATAATATTTCTTATTATTACTGAATGCCTAAACAGAAATCAAGTGATATAGTAAATGCATAGACATATACTAACATAACTACGTGTAAATAATACTAGCAAAAGTATTTCTTCCCTCTAAAAGATAAGCCCGTGTTAATACGTTCACTATGCTCTAAGTTTCCCTGCAATATAAGCAATATTTAAAATAATATAAATCCAATGATTTAATGGGTTTTTAATGCATTGTAAAATGATTAAATCTCTGATGCATGTTTGCTCAGATTCATCTTTTCATGTTCATGTATGTGATCAAGTATTTTTATATCATGTTGAAAGATTCATGTTTTATTAACATTAGAAATAAAATGCAGAAAAAACAACATTACAAATTTGCCCTTATGCAAACATTTAAAAGAAAATTCATAAAAAACAGCATTACAAATTTGTCCTTTTGCAAGATTAACAGAGGGTTATAACAAAATAATACCCCATCAAAAGACATGTGTTATAAATAGTACACTAGACCCGAAAACGATTAAAATATGATTTTAAATAGAAATATAAACTTTAAAATACTTACTTTTTATATAAGCTTTTAGTTTCTCTAATCCTTTCCGTTTATTCTCATCCGTCTCGTTAAGCTCTTTTTCTGCGTACCGCTTGACTTCATCCGGGCACTCTTTACTCACTGTATTATAATAGATGTTCTCCTCTCCTGATTCGTCTTTTAATTTGATGAAGCGGGGTAATTTATCACCAGTCTTATTTTCACCTGCAAGTGACATGATATTAACAAAAAAAAAAAAAAGTGCGACAGGTAATTTGTTAAAATCTTGAAAAACTAATTTTTTTAATCAATGTATATGTTTATTTTTTTATTTGGTACGTATATTATAAATTCTGGGAACATTAAGAAAATTTAAATGTTGTAATTTTTACAAAAAAGGATTATTTTAGCGTATATTACTTTTAATATGCAGTAATATTTAAAATCTTTTATCAATTAAAAACGTACCTCTTAACCCCTCACTGTACCGTGTGTCACATAGGGCACATGTCTAAAAAGGCCATAATTTTCATTATGTACCATGAATTAGACACCAATATTATCATTGTAACTGATCAAAATCAGTCCAAGGAATGGAATGACACTTATTTGGTCTATGTCAGATGGTTGAATTTGACGAAAAATTACAATCTGTGTTTCGGAAACAAAAATAAGTTTCGATTAAGCTATTTTATAAGATATTTTAAGCTCTTTTATAAGATATTTTAAGCTCTTTTATAAGATATTTTAAGCTCTTTTTAACGCTATATTTATTTTTATTATTTTTACTGAATACTTAAAAACATTAATGTAAAGAATATTGCTGAATATTAAACACATAAAATTATTTAATTTAAGCCCATTTAACCCCTTAACTGGTTAATTCTTTTTCCGTTCAATAAATTGAAAATAGCGAACTCACACCACTATTATATAAATAAAATATTCGTAAAATTTAGTCCAAACATTCCCGCCTTTCAATAGTATGGAAATTTTCTTAAAAATAATAGTGGTGTCAAAAAGCTTTAAGGGGGTTGATCGATTCTGAAAAACATGAAAACAGAGCTCTGGCTTCGAGTCCATATAAAAACAGAAGTATTCAATGTAATTAATTTAAACTTTCTGATATTTTAAAGGTATGTTTGTAGTCTTATAAAATTATAAAATGAAAAACTGCAATGTAACATAATAAGAAATATAGCAAAATTTATGTAACACAATTTTCGAAAAAAAATTATGTATTATATCACCAACACCAAGATATCTTAACGTTGAATTGACATAAGAACCTAATTTTTGCTTTAAAATGATCCGGAAACTTTACTCTATAGAATGAATTAAGGATATAACTATCACTCAAAAATAACATTATTTAAAAACTCTCAAATTTGAAAATTTAAAAAACTCCTAAAAAATACAACTTTTTTTTCATTAAAAATACTCAAAATATTAAACTATCTAAACTATATTAATTCATTCTATAGATAATGATGTTATATCCATGCAAAAAAATTAAGCCATTCCATTAAATAGTTTTTTTTGAAATCTTGGGGTTAGTCGTCAAAAATCAAGTTTTGAGAAAACGCGACTTAAAGTTGAAATTATATGGGTGCGGCTTTGAAAGTGTTGATACATAAATTCTTATAACTCCGTTAAAAATGTAAATATTTTTATGCGGTTTTTTACATTGAGTTCAGAATTAATTAAATAATAAAACTAGATCATAAAAAATCGATTTTTTGAAAAGTTTTCAACTCCTGAGCCTCCTTAAATGATGAAATAATTAATTTCGTCTTGCCCGAACGGCGTTCGGGCATACCAGTTAAGGCGTTAATTGAAGCAAATATAGCAATACAATATTTAAAAAACAAAACAATTTTGTATATAGGTTCCACGCCATAAAATAGTAAATTTTAGCTGAAAATTTGAATTTATTTTACTATTATTACCATTTTTAGTCCTATATATAAATTTCAAATATTGTTTTGATAAAAATCGAAAAAATCGTGCAGTGAAGGGTTAAGCAATTGCTTTATGAAGTTTGCTTTTTGCCTATTCATCAGCAGTAAGAGGGAAGAACATGCGTAATAGATCGATAGATTATAAAAAAGACAAATGTTTTTAATTTACAAAAATACAATAATATTTATTAACGAAGATATTTAATAATTCGTTCAGAATTACCCACTATTCCAAAAAGTGTTTTTCATCTTTATAAACTACCGAAAACAATATACATTATATGGCCAAAGATGACAGGTGACTTGCAATTTTACACATTTTGTTAAATGCCTAGAAAAATACATGAGGAATTATCCTGAAACTCTAGCTGTGTAAACAGATTAGTACAGGTCATATATTTCCGCGAAGATTTCCCCCCCCGAAATCTTATAGAAGACTGTCAACAAGTTGATAAAGGACGAATATATTTTTGGAAAACTCATGAAACAAAGGCGATCAAAATATAGATTGCGATTAAATTGCTTATTCGTATGTTTATTTTTATGGGGATAGTATGTATACTCGTAAAGAAATTATGGTTTTCTGAAAAACAGTCCCAAATTTTCCCAAGTTTTTTTGCTTATAATTTGCAGAATTCTTGATATAAAACAATTTTCTTTTTAGGAAATATGACAAACAACTTTCTACATAATACCCTAAAATAAGAATTTAAAAAGTAGCTAAAATTGTATGAAAAATTAGCAGGTTTACTCAATAATGGTTCACCGCGCATGTTAGAAAGCAATCGTAAATATGCAAATATAATGTGCATAATGTGTTAGTTAAATGTATTCAGTAATTTTTGTGAAAGTCTTAAAACATAGCTTGGAAATTGTCGATGATTGAAAATTATCGTCGACAGAATAAGGTCAACATCCGTTCTTCCCAAAATGATGCAAATCGATGAGGTGCTGTATCCATATATATGTTCGTTAGTGTCAAAATAGCATATACAATGATATCCGTACAACTATAATTGGATATAGTCCATCATCTTTTTGCTTTCTTTTGAAAACAAAGGTTTTTTTCTATCGACGATAATTTTCAGAATTTTTACATACGTTACTATACAGGGTGTCCCCTCTCAACGGTGGCCAATGGCTAATTTCTAAACCGTTGGTCATAGACATATAGTTCCAATTGCAAAAATGCTTTAAAAAAGGCAAAGAATTGTTTTTTAAGCGATTTTGGTCAAAAAAATGTTTTACTAAAAAATTACGAAAATTAAATTTTTATGAGGTCCCCCGGTCCTATAAGTGATATTTAGTAAAATTTTTTCAACACTCTAGCAAGTAATACAGAAAAGGTCCCATTCATGTAACATTAAAATTGACCGAGTTATGAAACTTTAAATTTCATGACTTAAACCACTTTTCTATAGCTGAAAACGGATGAGTTCGACGGAGCTTTAAGGGAACGTACACTAAGTGCTTAAAGTATTATAAAGGGAGTCGATTTCCAACGCTGTTCAAAGGCTACTTCCTAAACTATTTGTCACAGACATATAGTTCCAATTACAAAATGTTTTAAATGAGCGATTTAACTGAAGACGCTGTCACCGTATAAGTTTAATGGTAGTGTTAATTATAATTAATTAACTTCTAGATTGGTTATTAAAATAACTGAAGACATGAATTTCAAAATTCTCTTTATCGAAAAAAATCAAATTTTGGGAAATAGCGAAAAAACTTTAAATGCATCTATTGGTTTTCATTATAAATTTTGAGATTGCATTGTTACAATAGTGGAGATTTGTATAGACTGATAGAGAAATCAAAAAGCGATAAGTCGAGTTTTGAAATTCATATCCTCAATTGTATTTTTACGTATGTTTTATTTTGTAAGCAAATGAAGCTGATTCTTTTAGTGATTTTATTTTAAAAAGGTATGTTATTTTGATAAGCTTTTATTTTATTCATAGTTTTCGTATGCAAATTTTCCTAGTTCAAAACTTATATTCAAATTTTAACTCACTTCCAAATATCTGATTGAGGTTCAATTCCCATACTTATTTAAATCCGATGACAATGTAATATTAATACGATTTTATGTGTGTTCCATTTATTTATTTTATAGGACTACATCAAATTCTATTAGGTTGAGCGATCTAATAGAGCTTTAAATATGTATCACTTTGTAACGATTTGTGACTGTTGCTTTTCATAGTTTAATTTAAAAAAATTTCTGTTATTTTTTTACTTATATTTTTAACACAAATTGCATATTTTACTTTAACATGTAAATGTCAAAATAAATTCAGAAATAACAGTGTAATTTTTTTTTTTTTTTTTTTTTTTTTTTTACTTTCAATGTTTAAAGTTAAATTTTCTATCTGATGTTTATTTTTATTTCCAGTAAATTTGTGACTGACCCCTATTTTGCAGCAAAAAAGATGCTTCAACTTTGAACAGCTATAACTCGGTCAATTTTGATCGCAGAGGAATGGGACTTTTTTTGTCTTACTTGTTAGAGTAGTGGTAAAAATTTTCTAAATATCACTTATAGGACCGGGGGACCGTATAAAAATTTAATTTCCGTAATTTTTTAGTAAAACATTTTTTTGACCTAAATCGCTTAAAAAATAATTCTTTACCTTTTTTAAAGCATTTTTGCAATTGGAACTATATGTCTATGACCAACGGTTTAGAAATTAGCCATTGGCCACCGTTGAGAGGGGACACCCTGTATACAATTAGTTAACACATTTTGTACACACTATATTTTAATTACATTCACGCTTGCGCAGTGAAACATTATTTAGTAAACACTTTTATTCTTCATAAAATTTTTTAATTAGTCATTTTTTAATTTCGATTACAAGGTAATGCGTTAAATGTTGTTTGTCATATTTTCTGAAAAGCACATTTTTTCTATTGAGAACTCTTGAAATTATAAGCATAAAGCTAGGCAAAATTTGGGACTGTTTTTATGAAATCCTTGATTTTTTTGCGAGTGAAAAATGAATGAACATAGTATATTTTGAACGCATTTTCTTCATGTGTTTTCAAAAAAAATATTAGTTTTTTTTTTTTTTTTTTTTTTTTTTTTTTTTTTTTTTTCATTTGTTGACGGTCTTTTATGGTATTTCGGTAAAAAAATGTATTTGCGGAAATATAATACCTGTACCATTCTGTTTACACACCTAGAGTTTCAGAATAATTCCTCATGCATTTTTCTAGATGTTTAACAAAATGCCTAAAATCAAAAGTGACCGGTCACTTTTGGCCATATAGCATATTTTTTTTATTAAAAAAGCATCGATAAAAACAAAGTCCCCTTCACTACTGGTTATCTTATTAAATGATTTTGAGTCATTTTTTTTACCACTAATGAAATTTCTCAAATCTGAATACTGGTTTTTGCGATCCTAACAGCTTTGAATTCAAAATTGTCAGTTATGAAACTGAATTTAAGGACACAAAAGGAAGACTAATTTTATAATTGATATTAAGTCCGTTAGTTTATTACGTTTATTCAGAAAACATGGTTGTCGAAAATAAAAATGCATTTGTTCAGATATATATATAAACTAACTTAAAGCACCAAAAGTAAGGCACCTCCAAATATAAGCCCTCCTCATATATATTGCAAGCTATGTAAATCCTGGGAAATTTATAAATTCCAACTATATCTGCTCACCAATAGTTTGGCCTATCTATCTCACTAAAATTCCAATCATAATCACCCTTTAAATTTATTACAATTTACTATCTGCTGAAGGATTCATAATTTATGTATTTTACGAAACTTGGGAATGTTTAATCAAAAAAAATAAACTGACATCAAAAGAAAATTTAATTGTTTCTGAGTTCTTATTGATTAAAAAACTATTTTCAGAAGCATGGGCAGATCGAATGTGGTCATTGTGTATCTTTTTAGAAGATTAATTTATATTTTTGCATCGATTAAGAGACATTTTTTCTCTTTCTACAGGGTTTATGGCTTTCTTATTGAAAATCGAACTCACACATATATTAAATAAGGACATTGTAATAACCCCAATCTTTGGAAATATTCTAGATTCTTTTAGTTTCCATAAATATGAAAAAATAATTTGTTTTCAATATTCAATTTAATTAGATTTATTGACTGTACTGTCAGTAACAAATTGAAAGTAAAAGGAAACATTGATCCTCGCAATATTCATTTCCAATTATAATCTGCAATATTATGGACGCTTAAAATTCAAGATAAGTATATTTTTGTGTGTTTAGATATATTTGGCGCATTATCCCTAGAACTACCAGAAATTTTACTCGAGTTTAAAAAAAATATTCCATACAGAATTTTTGTTTAAAACTATTTATCTTAGAAGAATAATAGAGAAAGAAAAAAAATCTGTTAATCTGTTATTTCTTTAACATTTTTCTTAAATTTAAGCTTAATAAATGGTAGTTCCAAAGTGTCCTTTTTTCTTTTTTTCTAAAGGGATAATCTTGGGATTATTTTGTCTAGGTAAATTTTTCATCTTGCTAAGAATTAGGAATATTTTCTTTCTTCCTTTTTTATATATTTATTTTTATCTTTAAATTACTTAATTTTATATTTTAACTTTTCTATGTTAGATTTTAATTTTAACCTTAAATTTATTCTTTTGATTTATTTAAATTTATTTTTCTTTCTATTTTAGTAAATGTTTAAATAAAAATCTCCAATTGTATTTCTTTTTATCATCATGGTTCCTTAATATCTCTGTTTTTTTTACCTAAAGACTGGATGTGAAGTTGATCTGCAACTACATTATCCACTGCGAGGCCTTATAATGTTCTATTGTCCGTTACCTGATACATATTTAGTGTATTTCAAAGAAGTTTCTGGTTGAAATAAGTATTTTGAATGTACCCATTGAGTGCAAAGAGACCGTCTTTGGCGCAGCATTAAAGTCCTTAAAATCTTCAATTCTTCTCTTGAATGTCAAATCTGCGAGGATAGAATATTTTTCTATTTTTAAAATATATCATCAGGAAATGATTATTTTCGAATTTTTCTGTGTATTCTTTTTAAAAAACGACATTTTCATTTTTAATCGACAAAATATTTCTAAGATACAGTGATACCCAACTTACGTCTCTGCGCTTTTAAATTGTCTGGTCTACAAAAAAATATTTCTTAAATTTATACACATTCTGAATTGTTTTGAAAACTTTTAGACGACATTTAGCATCTCCAATGTAACCACAGTCATCGGGGATTCATTGGATGTAGCTCAGCGAAAAATGAGAGATGCTTTGAACAGACTGTGTCCCTTTCTTTCGCAGAAACTAAAAATCATCTGGAAATCCTTTAAAATCATATCTTTAATTGTTCTTGCAACTGGACTAGTACTTCTGCGTATGGGTTAGTTGAAATTAAGATAATGTAAAAAATGTGTGAAACAGAAGTTCTGGAATTTATAAAAATTCTAATAATATAAGGTTTTTTTATGATTTTGGAAATAACACAGGGCACTCAGATTTGGGTAAAAGAATTCAAATCTGTAAATTCCGAGTACGTAACTTACGAGTATCTGTAGTTTCCGAGTACGAACCTATGATGGACAGACAGAAAACGAGTCAATGAAGGTTTCGTGAGGCGAACAAAACCTTAAAAAAGATTATCTTATTATGTTTTTCTCGTTAATATTCTCGTTATGTAATTTGTTGGAAAAATGAAAGAAATATTCCTCATAACTGTCATATCAACAAATGGGAAAAACGATAAAAGAAAAAAACATAAACACTAAAATGTTGATTTTTAACTCCAAAACAAAAACAGATTTCAACTATTATTTCACAAATTTTACAGGGCTCAATTTACGAATTTGGGGGCCCTGAGCACAGATACTTATGGGGCCCCCTTGCCCCGATATTTATAGTGGGATTGACTTAAAAAAAAGATAGTCACTAAATTAATTGTTATTGACTTTAAAATATCCATTGAAAAAATAAATACAGTGATCTACTTAACTATATAATACAAATAAATAACTTTTAAATAATTATGTCACAATTATCAAATTTAAATGAGTAGATATTTTATAATACACTGCTGTGTATTGCTAATTCTCTTTTTCTATGCAAGTCTAATTATCTGGAATGAAAAGATATGAAACAAGTAATAAATTTTGAGTTCTATAGCCTGCAATCTAGTTTCACCAACACTCAAATAATCTGAAGATAACAGGAAAAGGATTAATCAAGAATTAAAAATACAGCACATTTTTAAACTGATAAAGATAAACGAAAATATTCATTACAATAAAGTAATAAATGGATATTTCAGACAAATTATACTGCATTATAAAAATACAATATGAACATAAAAGAATGTAGAATGAAATGTAATGAAATGAATGAAATAAATGAATTCCATTAGATATAAAAACTACACCAGACAAAAATTGAAAAATCTTCATCCGGATTGTGGGGCCACTAAAATTCAGGGACTTTGGGCCCGTGCCCCGAATGCTCTGCAATAAATCTGGCATTGAAATTTTAACGTATTCTTTTCACGTGAAACAAAAAAAAACATGCATAAAACAAAAGGAAATGAAGTACCATAACAGCGAGCCGCTCATAGGGGAAAATATCACAGGAGCATTTGCCAAAAGCATGGGTAAAATATAAAACATTAATTTACCGATTTATAACACACAAATATATAACTATTATATTATATAAATATATTAACCTATTATTTTAACTAAATGTATTAAATTAGAATTCTATTCAGCGTCATCACAGTATTTAGAAGTAAACTTTTGAAAACAGTAATACTCATGAAAAGAATTGAGTGTTTTGCGTATTCATTCAAGCATGCAATATATATGCATGAATTGAAATATTCAGCTACTTAAAAGTCAGTACATTTGTTTCATCTACATTTAGAACCGAATGAAATTAACCGTCATTTAGTATGCGGAAGAAAGTAGATGGTACTTACATTATATAATGATTGTGCAATTACAGGATGAATATAAATATGATTTAAAGTAAAATTTTCTACTTTTTTCGAATTATTTACATTTTTGTCGTTAAAAATGAAACATATACAGATTATAAAATTATTTAAATTTTCTGCTTTAATAAAAGTTCCAAAATAGAAGATCATTTAACATACAATAATTTCATCGCCATAAAAAAATAAAATCCTTCTTAGTATATGTCATTGTATATGGTTGAAAGGCAAATTAAATTTTACTTAACTAAGGGGCTCTGCTCCTATCAGATACGCTCTTCAACACCCGCTGAGAAACGTAAACTCTAAAAATAAGCTAATTTCATCGGCTTTTTAAAGATTGTGAAACATCAATCTATATATCTATCTACATATATTTTTCTTTTAAGTGGCGATTTCCCTGTAAATGGGTTTCCATTCATTTCCTTTTGACTGGGAAATTTTAAAGTCGAATCAGCTGCTGTGAAACATCTGCTGGCTAATACATGTCTGGTTAAACAAGATCAGTTAAACAGCGAAATGCACGGAGTCTTTGTATCCTGGTATTTTTTTAACCTCGGTGTAAGTTTTTTTTTTTTTTTTTTTTTTTTTTTTTTTTTTTTTTTTTTTTTAACGTTTTTATAAATTAAGAATCATTTAAGAATTTTATTTAAAATTTAAAATTATTTTTTAAAATTTAAGAATTTTAAATTTATTGTTTATATTTTATTAAATTTTCAGTAGATTTTTTGGTCTCTTTTTAATATTCACGTAAAAATATTTTTGCTGTTTGATAGAAATTATTATTTGTGTCCCTTCAGAATTCACAGCGACAGTTAAAAAGATCCTAGCAGAATATGACGAAAATGTCTCGTCTCTCTCTCTATGTATATATATTTACTTTAATTGTTGTCAATATTACTTGGTAATTTTAATTATGATGTGGTTTCCTTTTAGTTGCATATTTTCGCGCACATTAATGAATTTATTTGCTATATGCGTTATATTTTAAAGGTTTTCTTTTGCTTTTTTATATTTAAGTGAAGGTCCTTTTATTGCTAGAAAGGAAACATTTTTTATTTCCGCTGACTTAGAATTGACTTTAGAATTTAAGAAATGTGAAATGTCTCACGTGACTCACGTAAATGGATTTTTTTTATTTTTAACTATCTGCAACATTATTTTTTGGCTATTTTAAATATGACGTAATTTTTTTCGACTTACGGCGGTTAATTACGATAATTTTATGGTAGCGTTATTATTTCAACATTTTCTTCCTCTTTTAATATTCAAGTGTAAATATAGTTTTGTGACGTAATTTCCAGTATTTCGTACTTTTAACTTGAAAATATTCAATTCTCATTTGATTTATTTTCCTGTTTGTGATAGTCGCGTGTAAATATTTTTTAATTAAAAGGAAAGATTATTTGTAATTATTTGAGAACAATATAAAATTATAGCCTTTTCTAAAATATGTAATAAATGTCTCTCAAAATTCTGAAAATTTGAATTTAAAAATAGAAATATATCCTCAAAAATGAATGAAATTAAAAAATATACTTTCTATACACCAGGACTTCTAATGTATAAAATTGTCTAAAATTTTTTTTAATTCCTATGTATAATTTTTAATACTATAAAACTTTACAATGGAACGATTTTGACAAAATTTAACATTAAATATCTCTTTAAATAATTATCCGATTTAAAAACAGTTAACATCAACATATTTATCTAACATTTCTGTACAATAATACCAATTTTCATATTTTCGTTTGTAATAGATTTTATAATATTAAAGAAGAAATACCCTAAGCCACGAAAAATGCATTGTCAGTGGCGATGACAGCATTTGTTACTTTTTTTAAATAATGAGATTCATTTATTAATTCTATTAATTTATTTGTCTTATTTAATTAAGTTATTGGGTAAAAAATATATGATTTAGAAATTAATTTATTTTTATTTATAATAATATCTCATTTGAAGTAAGTTATGCAATTTTGATAATAAAACATCACCTTTTCATATGCTTATTATCTGTAAAATGTAATTTAAAATACGTTTCTATACCATATATCTGTCTTGTTGTATTTTCAAATTTTTGAGATGCCTCCGGTTATGAAATATTCTCTAATGCGCTGTTTCATAACCGATACTAATTAGTGTTTTTTATTCCTCAAACTGAAATTTGTTTTACCCGAAAATGCAAATCTTGAAATAATTGGATTATTATTGATATTCTAGCAAAATTTTTTAACTTCATTTAATTTTTCATTATTTTCAATTAAATTTTCAGTTTTAAAAACGTTCTAGCATTATCAGCAAAGAATTATGTAAGAAGTTAGAAGCTAAAATATAATTGAAATAATGTTTGCTAATTATCAGCTTAAAAAGTATATGTCGCGCAGTTTAACACATTTTTTCTACTAACCTTTCCTATCTAGATATAGCTGCGGTTATATTCATTAGTTATAATTAGCATGCATTCCATAATATTTCCTATTAAATACATATAAGGTAAAGCATATGTTAGGGAATAGTAAATTTAATTGCTAAAATAATTGCATTACTTCAATGTAATAATATTAACTATTTCAATCTATTTTAACTATTCTATTCCCCAAATAAAAAATAACGAAAATGACCATAATTAAATATTATGAATAATTAAAAAATATATACTTCACTATTTTATATTTGAATCCCAGGAGCAATTGCAAGGTCTAACCATATTGCAATTAATATATATATATATCTTATAAAGAATGTATGTGAAGTGTATTTAATAGTTAAGGAATTTCATTTTCAAAATAATAATGCAATAAATTTAAAAAATAAAGTAAGGTTTGTGAAAAAATGGGTTCTTCACTTTAGCGTAGTCTAAAAATTAAACAAATGACCCAAAAAATAAATTAATACGTAAATGGAATAACATTCTGTAGTTTGTGGTTTTATATACCTATATATATTCTTTAAAAAAAGGTATTGTAAATAAATTGTTTTTATTAATACTTTCCAAAAAAGTTGAAAAGTGATTATGCAGTTTGTCTGCCTGTCTGGCTACGCTCTAATGTTTTGGGATTTATAAAATTTAACAAACTTTATTTAGAATCACCTAAGCATTTTTGGTATTGTGTAACACGTATGTGGAATCAATAGTTCATTTACAAGGATACTTAAAAGAATTCCATTACATTATTGTATATAAGGAAAAGTCGTTTGTAAAGCATTTTAGTGACGTTACGGCATTTCAAATGCATTGAAACTTATATAAATCATTGAATATTTCACTATAAAATGATTACGATAGAATAGGTCTCTGAGAGCATTTGTGGTTCATTGACAAGGACACACAAAATGAATTGATTACAGTAATGTCTTTGAATATCAATTGCTTGAAGTGTGTTTTTAATTACGACATGCGCTTTTAAATTTAACTACTTTTTTGTATTTTATTAGTTGTATATAAATTATATTCCTCATATGCAGGGCTTCACAAAAGAATTTAAATGCTGTTCTCCGTATTAGGGGGAAATAGCTGAAGGAAATTTCAACTAAAATATATATCTATTTCTTCAATGAACAAAATTTTGGTATGCATGTAATTAATTGAAACTAATCTATACATCTTATAAAGAATGGTTTAAAGAATTAGGGTAATTCATCGATTTTAGATGGAAAAGCTGAAATTGGATTTTCAAGTGTGTTATACATTTCAGTCTGGTTGAATGGACATAAAAATTTAGTTTATTAAACGGTGCAGTTTTGTTACTTTATTCTAAATGTGTTGAAAAGTACTGTATAATATTTAATTCAAGAATGATTTTTTTCTTTCTTGTGTTTAGTTTATTTATAAAAATTCCAAAAATTAAGCGAATTATATTTACTTCAAATAAAATCACTTATTTTGCTTGTTATATAATTCGAAGAAAATTCCATATTCGAAAGCTACTGCACTGTAAAAAAAAATCTGTAAACCTACAAAACTAGTTTTTGTAAAGCTGCAGAAATCTGCAAGTTTACTAAAATTTTATCTGTATCCGGGGTATTATATTTACCAGCGCATAGTACAAATACATGAAATATCTTAGTTTCACCTGTCAGCCAATCAGAAAGGGCTTCAGTAGTGACGTGATCATTGTTTACGCGACCACATGAGCGTAAAAGACTTCCATCTTGAATTCCTTATTGAGAAAGATTTCTAGTTAAGAAGTAAGTAAATATTTATTCTTAATGTGTTAATTTTTTTAACCTCTTGAGTCCTGATTTCACCCCCAGGAGACACTAATGAACACTCTTTAAATTAATTAAAATGCTTGTAGAATTGTTAAGATTACTTTTAGACTTCTTTTAATGAATGCGTGCATATTATAAGCGTCGATATACTTACTGATACATTTTTGGAGATTTTCATAAAAATTTTAAAATGTTTTTTGTGGTCCATCGTAATATTAGTCTCAGGATTGAGGAGGATATTTCCGTTCTACTTGATTCATAATAACTAAAAATAGAAAACTCTGATAAGATTGTTTGATTTTTTGTTGTAATGCAGCGTGATCTAGCAAGTGAATCGTTCTATTATTTTCTGTTAATTACATATATATCATTGTCAGATAACTATTCTATACGTGGGGGTTTATTACAAGTACGAAATTTCTAATGTAACAAATCAAACTTCCCTTCTCTTTTTCTGAAATTCCCCATACCCTTTTTGCCTCCTTCTCAAAAATACAGCAGATTAAAGAGTTTAAAACTTTTTTTCTACTCTATTTGTTACTTTATAGTAAATAATTAATCCTAAATTTCATTAGCAATTGATTACATCCGTTTCATTTCATTAAAAATTTTATCTGAATTTCACCCTCAAAATTTCGTTTTTGAATTTTCTCCATAACATACAATAACAGAACTTTAAGTTAGAACTTTAACAGAAGTTTTAAAACTCTGTAAAACTTTTTAATTTAAAATAAACAAAATCTGCTTTATGTGTTATTTTATTTTTATAATAAATTGCTAAATAAGATTTTTCTTACAATTCGAAATTTCCATTTCCCCGTTCCTCCCTCATCCCTTCATATTGCGCGCTATGCCATATATTCTAAGCGCGCCTCATAAAAAACGCATAGAATTTTTAAGTCTATAAAACTCTGTAGAGCCCACTGGTGGAGGGGAAGGAGGTCAAAATCTGAATCAATTAGGGGAAAGTTAAAAATTGTTTATATCCCTGTAGGTCTAGAATAAATATACTTTTTCTAATAAGTTTTTCTCTTCCTTATTAGGTTAGCGTTGGAAAAATGTGTGTAGATTTATAATCGAAAAAACGCTTTTATTAATTATGATAAAAATATCTAAAAAACTATTATCAAAAGCATTCTCAATTCAAATGTTATAGAGATTAAAATTCTGAATAAAATGAGTACCAATATTTTTGAATTTTTAGAATTCTACTTCAAAGTTTACCTAAATTATTACTAAGCAAGAGCTTTAAACCCCAACAGACGAGGTTATCAGTTCAAAGTGCTTCTAATTTTTATGTGCAAGTATTTTTTAAAGATATTAAAGTATTATTTAGGGTGGATATATTAAGAATTACGTGTTAACCTCATGAATACGGGTTATAGCCCAAAAATGGTCTATGAAAAAAAAGTCCAATGTCGCAACTTATTATGAGAAAGCTAGAAAGTGTTTTAATCTATTCGAGATAAATTTGTAATACAGTAAGTTTCCTCCTACTGCCAGAAGAGCTTTTGCTTCTACGAACTTATCAATATCTTAAAAATTGCATTTTTCGTTATTTTTATAATATTTCAAAAATGATTCGTAAGTGAGGGTAAACATTGTTTATTATATTCGATACTTGAAATACGTGTATATAGAATGAATAGCAGTGCATATCTATTATAATTAAGGAAATTTAAAAAAAAAAAGTGCGAGAAATATTTGTGTGTGTGTGTGGGGGGGGGGGGGGGATGGGAACAAACAAATGAGTGTGCAGAAGCTTTTTCGATAGAGGAAATTCAAAGTCAATTAGTAGCACGATTCTAACCTTCGATATTTTCCATAAAAGACAAAGATAGTTTAAAAAAAAGGATTTTCGACTAGTATACGACCTTTTTAAGTAAACCTTTAACTCACGTTACTTATCTCACACGCCGATGCTCCCCCCCTCCCCCCGCCAATTTTTACAGTTTAACTACAAACGCTACCGAAGTTTTCTTTTATTTGAAACTTTTATATTATCATCAGAGTCTTTTGAATAGGTGGGTTTTTATTATAAGAGACCTGCACAAGATGTTTAGTACAAAAATTCCATCCTATAAGTTTATCGAGCCTTTTTGTCATCTTTCGATGGAGACCGCTTCAAAGTAGTTGTATGACAATTTCTGTCAAGTTAAATTTATAAAAATGTCAAATTTTGGAATATTGAAATAAAGTATTGTAGTCTTAACATAAATTAAAACGATGCTTTAAGTTTGGTGATATCATTTGCCGCGCATAAAACAGATATCATTCATGCATAAAGCCCTGGCATAATTACAACAACATCGTAAAGGCTTGAACAATTTAAAACATGTAAAACAAATGGAGGTTGGGCGGATTGATAACTTGGTCTCTCCTTGCATCAATATTTTGTTAACAAAAGGCAAAATTTTGAAATAGAATTCGACAAAAATATGAATATGGGTACTCGTTTTATTTTTAATTTCAAATTCTAAGACATTCGTCTTGACAATGTTTTTGATAGAATCGGTTCTTTTGAGATATTCCTAAAAAATTTTTTTAAACAATAGTGTTTTTTCGGCAATAAATGTGTACCTATTTTGTATAAAATTGACCTCGAACGACGACGGGTAATCAGTATGTTCATTCTAGACAACTGAAGGGATTAAAACAACTTAGTTTTCACCTAATTCATTTTGAGTTATACTTCTGACCACTAAGCTAAAATTATTAAACAGAGCTCTGACATTTAATGTTCAACAAAAATTTTAATTGTAGGGGCTCATTTTATTCAGAACTTTAACCCTTAACTGCTGAGACAAAATTACTGTGAGTGGTGTGTCAGGCAGATTAATCTAAAGATGAATAAAATATTAAAGTAACTCTCAGAGATACTGTTTTTGTATTAAACTTTATATACAAGGCTATTATAAATAAAATTCAGCTATTCAAAATTCTCTAACGATAGTAATAGGCCTCCAAACGAAACAAAATTTGACCAGAATCTACAGTTACGCTGAAAATTACGAGTTAAACTCTGAAACTTGAAAAACTCGGCGGTCTGTGTGACCGCTAATAGCAATTAAGTAAAAAGCTCTACAAGATTTGTTTTAATGTTTTTGATAGTTGTTTTTGAGGTATTATTAAGGTATTAAAAAAGGGTGTTTTTATTTTAATTATTTTTATTGTAAATCTATATACATTTTCTAACGCTCCCCTAGTAAGAGAAAGAAAAATTAATATATTCATTCTAGACATAAACTGAAAAGATTTGAAATGACTAAATGTTTCCCCTTAATAACGAATTCCACCAACTAAGTACTGGGCTATTAGTATTTTACGTACATTTGTAAATTTTTAGTAATGTAAACAAGTCATCTAATAAATCTCCCCTATAAAAAAATGCTTATCTTTTTGGCCCTTTAATATCTAAAGTTTAAAATCTTAATAATCTATTGCTATTTAAAAATCTTTTCCTGATTTATGTTACTTTATTGTAAAAAAAATAATAATCGATGAAGAACTCTTAACTTGTTTGCTTTTCATTTTTGTGCACTATTTGTAAATCTTTAATATGGTAGATTATCAGTCGTTTTGTGACTCCCCCCCCCTTTAATAATAAATAAAATATAATTATCTTTATCTCCTATTTTTACTCGCAAAATTTAAACTTTTTAAATGTATTCATCTTTTTACTCCTTTATTTATTACTTTATTATAACAGCAGTTAATCACTTGAAATCCTCCCTCAACCCAAGATTTTTATACTTGATACATCTTTTATATTCTGATAATTTCATAGATTTAAACGTGTAGCTCAATTATATGTCTGTTAAATTTGTGATTTATTTATTTTTAAATTAATTTTAGGGGAAGTTTTATCTCTTTTTAGAGGATATTAGCCGTACGAAAATGATGATGAAACCTTAGTTTTGAGAGCAGGAGATAGTATGGAATATATATTTTTTAATGTATCTTTTCAAGTTTGTTTTTAAAACCATATTCAATCAGTGAACTCAAATGAACCTTTCAAACAAATTCCATTTGAATGATTTTTTTCTATTCTACTGCCTAAAAAATTAAATTGTTAGATTACAAATGTGTTAAATTTGTGCGTTTTTAATATTATTAATTTAATTATTCATACAGAAAATATTAATTTCGTTATGGAAAAGTAGTCAGAAATAAATATTGATGAAATTTTGTCGGTTTATGTGCAAAATGTTTATATACTGAAGCCGGCACGTGATAAGATAAATTACGAAGAATCGTATTTGAAAGTTATTTCTAAAAACAGAATATATCGGCCATTTAAAATAGTTTATAAACAAATATAATTTTAAAATGGATTGTTTCCATAAAACGTTCTAAAAATTGAAGGTGTGCGATGTTTAGAAGTTAAAAAAATTAACAGTAGCAACAATTGCAAGTCCAGAATTTCATTTCAAATTTCAAAGCGTTACCATTCACAAGATGTCAGCGTTACGCACAGATGTTTGTCCTTGATAATATAGTTTTTTTTTTTTTTTTACATCAAAATCTTGAGTTACTTATTTGCTTTTCGAAATAGAAGTTTTTCACCCTTAAATACGCTTATACCTGAACCAAACAAGTACTGAATTGTTCGCTAAAAAAGTTAGCATATAATATTGAAATTCCAAAACTATAGTGTATAAAATTAAGTGTACGGGGGGGGGGGGGAATAGGAAAGATGGGACAATTTTTATGAAAATATTTTTTACCAATTATGTTTCGCAAATATAAAGTGGAAAATTTCAGAATAACATTTTGAAACATTTGAACACACTTTAAAATTATAAATTTTTTGATTATAAATAAAGTTTTAGACAAATAAATCAATTAATTTAATTAGAAGGTCCCATCCCTCCCTCACGTAAGAGAGGAATGGGAATGGTTTTATAATGAAAATTCATATTTAATTTTCAATAGTGTTGTAGAAAAAACGGCAAATACAGTGTGATATTGACATTTCTAGGGTTTATTGTAAATTACAACAATTATTTTATGTTAAATTCTGTTTTGTGAAAATTAAATCTAATGAAAAGTATTCTTATATACAGCTACTGCCGCCAATTGATTTTGGAGGATATAAAATAATGGATAAAGGTACATACAAATAATATACTGACATACAAACATTAAACGCAATAAACCCAACTGGAGTAAAAAAATGAACCAGAGCCAGGAATCGAACCTGGACCACAACATTCAGGCTGTTGCTCTATCCACTTTCCGGCCGATGCCTGAGTTTGCGAGTTGTCCCGTCATCCTAGGCTGTCTAAATTATGGAAGATAACTTTCCCAAACTTCGTTTATTTAGTGAGAAACTCAGACTCAGCCGTCACCTGAAGTAGCTTAGTGGATAGAGCAACAACCTGGAATGCTTGGTATCGGGTTTGATTCATGGCTCTGGCTAATTTTTCATTCTAGTTGGGTTTATTGTATTTAATGTTTGTGTGTCAGTATATTATTTGTATGTACCTTTTTATAATTTTGAGGTATTTGTAAAATTCATTTATTCAATACGAAGATGAATGTAAATTTTGTTATAATATCACATTCATTATAAATTTTATTGACTATTTCTTTACTTTCCATGTTAACATATAACTTTCTTCTATAGATGCATGAGAAACTGAAGTTCAATTTAAAATCAGTGCGATTTTCTCTGACGGTGAAAAATTGATAAAGTCAGATGAGGAAAAAGAATATTGTCTATGAGAAAATTCCTCCCCATACCTCACTTGGACCTTTTAATATGTTCTACAGCCCTGAAATTTTCACATATCTTAAAATAATATCAGTTTATCAATCATTTTTAACAGTATCTTAACAGGTATATAAGCTTGATTATTGATATTTGAAGAAAATGTATTTCCAAATCTACTATAAATAAGTATGATTTTAATGGGTATTTGTATAAACTCAAGTTATGTAATGTTTGTAAAATATGAGTCATATTAAAAATGTATGTGTAAATCATTTTTATTATATAGAATGTAATAAATCGTTATTTAGAAATAAACTTTATTTATATTTCATTGTATTATGTCATTTAATCACATTGTAATTATTGGTTGTACATGTATGCATATTGCATTTATAATAAAAATAACTATTCATAATATTTTCCAAAGCATTTTATACATTTCTATTTGTTTCAGTTCTAATTTCCATACATTGCCTGCTTTTAGAAAGTCTTCTTAGCCATCTCTAGCATACTGATAAGCACAAAAAAAAAGTGAAACCTGCCCATAATGACTGTCTATATGCCTTATATAGATTTTTGAGCACATATGTTAATGTGTGTACATCATCTCTGTTATATGCAATTTTTTGAGTTAGAAATTCTAATTCCAGAGCAGAATTAACCACAGTTGAATCCTACAAAATTCATGCATTTAGATCCATTCTTCCGGATCTTTAAGCCAGTTTAGAGTTTTAAAATTGTGGCCCTATGAATAATTAAAATTTCCTTTTCATTATTTCAATTTGAAACATAACTATCAAGCAAATAAATTATTAGAAAATGTCTAATGTATTAAGAGTAGACAATGCAAGAAATTTGTGAGGAGAAAATTGAGGAAAGAGACAATAAAATAAATAAAATGAAGAAAGTTCCGAGTGATTAATGACAACTATACGGAATATTCAGCAAAAAATAGAATAATACATTAAAAAAGATATTTTCTTAAATATGGCATTCAGGTAAAGAAATTTTTTTTTTACAGATGTGAGTTTTCTCATATCTAACATACAAATACTTACAGCAATTGCCGTGATATTACTGAAACACATGTCAGACCATTTTGCTTATTTTGTAAAGAAATATTTTGATACATGAGGAAAACTCCAGTGTGAGTATTTAAAACTATAAAATATCAACTTCATATTGAAAAAGGAATACTTTAACAACTCCAATTAAAATAAGTATTAGCATGCAAAAAACAATTACTTAAAATCTTTTCGAAATACTGCTGAAAAACTATTAGTTAGGATGAGCGAAGCGAATCCTCTACTAGGCCACTCAAATTACAATTTGTCGTACACTTTACAAAAAAACTATTCAATATTTTGACTTCAAATTAAACACAAAAATAAAATATGATCTGTAGATTTGCAGAATATAATTTTTTTTACAGTAAAATGTTAAAAAAATATTATTTTAATTAATTTATTTTACATGCATTTCCAATACGGACGCATTTTAGCAAATAAATAAAAAATGAAAAGCGTATATTTTCAGAAAAAAAATATATAAATCATGGAGTAAGTGATTATAGATAGAATCACGATTAATTTAATAAATAAAATATGTTTTCATTATTCAGCAAAATCGTTTGCACAAATGACACTTAAACATTTTAAAAGAATTGTATTATGGATTTTTTTTTTTTTGTAAAGTGGCAACAAAAGAATTGTAAATAAATAAAATGAATTGTTAAATTTGTTATATAAATGAAAAATTAAAAGAATTGCGTGAACTTGTTGCCTCGATTCAAGCTCTTTATAAATGTACTAAAGGAAAAGTTGGCCGATTCAGAAATGACAAGTGGACTTCAACCATTTCTTACTTTATCATTTGTATCGAAAGTAATGTTACGTTCTTATTTGTGGACCGAAAAAGGTTTAGTGAACGGGACTTTAGACTTTGTTGCACGTATTAAAGAAAATTACAAGCCACCAGACTAGATACCGCGAATAATCATGGATAAATTTGAATACTACAATAATTTAACTTAAAAGAATTGGTGCGTACCAATTCCCTCAATACAGTAGACTCCCTCAAGTCCGCACAGCTTGGGACCAGAGATTTTGCGGATTTTAAAATTTTGCGGATTTCTGGTCATTGCTTTGTTTACATTTTTTAAACAGTAATTTGAATGCAATTAATAATCCAATTGAAATTATAATGTATGCTTACAATATAATAAAATATTAAAGTAAGTAATAAACTAAAATAATAAAAAATTAGATCATTTTTAAAATGATTAAAATATTAAAAACAAAGGTCTAATTAATAATGTGTGATTAAGTGTTCATTATAAAGATGAAATGTATTTTGAATAAATTATTCAATGAAACGTGCCTCATAAATAATGTATAATACTAATTCAGATCAAAATAATAAAGTAAGGAGGTTTTATTCCAGGTTTAGCCACACTTAGTGACAAAAAAAAAAAAAAAAAAGCTTGATTAAGACATATATATTTGGTAAGATTTTGATTATCATTGATAACAGGAATATCTTGAATTTTTTCAAAAATAAATTTATTTTTCCTTCAAGAGAAAACATTAAGACAGTAATAGTAAGAAAAATTACAAATTAAAATATATTTGGAATTGATATAAAACAAAAAAAGTAAAATTTTGTCCTTATATCTGAACTGAATGCTTCATTGTTTACATCCGTAAATTATGTGCGGATTTTAGAGAGTTGCGGATTTTAGGTTTGCGGGTTTGAGGGAGTCTACTGTAATTGAATTCTGGAAATATGGAAGCATAAATTGCTCAAGGAAAGAATTTCTTCTGCAGTTAGCTTTTGCTGTTACAATTCATAAATCCCAAGGTTTAACATTAGATGAAGCAGTTGTAGATATTGAGGATATATAGGCACCAGTTGGCTTAAAAACGTACGTAACGTTGTCAAGAGGGAAAATCCTTCAAAATTAAGCATTCAATAGAAATCTTCCTTGCGAAAAATTCTTTAATATCAAAAATTCTGATGCACTAACATGTATAAAAACGAAGAAATTAGACTAAAAAGTTTTACAGTTAAAAATTCATAGTATCGACGAGAGCAGATTTCAAATGCTTTTCCAGAAAATAGGATTTTGAAGAAGTAACTTTCTTCAAGCTTTCTTCAAATATATTATTCTAAAATAGCTATCAAAGATTATTTGATGTTAATTACAAAGATTGGAAACATGCATATTTCAAACAACTTTAAAAAACACCTGTGGCTACTAGAAATTGTAAAAAAAAATCGTTAAAAGAATTTTTAGTTGAAAATTTAAAAATATTTTGTAAAAGTTTGCTTCGAAAATATTTTTTTATGCCAGTCTTACATCATAAATAGAAAATTCCTAGGAAATTGATAGTTATTTGGCTGAACTTACATTTGTAGAATTAAAATGCGCCAAAACATAAAGTAACGTTTTTGTTTAATAAAGATGCAAAAATAATATTAAAAAATATTGTTACTTTCAAATATATGCTTTATAAAAAAATGCTTCGCGAATCCAAACAAAGCATGGCTTTTGCTAGTAATATTATTGCAAAAATTTTATAGTTACAAATTCTTTTTGGTAAGTGTAAATATTTTATATACAATGCTAAGAAATCATTAGCAAATTTACGCAACTCTTGTGCTATTGTAAAGAACTGTCTGGCGATAATACAAAAAATGTTTTAGATACAATATAAAATAATTTTTTGTAATTTTTTTCTCTGTCCCTTAATCAAGTTATATTTCCAATGATTTTTAATACACCTTCAAGGGATTTTTTAGTATATTTGCTTACAATTTTTTGTGGATTTGTAAAGGATTTTACGATACATTTATTATTATTATTTGGAATGCATACTAAGTATTTTTCTATTTTATCAAAAAATGCAAATTTTATTAAGGATATTTGATAAATTACATAAAACACTTAGTGTGCATTACTAAACAAAAATAGTAAATGTATTTTAAAGTCCTTCACAAATCCACAAAAAATTCTTAGCAACTGTACAAAAAAAAAAAAAAAAAAAAAAAAAATCCTTTGTAAGTGTACTAAAAATCATTAGAAAACCTACAAAATATTTTTAGGAAACACCCTTAAAATTAGTTAGCACGTTTACTAAATAATCCTTAGTAAATTTACCAAAAAGTATTTAGTAAACTCTCTAAAAAATCACTAGTAAGTATACTAAACAATATTTAGTACCTTTACTAAAATTAATTTGAGAAACTCCCTTAAAAATTCTAAGTAAATCTCCTAAACAATCCGTAGTAAGTTTACGAAGAGTTTTTTGGAAAAACTAAAAAATCTAAACACTAAAAAATCTTTACTACGTTTACAACATAACCATTGGTAAGTTTACTAGACATTATTTACTAAACTCCCTAAACTATCGTTAGTAAGTTTACTAAACAATATTTAGAAAATTTGCGGAAGTTTCTTTGGAAACCTCCCTAACAAATCATTAGTAAGTTTACTAAACAATATGTAGTAACAGTTACTAAAGAAACTTTAGAAATTTTATCTGATTTTGTTTGGCTGCGGTTACATAAAAAGTTCTAGGCATCCCAGTTTCCAAGAAAATTCTTAGTAACCTTGCAGAATTTTTTTTTACAGTGTGGTACAAAACGACTGGAAAATAAAGTCAAATTTTAAATGATATATATAAAATTATTAGAGGGCTTAGAGGGCTATCTAAATAATAAAATCAGTCCAAACTTCACAAATCTTTGGTTCAAACTATGAATAGACATTAAATTTCAAGTCATTTGAATGATAAGTTTATGAATTATTGACATTTATTATTCAGTTCTTCTAAAGTTAAATTACATTTTAAAATTTTTATTAATGTCTCCTTAAATTATACTCCTAACGTACTAATTTTTTACGTAGCAATAATAGTAAAATACCCAAACATAAATATGTTGAATTTGCAAATTTTATAATTTCATGATATGAATTACCAATTATGAAACTAATATTCGAGAAAATTATGAATTGCAACATATATATATATTTTTTTTACAGATTTAGACTTATCAAGTCCTGATTTATGGATATTCAAAATTTCCAATTCTTCTTCCAAGTAATTTTCAAATTATGCTTAAAAATGGTGGTTTAAGGGGCCATCAATGATAGAAGCAACTAGATATTTTGAAACTTCTCATGCTATCTTGTTATCTAGCAGTCTTCAGTGACTGCTTGAGTGGAGACTAAGGTGCCTTAATCAAGAAGTGGTCTCTCTTGGTCAACAATCGTGTATCGAACTTTAATTTGGATACAGTCCCTAAAATATGCCCATTTCAAAATAATTAATTTCTCGGAAACATATTATACGAATTGCATGAAAATATTTTTACGCTGATTGAAGAATGTAGAGTTCATTTATGCTGTCAGAATTGGATACTACAATTGGGAAAAAAAGTTAGGGTTTATTTTAATATGTAAATAGCCCCCTAAGCAAAGTTTAAGTATAATATTAAAAGTAGACATCCTTCTCAATCGTTTGGCACCAGTAACTTTGTTCTACAATATTTTTTTCCTGGGTTAGTAGTGCTGTTTACTTTTTTTAACAAGACTACACAATCTAAGATATCAAAAAATTACAATAATAAGGTTTATATATCGTTAACTCTTTATATATAAAAATTATTGCACAAATCAAACTATGTTTAATTTCATTTGAAATTAAATTTATATATCATTTTTGATATCAAATGATGTTTAATGGTGTATTAAAATATTTCAAAGTGACGTTTTTTCTTTTTCCCTTATTTGTTTAATTCTTTGAGGCACAAGTAATTGTGTTTCTATAATGATTAATATTTTATGTCCTTTTACTTTAAAGTACCATTGAAATAATTTGTTATAAAATTAATTTAATGTATTCATTAGTTGAAATACGGTTTAGAATGAATTAAAGATATTTCATTAGTATTTTTTTTTTTCTAAAAACGTTATAGGTTGCACAAAACAAAAATATTTTTAAAAGAATGGTTTCTTTTGTCTTTGCATTTTTCAGCTTTTTTTAATGTCGAAAGATTAGAGGAGGCGCGAGTTCAGAAATATTTCTATATTTCTTTTATAAATACATTGTATTTCTACAATTCCTAACCCTACAAAATACTAAAAAAAGATTTTAATAAAAAATTTCATTGTTTCACAAAATCCCAATGAATTCAAATTTGATTAATTAATTTCAATTGGCAAAATCCTTCTAAAATTCATTAAAAGTTTGTACAAATGTCCTAGTGTAGTTTTAAAAAAATCACGAAAAATACTTGGGACATAAAGATTTAAGTCACACCAGAGTATTCGAAAATAATAATTTTTACAAAAAGATAAGAAATTTTCGGTAACCAAATTTCTTTCAAAAGTTTAAAATATAAAATTTTGCTTAAAAATTCAGGCAAATATCTTGTTTAAAATTAGTTGGTATATAAAGCATCTCACCACACTTCAAAGGGTTAAACTTAAAGAGCAAATTACTTTAGCTGAATCCAGGGCACAATAATCTTCAGATTTTCTAAAAAAAAAAACCTGTTATCCCATTAAACTTTTTTTATTTATTTATGCTTATAGAAGAAATATGTATTTTTTTGTGTGTGTGTTGGTTTGATTTCAAAATCTAGCTTTCAAGCAATGGTTTTCATGGAAATAACTTCTTGTGGAAAAGCATTTTTCACAATTTCTCGAATTTAAGTTGCTATAACTCAAGAACAGTTAAAGATAAATGCTTCAAATATGGAACAAGACATTTTTGATGGTTTTACTTTAATTTTGTTTCAGAAAATTTGAATAAAAAATATTTACTTTTGAAAATGTGATTCTTAAAATAAAAGTTGCATTATTTTTATATTTTTATTTTTAATATTTTTATTTCTTTAAAAAATAATAATTTTTATAATGCTGAATCAAAATTAAAATTAATGTATTTCTGCTTATTTAAATGCAAAAAAAAAAAAAAAAAAAAAAAAAAAAAAAAAAAAAAAAAAAAAAAAATGCAAATAATATTTTGGATTATAACGATATTAATTCATCGCATTATTTTTTTTTGTAAAACATTACCTCTATCATGACCTCATGATGGTTGACCTCCACAAAAAAATTTAAACTTTAACTCAATAATTAAGAATTAAATGTGTCCGGATCCCTTTAAAATTAATAACTAACAAATCATAAGAATTAATTATTGTTATTTCGGTAAATATTTATTAAACAACATTTTAATCGAAATTTATAAAAATTGTTTGCTCACCCATTTTTCTTTTGAAAACTATGAAAAATAATCAGTCGACAAAATAATCAATATAAACATCCATATGGAATAAAAACTTTGAATATAAGAGAGCCGATGATTTCATTCAAAGTAAATGTTGAAATTTGCACTCTATCACTTTATACTTAGCGGAAAATCTTAACAAAATTTCCCAATCGTTACGTTTTCATTGTTCGATGAGTTTTGGTTAAAACTTAACATTTCTCATTAACGGTTCTTGAGTTATAACAATTTAAATCCGAGAAATTGAGAAAAAAACGCATCATGAAGAAAAATGCATTTTTAAAAGAAATCATTTCAATGACAACCATTGCTTAAAAACTAGACTTCGAAAATAAACCAGAACGAAAAAATCAATGTTTCTTTTTCTAATTAAAATAGAAGCATGATTTAAGCATGAGAAACAGAAAGTAATTTTTAATGCAAAAAATTTATAGGGGGGAAATTTGAAGATTTTGTTTCTCCCTTAAAGTAAATAAATGCCAATCATAAGAATTAGCTATTATCATTTCGTTATATTTTTATAAAATAAGCATTGTAATAATCGAATTTTATTAAAATTATTTACTCACCCATTCCTCCTTTGATAACTGTATAAAGTAATCAATGGATAGAACAATCAATATAGAGATCCATACAGAATAACAACTTTGAAGAGTGCCGATGATCTTATTCAAAATAAATGTGGAAATTGGTATTCTATCACTTTATACTCAGCGGAAAATCTTAACAAAATTTCCCAATCGTTACGTTTTTATTGTTCGATGAGCTTTAGTTAGAATCTCCGAAAGAAAGAGAAAAAAACAAGTTGCACTGTTATTATCTTTTCCAACGATACGGAAATACTCATAATTGTAGTGCTCCTTTTGCGAATTAAAACAATGGACACGAGACAATTGATGTCATCCACAACTCGAAGGTTATATTTTAGAGCCTCAGAATAATTTCTGGTTATGAGACAGTTTGTACTTGACTTGATTTAATTTAGAAGGCTAAACACGCCCGATAATTATTTTTTTACGCTTATTTCCCATGACGAAAGCGAAAATATCTTGGAGTTTTTTGGTACGTTGAAAGGAAAAGTAAAGGGAAAAAAGTGATCGACCATGACTCAATTTCTGATATTAGCGTAGAACAGCAGTGAAAAATTCAAAAAATCATTTAATTGTGTTGTTCAAACGTAATTAAGTGTTTTCTTATCATAGAAGTGTATGTTAAAAGGTTGAAATGGAAGAAAATTCTGAATTCTAATTTTTTGAGAAAATCAATTATGATATAATTTTAGTTAGAATAATAGTAACTAACGAGTTTTCAATAAAAAAAGAATGTTTATTCGCCCGTTTCCATAAATTTTGCTATTTTCAGTAAGAAAAAAAATCTTCTCTCTATAAGTTATTTTTTCCATTCCTTTTCAGTATTTTCCAACAGAGTTGAAAAGAGCTTATGCATTCGGTTTGTCTGTCCGTCTGTTCACGCTTTAACTCTCGTAAGTATTCTTGCAATTGATAAGCCTTATTTAGGGACACCAAAGCATGTTTGGTATTGCATCTGAAGTATGTACGATTAATGGTTCATTTGCAGAGGTATTCAGAAAGATTTTATTACATTACAGTATATGCGTGTGTGTGGAAAAACTGTTTGCTGAGTGTTTTCAAGAGATTACGCCATTTAAAATGCAGTGAAACTGATATAAATCATTGACTTTCACTACAATCACGTTAAAACAGAACTTTCACAGTATTTTTTATTAATTTACAGGGACACACTAAAGAAATCGGTTACGGCACTGTCTTTGCGTGATAAATGCTGGAGAGTATTAAAATTCGGTATGCGATTTTAAATTTAATTAGTTTTTGGTACATTACTTTTTATATATAAATTTTATACCTCATATACATGGCTGCACAAAAGTATATTCTCATATCATTCTCCTTATTAGAGGAAACTGTTTAAGGAAATTTTCAACTGAATATATATATATATGGAAATAAATTTTGTAATGCATGTTGTTAATAAATACAAACCATAGACAGCGCTTCTAAAAAATTCAGATAATTTTCAAATTATAGATAGAAAGAATTGAAATTCGGTTTTGAAATGCGTTGTAGTTTCCATATGGTGAAAGGAGACGTCATATTTTAATATTTTAAAAGATGGAGTTTTGTTACATTATTTTGAATTTGTTTGAAAGTTCCTTATAATCTATGCTAGAAGCATGATTTTTTCTTGTTTTTTATTTGATAAGCCAAGTACGGGATTGCTGTTTTTAGAACTCCTATAATGTATATCTAATCATCCGTCTTTTAATGGCACGATAAAGCTGTATCAAAAGCATTGATTGGATGGAAAAATTAAAATTGTTTTACCATATTTTAGTGTCAAAAGAGGTATTTTTAATTCAAATAAATGCAAAGTCGAACATTATATTTTATGCAGTAAAGTATATTTTTTAGAATAAAACGAGATGGCCGTTCGCGGAAATTTTGAAAGCATCGTTTTGACACTACAAATGAGGAATTAAATCTTTTAAATAGGTCAACTAGGGCATCGTTTATTATGCATTTTTAAAATTCTGAATGGAATGTTACCATACGCAAACTGGTTTGATCATTATAAAGTCAACGTTTTATCAATAAAAAAATTAAAAATTTAACTTTATTATTGAGCACAGTTTTGTCATATGTATTTTATATTCATAACATGCTCTTAATATCATATCAAATAATCTGAGTATTCTTTAAGGTAATTAAAGTTATCAAAATCCGTATATTCATAATTTTGTAATCATAAAGCCATTCATAATTTTGTAATCATAAAGCCGTTCATGACTTTGTATTCATAAAAAAAACCCATAGCTAGCTTTGAAAATAAAATGATCGTATCAACTTGTGAATGATATCACTCGATTCAGAATTTCAAAGTAAAGCATATACGAATAACAATTTTTCTTCTTTAACAAAGGGTATGGCCGGATGAGCACAGCGATATAGTCCCATCGGCCGATGTCTGAAATAACGTGTACAGTAATAAGGATCAGCTTGAGATTACAACAATATAGAGTGTCTTAAGCTCTTGACCTTGAACTCTTCACTTCAGATAATCGGGGAAGTATGCGCCGCAGCCACTATTTTTCAAATCCGTTTTTCTCAAAAAGTTAAAAAGTGAAAAAAAAAATAAATAAATAAAACGTACGGCTATTATTGAAGTATATGTTATATCACATTATGTATACATTTTTTTCACATTTTTGCATAGAAAAATATAGAAAAATATTTAAAAAATTATTAATATAGTAATTTTATATTTACATCAATCAAAAAATTACAGAATCATGGACAATATGTTTATTTTAAAATTAAAAAAAATTCCTTAAAATAGAAGGTACGTTTTTTGAATTATTACATAAATAATGCTAGTGACTTGCTAGCGACTTTCGCAACTTTCCCTCCGTGTATTTTCAGAAATAATTTGCATTCAAGGCATTGGCCGATTCGGGACATACCCACTCTGGCGAAATGCGCAGCACGCCAAAATAAAAGAATGTTTACATATATATAACTTCTATATAGTTTTATTTATTTATTTATATATTTATTTATTTAATTTTCTATTATTTTGGTGTATTGCGCATCCTTCTGGCGTAATAATATCAAGAAGTGAGAAAGAAACTGAAAACATTTGCCTACAAATATTTTCTCATAGAAGAAGGCTATGGTGTTGTATAGTGCACCTGTACAACGTATTACTTTAGGCAGCAGTGTGTATGGGAGGCGGACAAGAAAACGCAAACATGCTGCATACATTAGTCACATTATTGCAACCAAATTGCAAATCGATACAATTACATTGTCATTTCTAATATCTTTGTGACTTTAATTTTGTGATTTCCGCCATTACTAAAATCATTTTGCACTAATATCATATCATTATACATCATATCAGCCCGGCTACGTACCCCTTCAGTCCCGCCATATACCCCAGATTGGGAACCGCTGACTCACAAGAAAACAATGCAAATATAAAAGATTCTTTTCAAAAGTTTATCGGTAATTTTGTCTATAATTTTACTACTATGAAACTGAATGCTTTACTATTATATTTTAATTTTCCTGAATTTGTAGATTTTCTCCTAAGTAGGGGACACCTCCCCTTTGAGCTGCGATCGTCAACCCCTGCGTTCAGATACCACCGACTGTAAAAAACACGGAAATCTGATCGACTTTAAAAAGGTTGCAAAACACTGAACTATATATATTTTTTAAATGATAATCTACGGATGATAACGGGTTTCCATTAAATTCCCTTTGATTGTGGAATTTTAAGGTTGAATTAGCTGCTGTTAAACATCTACTGTTTATTTATATGTTTAAATAAACAAGACCAGTTAAACAATAAAATATACAGAGTCTTTGCTTCCTGGCATTTTTTTAACCGCGGTATAAGGAAAATGTTTAAGTAAGACATTTATTTGTATCGTTAAATCTGGTGTAATTTTTGAGAAATTTTTCTTTAACTTTTTAATGTGCACGTGGAAATACTCTTGTTATGTTTGAAAGGATATATTATTTGTGCCGTAGTAGAATTCACAGCAATCGTTAAAATGATAAAATCAAAATGTGAAGTAAGTGTCTTATTTAAATATATTTTAAAATATTAACTACTTTAAAAAAATTGCTTGGTCATTATAAATATGACTTTTTTTTCTTTCTTACTTACTTGCTGCTTTTAATGAACAATAATGAATTAAAAAGTTTTTTTTCTCTTTTTAATACTGACATGAAGATACTTTTGTTGCTAGGAAAAAAAATATTTTTATTTCCATTGCCATAGAATAGTTTATCATCATATAGTTGACAACATTAGTTTATCATTTAGAAATCTGAAATGTCTCATGTAAATTTTTATAATTTAATCTGCAATATTATTGCAATGTTATTTTTTGACTATTTTAAATATGACATATTTTTTTCTGTTTACGATGGTTAACGCATTTTAAAGAACTCATTATTAACTTTTTGAAAAATAGTTGTTGTCTTCGGTAAAGAATTGGGAAATCTGGAGTATATCTGAATATTTTTATTAGTTGAATTCCGCAACTTATTATATTTCATTCGTTTTCTCATTGGTCCATGTTTCATGTTGAAAAATTGAATACTTCTGATGCCACAATGACAAAAAAGTAATAAAAACTTTTAAAAAAATTAATAAATTGAAAACAAATTGTGATAAAGATTTAAAAGAAATTTTACTTCAAAATGCATTTCTTTCTACGCAACGAACGGTATGTAAATTTAATATTTGCGATTTTTTAGAGGTTTTAAAATTGTAAAACAATAAATTACATTTAAAATTTGTATATGAATTGTACAGGAATATTAATTTTTATTCCATGTCGCACGTAATATGAGGCATTCAGAAGTCAGTCTGATTAGCTCCATCAAATAAAAAAAAATGCACATTTTAAACAGTTGAAGTAGTATATCTATAAACTACTATTTTTTTTTTTTTTTTTTTTTTTTTTTTTTTAGCATTGATCTAGGAATATTAAATGTTTAATGCATGGCATATATAGGACTTGTTATGATTATCAAAAAAATGATGTTTATTTTTGTTAATAATTTAAATATTGAATTTATTTAGAAGTGTTTAAAATTTTAGTCTTTGAAAACATCATTTTCCAAATAGTCGTTGTAATTTGTTAAATTACAATTATGTTTATTTTTTCTTTTATTTTAAATATTTAGAATTAAATATAATTTTCGTATTTCGTATTGACGTAATTTTCAATATTTTCTGCTCTTAAATCTTAATTATTTAATTCTCGTTTGAAAGTTTTTTTTTATTTGTGATATTCGCGTGCAAATATTTTCTTAAATTGAAGGATATAGTATTTTTTAGATTATTTGGCAACAATTTAAAATAATAATCTTTTTTTTAAATATGTAAAAAATGATTCTCAAAATGCTAAAAATTTTAATTTAAAATAAAAATTAATCCTTTAAAAAAATGAGACAATTTAAAATTTAAATGAAGTTTCCACACCAAGAATTTCAAGAAGAAGTATAAGAAGTATAAAATGATCTAAAAATATTTAAATTCCTATGTATAGTTTTTGCTCCTATAAAATTTTTTAATGGGTGGATTTTGACTAAATTTAACATCAAATATATCTTATAATAAATATTCGATTTAAAAACTCGCTGCATAAGGTGTTTATCAAACATTTTTCTATACCACCAGTTAATTTACATGTTTATTTTTATTAATATTAGCTAAGAAATACCCTAATTTACAAAAAAATCACTGCCAGCTGCAATGACAACGTTAATTACTTTTTTTAGAATAGAGAGACATATTTTCTTTTGTAATTATCTGCGGATTTAATAAAGAACATTTTAACTGCACTTATTTATGCATATCTTGAACCTTGAAAATGAAATATGGTTTCAAAAAGGGATGTTAGCATTAACAAGCAAAATTGGCTAAATTTTTAATATGTATACAGCCCCTATTTCAGAAATTGAAAGAAGATACTTTTACGATTCTTAAGACGCCTTGTGGTTTTATCGTAAACGGTCTACGTTTAAATACACAAATATCTCCCTTTTTAAAAATTATATTGAAAAATTTCCTATTTCAAAATTAATCCAATAAATATTCATGAAAAACATTTTTGTCATAATTTTAACAACAGACGTAAAGACGTATCAAAAAATCATAGCATGCTATTGTACGCTTAAGTGATTTGCCATGCTTGAAGGATTTCAAGGATTACCTAATGAATGTTGCTCGGTTTTTGGCGATAAACTATCAATTCAAGGTCAAAATACAGCAGGAAAAAGTCGCACGAATGGAACTTACGTGATTTGCAAGTATAAGGTTGAAGGGAATGTCGATATTCATTACCAAAAATATGTCGCAAACCATTGTTGATAAGCATTGTTTTTGTCTCTTGATTTTAGAACATTTAATTATGATTTTCCTTATGTTTCATTTTATTATTTTTGGCTGTTCACTTCAATGTACCCTTCAAAACATCTTGGTTATAAAATAATTATTTTGCCACGTGTGATTTTTTTTCTCCCTCTTTTTTTTTACAGTAAATTTTTCAATAAAATTTGGAGTGATTATGCTTTTGAGTCATAATGAAATATTCAAAAATCAAGATTCCATATTTTTCTAACAAGATATTTCAGCGCAATGAATAAAAATATATTTATGATTTTACTGATTAAATTATGCTTTAGTTCTATGGATGTTTAGTTTCTTTGAGTTTGATTTGTGTTTTAAAAGCTCTTCGGGAAAAGTACCTAGCAATCCACTTTTAAATTTGAAGTCTATAATTGTAGCTATTATTATACATGTACTTTAATTTGATCTTTCAATCGCCGTAAGATTCCTTGAAATCGATCCACTAGTTCTCGAGTTTTTGGACGTTGTAAGATTGTCTAATTTATTTATTCTCTCGGTTTTTAATTGTTCAATCAAAAACTGCATCATATATCTGAATACGCGTAGATCAATATACAGTCGGCTCTCGTTAATTCGAACTCTTCGGGACCACAAGAAATGTTCGAATTATGGAAAATACGAAAAAGAAAACATGCTTAATATGGTATGATTACAAGGGAATTAATGTTATAGTGTTTTTTTAATTTATTTCGTATGTTATCATTAGAATATGACTTAATATTAAATTAGAATGTATAAATACATAAACTAAATAAAAGATTAGAAACAAGCACAATGGAAGAAAAATTTAAAGCGTCACTGATGGACAGACATGGCACTAAGAAAGTGGATAGCAAATGCATTCGATTATATGTATACTTGTTCGAAACAATTTTCACAAAAATCAAAGAAAGAAAGTTATTCAAATGATCTGAAATCCATGAGAAAGCAGAGAAATGAAAAATCGGAATTCTCGTTAGTTCGAATTAAACGAAGTCAAGAGAAAATGAATTCGAATTAATGAAAATTTTCAACATTATTCTGCCATTGAAAATTTAGGGACTTCATATTTAGTTCGAATTAAGCGAAGATTCGAATTATCGAGAGTCGACTGTATATGATTTTACAGATAAAAAAGTATGCTTTAAAATTTTGTCACGATTTACTGCGTTCTGTATTTTAGAAGCTTTTAGGGGGGGGGGGACCTATAAATCCAGTCTTAAATTAAAAATATATAAATGTAATTATCATACACAAATTTTAATTGGGCCTTTTGGTTGCCTTTAGAATCCTTTAAACCTATCCGTTAGTTCACGAATTTTTGGGCGTTGGAATATTGGCTGATTTATTCATTTTCTCGGTTTTTAATCGTTCAATCAAAACTTTATCAGATATCGGAATGCGCGTAGAACAATATGTATGATTTTACAAATAAAAACCATGCTTTTATTCTAACATGATTTACTGCGTTTTGTTCGATTTGTATTTTATAAGCTCTTAGGGAAAATATATATACCAATCTAATTTTAAATTTGAAATCTTTAAATATAATTATTATAATACATAAATATTAACTAAGTCTTTTAATCGCCTTAAGATTCCTTGAAATCAATCAATTTGTTCTTAAGATTTTTGGCATTGAAAATCGGTTAATTTATTGATTCTCTCGCGTTTTAACTTTCAATCAAAAACTATATCAGATATCGGAATTCAATAGTTGTAGGTTACAGTCAGAATAAGGAATTATAAATCTTAATTACAACTATCAATCGCAAAAAAGTTCCTTAAAATTGTCCAATTAATTACATATTTTTGTTTAATATTACGAATTTCTACTGTTACGAATTATATGGAAAGATTGGCTGATTAGTTGATCTTCCTGATTTTCCTTTAAAAAAAATTCCATTTCTGTCTTGGTGCATACGAAGCTTCTAATAATTTAGTTTCATGTTTTCTACAACTATGGGGGAGAAGTCTCATAATCTATCAAAAAAGTCATAAAATGACGATATGACGAAGAAAGGGAACAAAGCCAAAATTCAAAGGTATCTTGCACCTTGCCATAATAAGGGGCGAATTAACATGTTACGACGCACTAGGCCAAAATACTTTTATGTGCCTCCCCTCCCCCACTCACACACACCTTTCCAAAAATATGTAAGTGAAAAATTTCTGATAAATTTTAAAAAATTTAAATGTATCTATTTTTTAATATCTGTATCTGTCCGTAACGCATAAGTCATTTTACGAATGGCAATGTACAGAATATGCATATAGAATACAAATCCACAATTCTACAAATAATTTAATGATTTGGTACCCAATAGAAAATTTTAGTTTATTAATTCTCTATTCCTTTTGTGTCTGATTAACGTATTTTATATACTTTGGGTACATTTAAACTTCACCTTTAATGATTTACTATTTTTATATCCTTCTGAACGATTAATTAAAAATATGAATCAAAACGCTGAATAAGGGACACCTCTATTTAAGGAACAAAAGTTCTGGTCCCATGGGTGTATTTTATTTGGAGGTTTCACTGTATATAGTATATATATATGTAAGTCAACATTTCAACGGAGGATGGTTTTGGGATCTAGTGGTCATGATCGACGAAAATATAGCAAAATTTCCCGAAGTGCTTTCCTCCGGACGGCTGAAAAAGGTAGTTTTTTACTTTTCGGAATGAAAGCTACCTAAAAGTGTCCACAATTGTGGCCGACACTGTATATAAGGGGATTTACCAACACTCTTAAAAATATGCTTTCAATTCATCAAATTTGGTGCAACAGTGTTAAAAGAAGAAAAGTGATATAATCAAGACAATAGGTTCCTTGACATAGTTTCGATATCTGACATAGATTTCTAATATTTTTACAATAGGAATTTTATATTACTCTCGGAGTTAGATTATGTCATCAGTCACTATTAATGACTGCTCCATTATCTGTACTTGAATTTCTGAAACATAAGTGCCCCAAAGCATTAGTCTCTAAAACAAATAAACAAAAACCGATTGTCTTTAAGATAGATAATGTAGAATTTAGAAATTTAGAATTTTAGTATTGTTATAAGAACTTTTCAAAAACTGATTTTTATACTTGAACTTAAGCTGAATCACTTTAAATGCAAACAAATCCTAATACATTGACATAAGTAAATAACGGCTTTGAAAGTTGTAATTGTTATTTAAAACTGCATTTTTCTTTACATATAAAAAGTACTATAATCATCTAAAATGTCTTGAAGCAAGCATTTACTGACGTTACGAAACTCCCATTTTACGTTTTTCTTATTTATTTTTTACTAGAAAGCTTAGAAATGAGATTTTTTACAAAATGCTTTTAACTAGAATAAGAATATTTTTATACTTTAAATGAAAAGTCTCTAAAGGGACTACAGTTTAATCTTAATTTTAACTAAGGAAAAACAAGGAATAACATCATGGGTTAAGAATAGATTATGAAATATTTTCAAACTCTTCTAGAATATTTTTACAAAATTTCCTTATTTAGATAAAACTAGTTAGCAAAATATATAAGTAAACGTTTTAGTAAATGGACAAATGATTTAAAGTTGATTTTAGAAAGTGTTTGTAGCCAAATACGTGAAACTTACTTATTTTGATGAGATATGAAACATTCCTGTTAAACCTCAAAATTTATTCACTGAAAACATAAAATTACTGCTAGTCCGAATAAACAATTAAAATTATATAATTAAACAGATAATATTTCAACGCTTTGTTAATTTTGTCAGATGGTTGGTTGGTTGTTTGATTTTTGTCGTCCGATTATCTACGCTAATGGGATATAGGACCAGGGGGAGTGCCCTCCGTGGGGGTCTTTCTAAGGGAACCTGACCCGTATTTACGCAAGGTTCGAAGAAAACCACGGAAAACTCCGAATGGTTAGGCCGACAGCCGTGATTGGGTTCGAACCCAGCACCTGCCATCTACCAGTTGAGAGGTCCGAACCTCTCGGCCACTGGTGGGGCTAATATTGTCAGATGAAGTGACAGATTTAAAATTTAAATGCATAAATTTTTTATTAACTTCATGTTTTTTCGTTTACAGTTTTTTTTATCATTGACACAAAGAGTTAGAGAAGTATAAGAATACTACGAAATTTTACTTATAAAAAGTAGCATGAAAGCCCATTGGTCAAGATATCAGATGCATATTTTTTTTTTTTTTTTTTTTTTCACGCATGCCGTAAACAGACTAATTTAAACAACTATGTGTTAATTAATATACCATGAAATCAGAAATAATTAATATTGTGGAGAGCAATAACAGTATAGATCGATTGTTATACTTTATTTTAGGTTGTTAAAAAGTCCCTGTCGGATCGGTCTACTGACGCAAGTAGATTTCGAAGTTAAATGCTCATTTCAACAACAAAAATTTAAATATAATTAGAGAAAGACCTATTTTAAGAACTTTATTTGGTCACTTTTGAAGAGTTTTAAATTTCATTTTTTAAGAGATGTTTTTCTCAGAAACATCGTAAACAAAATTCGGCTCAAAATGTCCACTTTGACAGCTTTTTTATATAAATATATTCTGATTTTATGAAAAATAGACCTATAAGGCACATTATATAGTTTCTTAAATAAGAGAAACCGCAATTAAATGCGTTTGAGAACAAAAACGAATTTAAAAATGAGTGAGAAAATAAGCAATTTGCCATTTGAATACATCCTTAATCACAATTGCTTTCAGAAATTCTGTTCAAAATGCTCGCTTTGACAGCTTTTTTTTATAAATATATTTTGCCTTTATGAAAAGATTGAACAATCCGCACATTATATAGTTCCTAAATAAGAGAACTTGTCAACTTGATGCGTTCGAGCGCAAATAATCTTATAAGTGAGTCAGAATATGCGCAATTTGCATTTGAGTGCACTTTTAATATGATTTTTCTTTAATTTGCTTATGCTATAAGAATTGGTCTTAGCAAACACTTAAACGTATAAAAGTTGTAAATATTATTAGAAGATGCATACTAAATTTAATCGTACTTCATATCTTAAGAAATGACGAAATTATAGATTTTTTATCTCCCCTTCCCTATTTTTTGCAATAAGAGTTGCTCATATCAAAAACTTGGATATACAAAGGTTTTAGATAATATTAAGAAAATTTGTAACAAATTTAATTGGATTTTATATTTTGAGAATAGACGAAGTTATGAATTCTTTTCCCAAAAGCCCTGTTTTTTTTTTTTTTTTTTTTTTTTTTTTTTTTTTTTTTTTTTTAATCCTATTTTTAACTTTATCAAAAATCTGTCATGAGTAAAATTGGCCCATTTTTTAGAAGTAATATAAACTTTAAACTGATTTGATAACTATTTTAAATATGAAGTTATGGGGTTTTCTCAGTTTTCACAAAAACCCTCCCTCTTTCCATCCTCTTGGTTCGATTTTGTCCATTAACGAGCTTGACCGAGATTTGTTGCCCCTTAATGTTATGCATCAGTTTGGTAGCGATTCGAGCGGAATTAAAGTAGTTATCTTGTCCATAAAAAATTATATAATATATGTATTTATATATACAGGGTGTCCCAAAAGATCGTTTACAAACTTAACATGCTGGTTTCTCATATCATGATGAACAATATTAAATAGGAAACTAAGGGTCCCAAACGTCTTCCAAAGGAGATATGCGCCATTAAAATATAGGGTCCAAAAATTCAAATGATTATAAAAAAGAGAAAAATTGGTCGATTCGTTTGCGGTTTTCACTAAAACTATTCTTTATGTCAGTATTTTCTTGAAAATAAATTATAAAGATAAATTTCAAAAAATGTCGAAAGAGGGCGCTTTAGACTCTGGAGTAACGATAAACTAGTTTTTACCATTATTTTTTGCATCTCATTAAATATTTTAGAAGCTTAGACATAAACTTAAATTTTGAGATGAAAATCTGAATCGTTGGGAGTGGTAAAGTAGCGCAAACTGAGCTGTGTTCAATGGGGGTGGGTAGGTTCAAATTTCAAATGATTATAAAAAACGGAAAAATTGGTCGGTTTTCGCTAAAATTATTCTTTATGTCAATATTTCCTTCAAAATAAATTTTAAAGATAAATTTAAAAAAAATCCGTCAGAGGGCGCCTTGAACTTTAGAATAACCAACAATTATTTTTAACTTTTTTTTTTTTTTTTTTTAATCTAATTAAATGTTTGCAAAAGTTTAGATTTAAATTTTGTGTTCAAAATCTAAATTGATAGGAGGGCTTAAGAAGCGCAAATTGAGCTGTGTTCAGGAGTTGAAATGTTACCTTCCCCACCCCTCGAACGCAGTTCAATTTTTGACCGCTTAATTACTCACAACGACGCAGATTTTGAGCACAAAATTTAAGTTTGAACTTTTACAAGCATTTTATTAGATACAAAAAATAACGGTTAAAAATAGTTGTTGGTTACTATAAAGTTTAAGGCTCCCTCTGACGGAATTTTTTGAAAGATATCTGTAAAATTTATTTTCAAGAAAATATTAATATAAAGAATAGTTTTAGCGAAAACCGACCAATTTTTCTGTTTTTTATAATCATTTGAAATTTGAACCTCCCCACCCCCATTGAACACAGTTCAGTTTGCACTACTTAACCACTCCCAACGATTCAGATTTTTATCTCAAAGTTTAAGTTTATGTCTAAGCTTCGAAAAAAATTCTATGCAATGCAAGAAATAACGGAAAAAAAATAGTTGTACGTTACTCCAAAGTCTAAAGCGCCCTCTATCGGCATTTTTTGAATTTTATCTTTATAAATTATTTTCAAGATAATACTGACATAAAGAATAATTTTAGTGAAAATCGCAAATCAATTGACCAATTTTTCCGTTTTTTATAATCATTTGAAATTTGAACCCGCAATTCAGTTTGCGCTACTTAACCACTTCCAGCGATTTAGATTTTGAGCTCAAAATTTAAGTTTATGTCTAAGCTTCTAAAAAAATTTAATGAGATGCAAAAAATAATGGTAAAAACTAGTTTATCGCTACTCCAAAGTCTAAAGCGCCCTCTTTCGACATTTTTTGAAATTTATCTTTATAATTTATTTTCAAGAAAATACTGACATAAAGAATAGTTTTAGTGAAAACCGCAAACGAATCGACCAATTTTTCTGTTTTTTATAATCATTTGAATTTTTGGACCCTAAACTTTAATGGCGCATATCTCTTTTGGAAGACGTTTAGGACCCTTAGTTTCCTATTTAGTATTGTTCATCATGATATGACAGACCAGCATGTTAAATTTGTAAACGACCTTTTGGGACAGCCTGTATATATATATATATAGCAATAGATAGATAGATAGATAGATAGATAGATAGAGAGATAGATATATAAAGTTTTTACAGGCGGTAGTTTTGGGATCTAGGGTGTCATGATTGGTATAGATCTGCAGAATCTTTTCAGAAATTCCAACATAAGCGACAACGCAATAGGTAGTATTTCATACGAAATCCACCTAAAAGATCCTCTAAATAATTTTAAAAATCTTTCTATCTTATCTGCATGAATTTACATTATGAACAATCATTAAAAATATATTTATTAAAAATATATTTTTAAAAAGTCAAGACATAAAATTTGACAATTAAATATCATATTATATACCAAATACATACCCTTTAAAGGAACTTATCTGTGAAAAAGAAAAAAGTTAAATCCTATGTTATCCCATGAGAAAAATAAATAAACTTCTTTTTCATTCTAATTTGGAAATTTCAATAACATTTCTGTTTTTAACAGTAGATAGGAAGGTTCTTTATCCCTCTGTAAGCTCTATTTTTTATATAGATTTTTCAAATAATAAGTTACAAACAACTAAATAATACTATTTCCACTTTTCGGAATATTTTGAATTTAATACAAATTTTAAAATGCTCATAATTATCTTTAAAATATTTTAAGCTTAAAAAATGATAAAGAACCTTAATACCCATGCGCTGTAAGAAAAAAAAATCGAATTTCCAGATTTGAATGAACAAAAACTATTTTTCCCTTAGTATTATATAGGATTCTACCTTTTTTTTTCTTCCCCACCAGATAAGTCCCCTTAAGTGTCCGATTGTACGTCTTTTTAGAGTTTCGTTCATGAGGAAACCCTATTCGTCTCTGTCCTCTATCTGTCTGTCACAAAGTCCGTGCACAAAAACTGGTAAAAGTCCGAGACTTAAAATTTCATGTATTTACAACTGAATACCTCATGTCACACGACAGATCATAAAGTTCTGAAAAAGTCTATTAATATAATTAATTTCTTCAATATGATCCTTTCATTTTTAGGTGCATTCGTAATTATGTAAATACGTAGTACCTATATTTGTCATTCAGTCCGTCCGCATATAACAACGCAAAAACTACCCAACCGAATCGTTTAAAATTTAAAATATATAATTATTACATAATTTTGTCGAGTCATTTTATATTTTATGAAAATCGGATGCATAGATCAATTACAGGGACAATCAAAAGTATTCCATTACATTACGGTCAATGGGGAAAAAAGTTTCAAATGCATTTTAATCGTTTGAAATTTAAAATACATAATTATTACACAATTTTGTCAAACTATTTAAAATTTTTTGAAAATCGGATGCATAGATCAATTACAGGGACAATCAAAAGTATTCCGTTACATTA
Organism: Maratus speculifer; assembly: GCA_964019185.1. NCBI lineage: Eukaryota > Metazoa > Arthropoda > Arachnida > Araneae > Salticidae > Maratus > Maratus speculifer. The sequence continues at coordinate 81,737,970 of OZ025294.1, forward strand.
CGGTCAGTGAGGAAAAATGTTTCAAATGCACTTTAATGGTGTTACACTCATTCGAACATAATAAAATTTATATGCATCTATGAAGTACATATTATAATATACATTTTGTATAATCTGTAGTGCAAAGAACATTTGTTATTGATTTAAAAGGCCACACAAAAGTATTCCATTACTTAATGGTATAGGGAGAACATTGTTTGGTGCACATTTTAATTGAAATTAACTGTTTACAATTTCATGAGATTGATATATGCGAGTGATATTTTTAAAACTTTGTTATCGTACGAACGCACCTCATTTGTTCACGTGCAATTTCCAACTTGTTTCGATTTAAATTTCAAAAAAAAACTTTAAGCGCTTTCCGTGTAGGCATCGTAGCTTGAACTGAAAGCATCGCGCTGCTAAATAGATGGTTCTCTGTGTGAACCCCGGTCCTGGAACTTGAAACTTTCATGTTAAGATGGATTTAATTAAAAGATGCTTCGTATTTTCAGCCAATTTAAGATTTTATATTCCTAGAGTTTCATTCATCTGACATTCATAATATTTTTTGAAATTCAATTTTCTTTCTATTTTAAAAATTAATGTAATCTATTTATGATTCAGCATTTTTTATTTCGTTTAAATAAATTTTTCAAATTAAAAAATTTCAAATTTTATTTATATCACCACTAGAAATTTTTAATTTCTGATTTTTGAAAAATTTAGAATTCGAGATTTTATTTAAATAATTTGAGTTGAAGATTTTTAATTTGATTAAAGTAGATAAATTCCTTTTATAATTATTTTAAAATTAAAGTATGGTATTATCGATTTCTTTCTTAGATGGTAGTACCAATAAATTGGTACTACTATCTAAGAAAGAAATGGACAATTAAAATTAACAATTTCCATTTATTAATTAAAGGATAAGTTTTTTAAAAGAAATATTAAACGAAACCCCGTGTGCGATCTGCTATCAAACTTTCCCACTTTTTTAAAGAAAGTAATAAAATATATTTTGAATCTTTTCATAGTGTACGAGTTTTTATCTTAGTTATCATTTACTTTTTTGTTGAAAAGAATGAAACATTATGTCGATACCATACTGAAATATGATATAAAATTTGTGATATATATATATATAAAACCCTTCTCTAAAGTTTTATCACATTGTTATGTCATATACAATAATGGCAAAACTTTTTCGAACAAATACTGAAAATAATAATACTCTACGCTGAAAGAATTTAGCTCTATTTTATATAATTTCGTTTCTCAAGATCGTTCTTTATTGTTTTTTGTGTCTCTGCTACTGTTAGAAAAAATTGATATATTCACAGTACACATACTTTCATCTCTTCAACTGTCCAAAAAATATCTTTGTGTGAAAAGCGATAACATTGATCTCATTTTGTAGATTAGAGGCTGACAAAAGTAGTCACATGACTGAATTATATTTCCAAACATTATTCCCCCTTTCAAGATGGGATCGTATTTATATAAGAAAGTAGCACCTATAGTTGTCATTTGGCCCGTCCGTCTGTCAATTTATCCCCATATAATAACGCAAACTCTACCTTACAAAATAGTTTTAAATTTAATATATGTGTATTCGCTGCAGAATTTTGTCAAGTCATTTAAAATTTTATGAAAATCGAATTGAAACATAACAAGCTATTAATAAAATTTTTAATCATTTTATTAAATCTTATGATACGTAATGAATTCAATAATCTCCCATATAAATTTTCTAAATTCTATTAAATATTATGATAAGCAATGAATTCAATGATTTCCCATGACAGGTAACGATTGTAGGTTGCCATAGCGATGACATCCTATATAAGATGGAGTCTTATGATTTCCATGTCAAGGAATTTAATATACAGGGTGAACCACACATTGCTAACATTTCCTCGCCTTTTTGTATGCTACTTCAGTTTTAATGTTTTTCCCATCGGACCGTTTTTGGGAAAGCAGGCAAGCCGTTTCTCATCTTTTGATTTAATATATCTTTTGAAAACTTATGCTTCATACATTACAAATCTAGCATAAAAAATTTCTCTCGTCATTGTGGGTCACGTTACGGATCTAAAATGAGTTAAAATTTTGACTTCTAAAACGTATTCTTTCGGGGGTTTTGCCAAATCGGCATCTGAAAAAATTCGTGCCAATGCAGTATGTGTATGATCTCTCTTGTCTCATAATCTGTGCGAATATTATTACGTCTTTATTCATTAGAAACATATAAAAATACAAATATTTCCTCTTTATAATATTAGTGAAAGCCATGTACACGTCAACTGTCTCTTTTTCTTCTTATGTTGTTCATGAGATCTGTACCATCTGTTACGGGTGCAGGAATGCAGAGCATGTAAGCATTGACTTCATTTAAATGTATTTCCTGCACGATAAAATATTTTCTGACAATTCAAACTAGTTGGATGTGTCAATCCCAAAACTTTCTTCTATCTCATAAGAACATTTTAATATTTAAAAAAAAACGTGGTGACCCCGAAGTTACCCACTATCGAATTTCCTCGAACATTTGACCTAACCTAATGAGATTCTGGTATCCAAAAAGCCTAAAATGCAAAATTTAATTAATATTCTGAGAAAATGAGCTTAGTAGTGCCTCATGTTGTGTAATTTATACTAAAACCTAATAAGCATCAATTTATGTCAAGACCTAACAGAATCTGAAATTTGATGGAATTTCGTCCATTAGTTCTTGAGATATAGTTATAACAAAAAATTTACAAAACATAGCACAGCAACACCATATCTTGGACAATTTATGCCAAAACGTAAAAAAGCGTCTAATTATGTTATGGTGTAAAAGAATCTAAAGTTTGATGAAATTCTGTGCATTAGTTCTTGAGATATAGCTAGTTTTAAAAAAACCGTGTAAAATATAGCGCAGCCGCACCATCAGTTGAAGGATTTATAACAAAACGTAATCATCGTGTAATTATGTTATATGTCATTTTTTAACAAAATCTGAAGTTTGATGAAATTCTGGGCGTTGGTTGTTGAGATATAGCTATCGGAAAAATGGTGCAAAATGCAGCATAGCTGCACCACCTGTTGCAGGGTTAATACCAAAATGTAATCAGCGTCTAATTATGTTATATATTCTAGGGTAACAGAATCTAAAATTTGATGAAGTTCTCTGCATTAGTTCTTGAGATATAGCTATCGCAAAAATCGTGCAAAATCTAGCATAGCAGCGCCACCTATAGGGCAGTTCACACCAAAACCTTATCAGCGGCTATGTATCTCAAGGTATCGCGGAATCTGAAGTTTGGTGAAATTCTGTGCATTATTTCTTGAGATATAGCAATCTTGAAAATCATGAAAAACGTAGTATAGCAGCGCCACCTGGAGGCAATTTTCACCAAAAACCAATAGGCACTAATTCATATCAAGGTATAACTGAATATAAAATTTTATTAATTTTCGAGCATTAGTTCTGGAGATAGAGCGCCCACAAATTTTTTGTCACATACATACATACAGACAGGCAGACGGACAGACTCACAGACAGACACTTTCTAAAAATAGTCAAAACGTATTCAGGACCTTCTAAAACGTATAAATCCGTCGAAAACCGGAAGTCGAAAATTTTCATGGATCCAATACTTTCTTCTTGTAAAGATAGAAGAAAGTAAAAATACACACGAAATTGTTCAAGTTTTTACTTCAGTCGGCACTCCCGGAGTGCCACTATTTTTTCTTTACCTATAAATCCCTGTTGAAGAAATACTGTTGCTGCCACATTTAAAACCATCTGGCATAATTGTGTAAACCGAATTTCTGTCTGGCAAATTAGTTATATGTAGGTTATTTGGTAGCCGAAGAATAACATGTTACAATTTTCAAGCTTGTTAAAATTATTTAAAAGAGACTTTTTTTTCTTTTCTTATAAACCATTTTTTAAACAGGAACTTTCGCTGCCAGATTTGAAGTCATTTGGCATTATCTTAATTATAATTTATTACGTGTCTAGAAAATGAATTATGGGTTGTCTTGTAACCAAAAAGTATTATGTAACCTCTTGAAGCATGTGATGCTAGTTACCAATATCCACACATAAAAATTTATACGTGGGTGACTTTGTGATTACACTGCTAACTCCTTTATTATCCCTGCGTGCTTATAATAGTACACGGAGCTAGTCTAGAGGATTGCCACCTCAGGTAAAAATCACCATAAAAAAAAGTTGTGTTTGTGGCATTTGCAACAAATTTCGTCACCGAAAAAAAAAGACAGGGAGAGACAGAAATGAAAGGTATCGTAATTTAGTAAGAATAAATTTGAGAATTTTTTTCCATATTTTTTGAGTGAAGGCATGTTTTAGCTGTACTAACAATTTAACATGAACAATATAAAATAACTTATCTATTTTTAGATCAATCAAAGGATCAAAGGATCTCTTTTGTGTGTGTAAGTGTAAATAAAGAAATATGACTGTGAATAAATGTAAATCTATTAATGTTGATTTTTTTAGATGCATTAATTTTAAGCACATTAATTTTACGTGAAGTTATTATAACATATAACATGAAAATAATGATGCGTGTTACATCTCTACTTACTTCAATATGGAATTAATTTATTCATTTTCCTTACACTCATTCAGCCAGTTTATCTAATTTCCTTTTTTTTTTCTTTTTGCCACCATATAAATGGATGAATTAGCAGTAGGAAATGAAAATGCTAATAAATAAAAGCTGTATAATTATATACACGTTTATGGATAGTAAAATGTCTATTTACTACAGCTACAAGCGAAATTTCCAATCTACTTTTTATTGAAATATATATTTTTTTCAAACAGTAATTACAATGTATAAGAAATATTGCTTCTTATCAGAACATTATGGAAATAAAAAACTTTTCTAAAAGAAGAAAATGTCATATATTGTTAAATTTATCAGTGTATGGTGAGAAAGTCAAAATCAATCATACAGATCCGGCGAAAAGAATGTTTTTGACAGATGGCGGAATAAGAATGAGAATCTGGCGGTTTACATTAAATCAGTTTTAAAAATCAATAATAAAATAAAATAAAATAATGAAAAAAAGCAGTAGAAAAAAAAAGAAAAAACATAAAAAGATTTGTTTTACATTTTGATTTTTTTTACAAATATTTTATTTATAACTTTTTAGCCATTTAATTACTATTAAAGCCATTTTACATCAAAGACGGTTTAAATATACTTTTTATGCGATAACAATTTTCAACTATACTATTATGTTTAATTTGATAAATTATTGAAGATGTTACTTGCACTAGAAAGTTTACACCATTAAAAATGTTGTCCTAGTTAGAACCAAATATTGTGGCTCAATAGTTGCCACTGTATTATGTGTGAAATCTTGAACCAATATTTGGAGATCCTGTTGAAACATAGTTCCAAAAGTTGAAACGAGGTTGAAATAGGAAGCTCCAGATGTTGGTGCGAGATTTCACCATCTTGTGGTGGCAGCTACTAAGCACACAGTTTGGTTCAAACTAGAAATTTTTTTTTAACAGTGTGCTATTTTTTGTGACAATATTAATTTTAAGTAGCTTTTGTTTAAAAGTTATTTTCAATAAAAAGTACAGTTCTATCAAATTCTGTAAGCATTACAATTTCAACTTTTTCATGTGCAATTTATAATAAGAACAAACTTTTGTAGTTGTATAAATAAGAAGGAGGGATGAAAAAGCAGAAAAAATGCAAAGATAAATTAGTCGGATGGGCAATCCCAAAACTTTCTTCTATCTTATGTATGTTAATATGTTCTGAGAAATGCCACATAGTAGTGTCACCTGTTAGAGGGTTTGAACCAAAATCTAGTCAGCAACAGCTTATGTAAACTTATAACAGAATCTGAAATTTTCTGAAAATCCGTACTTTAGTTTTTGAGATAAAGCAATTGCAAAAGGTTTAAAAAAATCTGCATAACAATTTTACATGTTGGGTGAAGTACGTCAAAAACTACTCAGAATTTTTTTTTTTTTTGTCAGGTACTAACAGAACCCGAAGTTTGAGGAAAATCCATGCATTACTTCTTGAGATACTTTTATTGCGAAATCCTGAAAAATGCAGCATAGCAGGGTATGGATGTTGTAGGATGATTTAAATCAAAAATGAAACAACACGAATCTATATTAGGGATTAACTGAATCTGAAGTTTTAGAAAATTTTGTGCATTAGTTCTTAAGATAGAACTACTGCGATAATCTCGATTAATGCACCTTGGTAGCGCCATCTGTTGAGCTATTTACACCAAAAGTAATCAGCACCATGCTATATCAAGCATTAACTAAACATAAAGTTTTATGAAAATCCATGCTCTAGTTCTTGAAATATGGCTATTGTGATAATTGTGAATAATGCAGCATAGCAGCGCCATCCATTGAGCAATAAACATCAAAAACTAATCAGATCTAGTTTATATAAAGATCTCACGGAATCTAAAGTTTTGTTAAATTCTGTGCGTTAATTCTTGAGACAGAGTGACCAGACAAACAGACTGGCGGTCAGATTGACAGACTCACAGACTCCCCGACAGACATTTTGCAAAAACATATTTTTCGGGTTCCCTGACCCCTAAAACGTGTAAGAAAACCGGATTTCGAAAATTTTTATGAATCCAGTACTTTTTTTGTATAAAGATGAAAGTAAAAATAATGAAAATCTGATAAAATATACCATTCCTTATAAAACATTCCTTTTATTTTTATTCTTATTTTTATTTATTTTATTGTTATTATTATTATTATTATTATTATTATTATTATTATTATTATTATTATTTTGTTAAAAAGCGATTTTTACTAATTTGTATCCATACTCTATCTTTATTTCTTGTCCGCAAATATATGATTACGAAGTTAGGTTGGTCGCAACATGCATAAAAAGGGGGGAAAAGAGTAATGAAATAGCTAAAGCAATATAAATAGTACAATACACTTAATATTATTTATTAACTTATTAATTAATTAATCAATTAATTAATTAATTAATTTGTATGGTGTTTGTATCATTTATGTCGGAAGAAATAATACCAAAATAATTTTACACCACTGCTTTAAAAAATAAACTTCGCGGTACATTTCTATTGCAAAATTATGCCACAAAAAGTTCTCGTTTGGAAAAATTTTGGTACTAAATTTATTTTGCGACAAACGCGAGGAACTCTAAGTGACGATATTAGCTGTATAATAAATGTAAAATCTAACAATATAAGAATACATAATTTGTAAGCAAGAAGAAAAAATAATATTATCTAATAAATAATTCTTTTGCCCCTCAATGTAAAAACTTTTTATTATTGTTTTCTTAACCGTAGAAATGTATTGTGCACTTTTAATTAATTTCGATTTGATTAGTGTTGAAAATAAAGCAATCTATATACCACTGAGCAAGAAGTAGGACATGGTAAAAGAAAATTTCACGTAATTTTAAACTAAATGTAAATACAGGATAAATTTTGTCATTCCATGAAAATATACAAAAAAAGTTGAAGGTCTGAAATAGTATTTGTGCCCATCACAATTTTTTATATATGGATAGTCTCGATCTGTGCAATGAAGATTGCCGGACCAATGAGTCCCACGGCCGCAGGTTGAGTATGGCTAGAGTGAATAACATTAAAGTAGCATGCAGGGGCGTACGAAGAGAAAACTGCGCCCGGAGCAAAGTATCAGTTTGGCGCCTCGTTCTCCAAATTTTTTTTGTGACAGACCAAAAATGATGCAGGTAGTATAAATTTGGCACACCCTAAATTTCCGCGCCCGGGGCGACTGAACGCTTCGCCCCCCCTCTCGCACGGCGCTGGTAACATGCAATAAAACATAGCATCCTTGACATTCTGAATGTTCTAGTACTTACACATTATCAGAGTCAGAGAACGTAGAGCCAACAATGGTAAATTAAAAAATAAACTGAACAACAGTTAAACATTAGCAGTAAATGTTCAACTCAAATTACTTTTGCTTCCCTGGTGAGAAATAGAATAAGTAAATTTAAATGAAATTATTTTTTTATGTTTTTATTAGAGATATATGTTCAGATTGTAAGTTTTTGCCCTAATTTAGGTAGAGTCCTACTATTTTTGAAAATCCGCGTATTCTAGAAGAATACAGATTTTTAAACTTAAAAACTGGAAAAATTGAAAAAAAAATGTGAAAAAACGCACATTTATAGCTGTACAAAGAAGTTAAATAGAGATATACATAGAGCCTAATCTTGATCTAAAAACCCTGAAACTAAATTATAATGAAAGCTGGTTACATGTTGGCTTCATTTATACAATTCTGTAGAATCATTTTAATCACTGCTAAACACACACGCACACACAAATAACTAATTTACACACACTTAAAAAGTAATTTTTTTTCCTGATGAAAATAATTCAATCGACAAAGTAACTTGTTTTTTTGTTATTGTTGATTTAGATTTATATGTGGAGAAAAGGCGAATTTATTGTTTGATATTACAGTTGTAGTTCTTATTTGAAGAGTTTGTTATACATTGACAGCGAATTTTAAAACAAGTTATTAGTAATAACAGAATCTGTTCACCACAAGCCTATCAGTACTCTACAGTGTTAACACTAGCAAATGGCACCGCAGTTAATTTACGACTTAGCAGGTCAGTACGTTGATTATTGTTAATGAAATCCGCCTATATCGAACTCCTGCTGAACAAAACTGTATTCGGTCCGATATAGTTCAGAATAATGAGACTCTACAGTACAACAATCTGCACTGGTGTAGCATTTGAATTAATCATTGCTAAATTTACATCACAAACTGTGATTCAATGCTGCATAAATCAAATCCGAGTGATAATATCCTCTTTTAATTTTTAAATCAGTTCATCTAAATGCAGTAGTTATTTGAAAAATCTTGACATATAGAGCTAAAAGATAATTTGGGAGGGAGTTTTCAGGATGAACAGTCTCAAGTATCTGAATTTTCTAAAAGAAAGACTAAAATCCCAAAAATATCAACAGACATTGAAAAAACATTTCTTCGATTCGGCGGTATTTTGGACGTTCCTGAATGGATTTTTGAACAAGGTAATATCTTAATCTACATATTACATAGAATATAATTGTGACTTTTACAGAAATATTTTTTTTTTCTTAACTCGCCTACTTTAATACTTGACATAAATTCGATTGAGAATGTCTATGATATTTTAGGTTTGAAGCAATGAAAAAAAGCATGACTGTCTTGAAAAATTCAAAGAGGCCACAGAGAAAGCATGGTACCCTTTGCTACCAGAAAACCTAAAAAAATTTAAAAACTTCGATAGACACGCGTCTTTTTTTTAATTAATCCCAAATCACGAAAAACTAATTTGTATGTAAGAGTTATGCAAAAATGATAAGAGTGGTTGCTTTTGCCACTATGCGTTAATCCTAGGTAGTTTTGCTTGGTCATACTTTAAATTATATTTTTTTATAAATAAGTAATTCATTTTTTCTGCTTTAGATATCATTTATTTAAATGAAATTATGAAATCTACAAATAAAAAAATGCTATTTATTCTAACTTTGTATTATTCATAAAAAATCAACATTTTATGCTTGTGCTTAAACTTTTGAGGCAGATTATTTTCCCTTCTTGAGCTTAAACAATGAAGGAAGAAATTGATTGATATGTTCGGCAATTTTTAAAGTAATTTATACAATTATATTAATTTCTTATGTTAATGGGAATTATAAATCCGAGTTATTTAAATTAAATTTAAAATTTCCTCCAAACCACCAGTAGACGAAGGAGTGAGAAGTCTATAGCGACAAACATTTTTTTATGATTAGAATTATGTTTCAAAGTGAAAGCATGACCAATGTCACAAGTAGTACAATACAAGATGTTTCTCAACTATTTAAACACTCTAATATCGCAATTAATTTTGCACACAGACAAAGGCAGAACAAATCTCGAAATAATAATATCAGTATATTCCGTAGCATTTCCCTTCAAGTATCTGATTTTAATTTGATATAATAAAAAAAAAATAATGATAGATAAAGTTTTAGCTACACGAAGAACATAGTAGCTCTGTAGGTGCGTCCATAATTATGTAAATACGTAGCACATATAGTCGCCGTTCAGTCCATCGTCGGTCTGTTTGTCCGTCTGTCCTCATATAAGAACACAAAAACAACACACCCGAATTGTTTGAAATTTAAAATATATAATTGTTGCATAAATTTGTCGAGTCATTTCAAATTTAAAGGAAGTCGGATGAATAGTTCAATTACAGGGTAATTATTTAATTTGTATTTTAAATAGTTTTATAAATACTCAAATCTTTGTGCAATAGTTGTTACTCTCTTATGCAAAAATCAGTAAAAAAATAATTATTACAAATATATATTAATAAATTCAGTATCATGAAAATAATATAACTCCATCTTAAATAGGACATTATCAACGTGGCAACTTAAAATCATCGCCTATCATGCGATATCATTGAATTAATTACGTAAGATGGGATTTAATATTACGAAGAAAAGTTTAGTTAACAGATTTTTACTTTTTTATTCAATTTTCATAAATTTTTAAAGACCCGACAAAAGTCTGCAACAGTTACATATTGCTCATCCGCAAGAAAATTGATGCATCTCGCAAAAATTATTTTCTTTATTCCACTATTTGGTCTGTCTTAGGTGCGACTTGCTATACAAAAAATTCCATAAGCGTAGTTAATCGGAAAATCACTTTATTACGTTGTATGTCCATTTGTAACACAGAAGTGGAGTGGATTATGTGGGGAATTAAAATTATCCAATCATTCAAACATCATCCCAAGTCTCTATTTTAAAGTTTTTTATGGTTTTATGTACATTTTTACCCCTGCATGCAGAACTAATTGCTGTAATTTCGTGTTACTGTAAAATCATATAACTTTCTTTTTGCCTCCCCTGAGAAATTTACTTTTGTCGAGATGTATCACTTTTCTTGCGAGTGAGCAATATATATTAAATTTCAAACAATTGGGTTGAGTAATTTTTCTGCTGTTATATGCGGACAAAAAGACGGACGGACAGAACAACGACAATTGATGCTACGTTTTTGTATAATTATGAAAGCATTTAAAATTGAATGATTATGATTATGTATAAAAGTACAATAACATAAAAAATGAAAGTATTTACAAGTAGGATAAAATAATTTTCATATAAGAAATCTATATTACATATAACAGGTAACCTTTTGTTTACATAAACCCCCTTAATTTACGTCTGATTTTGTTTGCGAGCATTGCAGAGCACAGAGGAGAAATCTATTTTCTTCTTATTTCCTTTAGAAAATGTGATGCTAAATTTACCACATTTTGCACTTATTTAAACTATGCTTGAATATAAAACCGTGAATAACGTAATAAGCATTATGAACGCTAAGGGTTTTCTCTTATTTTAAAATATCTAGAATGCTTATCGATTTTAGACAAGAGAATGGGAGCATGAAATATAAGTCAGCACTTTGCGTTCGAGTGCTTTCTTTCGAATATCTGATTGTGAAAGAGGCTTCACAAAGCAAATGGAGATAGAGAAATCTTTCTCTTAGATGAAGAGCATTAGCTCTTTTTCTTCATTATTCCTTTTAACGGAAATGTTTCTGTTAGATTCCTTATCTTTTTCTATAGTATATTAAGAATAAAAAAATCTAAAATCATAAAAATAAAATGTAGAATAAAAGCTAAAAATTTTATTTTTGATATAAAATATTTTCTGAAATAAACGTAAAAGATGAGGATGATAAATGTCAAAGAAGCATTATAAGAAATTTCTCTATTAAGCTTTATTTCATTTTTGTTGGAATTTTATAAATGGATATTTAAGATAACACTTACAAAATACAGGGTAATACAGAAGGCAGTTTTTGAAAAAAAAAATAACCTTACGAATGGTGGTATGTATAAACGGGAGAAGTCTAATTGTAGTGTGAGATACATAGTGAGAAAATATAGCATATTTTAAAAAAAATGAGCAGTGACTCTAAAGTTTGCTATCTGAGCAAAAAAAATTAGAGCTACTGAAACAATGCATCCACTATAGTTTGCGGCATGTTTCTAATAAAACTTTTCATATAAATGCAATATTATCACATTGAGTCTTTGGTCATCTTTTCATCAGCCATGCAATTATAATTGCTTTAATATGAGAATGTTGGACGCGGATTTTGAGTTCATTTGATATGACTTGGAAAATTGTTCACATAATTAAAGATATACGTATCCATACAGATTTATATATATTATAAAACGTATTTAAAAAAAAATCCCACAAAACTTCTAAAAAAATCATTTTCAATCATTAACCCTGAGAAAGGACTAAAATATTGCATTGGTTTACAATGTTTAAAACTGAAAAATGTTTTATAATCTACAAAAATATAACAATACAACCAGGAAAAAATATACAGTGACAGTTTTTAAGGAGATATATCTGAATCCTTGTGGTGTGTGCATTTTATTTTTATTCAGATTAGTCCAGAACCATCAATATTTAATCAAAGACATGCGTAATATGTGACTCTAATATTAGTAAGCCAAGTTTCGATCATCATAAAACTTATGCTTTCACTGATTTTTATTAACTCAATGGAAAACATTTGAAAAATTCGCTTAACACAATGGATGTCCGCATTTTATTTAATTTTCTACGAAATTCGTTACACTTAGAAGAATTTTTATTTGAATAGGAAATCTAAATCTCGTTGTTAACAAAGAATTCATTAAAAAAAGTTACAAAGTGAGCAGATGCTAATATGGAAAAAACCGAATCCAAAGAAAGACATCGTATGAACGATCGTCTTTTAAAGCAAAAAAAGAGGTATGATTATGGAGCTCACTGATAACAAAATGTGCGACGACCACGTATAAGGTAACAATCTAACGTTGAACCCTTTGATTGTAAAATACCATGGTTTTTTTTTTATCTATTTCATTTTATTTTATTTTATTTATTTTATTTATTTTATTTATTTTATTTATTTTATTTATTTATTTATTTAATTTGCCAAAAGATGCCTTTATAAAATTACTATGTCAACTGCAAGTGATTTTGACTAAATATAAAAGATTGCTTCGGTATGTTATTAATTTGTTTTCTGTAACAGGAATCTAGATTTTAAGAATTCTCTATATTCAATAAACATTTTCCGCTGTGTAAGTGAACTTATACATAGAATAGTAACAAAAAATATGTATATCTATATTGTGAAGACCAAACGTATCTGTGCGTAACGCATACGTCATTTTGCGAATGGCAACACTTTCCCCTGTAATTTCAGTTTTGCAATTTTTGGCTACTGTAAATTTTACCCTCCTAAACATCACATATTTTAAATCTTTGCCCCGTCGAATGGAGAAAAAAATGCACTTTCAAGTGCAATTTGTTTGAAAGTTGTATCTTAATAAATTTTTGAGACATTAATTTTCTTATAGTTTTTAGTACCAATTTTGTAATTGTGGCAACAAAATCATTCGTTTTTCTCTTAAAATTGTGGGAAGAAATAGAAATTAAAATGCGCAACATTTTTCCATGCAATTTCCGTTTTGCAACTTTCGTTACTGCAAATTTTACACTTTTAAACATCATATCTTTAAAATTTTTGCACCGTCGTCTGGAGAAAAAAAATGTACTTTCAAATGCCATTTCTTTCAAAGCTGTATCTTAATTTATTTTTGAGACATTAATTTTTAAATAATTTATAGTACCAATTTTATAATTGTGGCAACAGAGTCACACATTTTTGTCTTAAAACTGAAAAATTAGACATTAAAATGCGTATACTATTACAAAAGTATCGTTTGTTATAAAATCCAGTGAATTTCGGTTTTATGTAGTTTATAATTAGATTATAGAGTTTAATAGCATAATAGGTTTATAGTATTTTATTAATTTTAGCTTAAAAGGATATTTGTTTGAGAGTTAGATTGGCCAGTATATTGTACATTTTTTATTGTAACTAATTTTGCATATTATTTATAGATCAATAAAATAGTTCTATCTTAAAATTTTCTTTCGTCGAATTTCGACGGGTTCCGCCTCGTAAATTTTAATGTTGGAAAGTGTTAAATAGAAACATAGCAAAAACTATGTTTTTAAAATAAACTGGGGATTCTCCCCCTCCCCCCCCTAAAAGTTATGCTGGTAAAACCTTCGCCCACCCACCCCTCTGTGTCACCACAAACTCTAAAAATATGCCAATTTGAAAGACTTATAAAAGATTTCAAAACATTGAACCTTTTTTTTTTTTCAGTGGTGGTGTTTTTGTAAGCTGTTTTTCATTAATTTTTTTTTATTGCAGAATTTTAAGATTAAATTATCTGCTGTTAACCATGTACTAGCTATTAGCATGTTTGACTACAAAAAATACTTAAACAGTTAAATAACAGAGTCTTGGGCTCCTGGCATTTTTTGAACCCCATATAAGAGAAAATGATAAGTAAAGTAATTTTAAATGTATCGTTTAAGTCACTACTAGCGTTACTTAAGTTACTCCTTTTCTCTTTCTCTTTTTTAATATTCACGTGAAAATACTTTTATTGTTTCAAAGGAAATATTTGTGCCATCTTAGAATTCACGACAGTAGTTAGAAACATCATATCAAAAGACGAAGTAAATGTTTCGTCTAAATACATTTTTAAATATTAACTGTTTTGCAATGTTACTTGGTAAATTTATATATTACGTATTTTCTTTTACTTGCTGTTTTCAATGCACATTAATGAATTTATTATATTGAAATATTCTTTTTCTTTTTGATATTGACATGAAGGTAATTCTATTGCTAGAAATGAATTATTTTCATTTCTACTGCCTTAGAATGGCAAGAATAGTTTAAAAGATCATTTAGAAATGTTAAATGTCTCACGTAAATATATTTTTAAATTTAAACAGGTTTCAATATTATTGTTTACCTATTTTGCATATGATGTAATTATTTACACTTACACCGACGAACGCAATTTAATGGTTCCTTTACTTAGTATTTTCTTTCTCTTTTAATATTCACATGTAAATATAGATTTATGACTTAATTTTCAATATTTTCCCACTTTTAAGTGGTAATGATTTAATCTCATTTAATTTTTTTGTTATAGTTACATGTACATATTTTTTTAATTTGAAAGAAATATCATTCTTTGATCATTTGGCAAATATTTAAAATAATAATCTTTCCTAAAATATGTAAAAAATCTCTCTCAAAATCCCGAAAATTTAAATTCTCAATAGAAATAAATCCTCAAAAAATGAGCCAAATTCAAAGAAAAAAACGCATTCTGCACAGCTTCTAATGCATAAAATAATCTAAAAATGTTTAAATTTCTATGTATACTTTTTGTTCCTATAAAAATATTTTAATGGAACAATTTCGACCAACTTTAACATTAAAAAATTCTTAAAATAATTACTCGATATAAAAACCGTCTTCATCAGCATGTTTATCAAACATTTCTCTATAATACTTTAATTTTCATAGTTTTTGTGTGCAGAATTTTTTTAATATTAACAGAGAAATACTCTAAATCACAAAAAATTAATTATCGGCGGTGGTGACAACGTTGATTACTTTTAAACCGACTTCAAGGAGTAAGTTATGGTTTCGACCTGTATGTATTTCTTGTTCACTCTTAAATTCTTTAAGTATGAACCGATTTTGATAATTCTTTTTTTGTTTGAAAAGATACCCATGTGGTTCCATTTTAATTTCATTAAATTCGGATGGTTTGAATTTTTTTTATGAAAAAATATGGATTTGATAATAATAATAATAATAATAATGATTTGTCGCAAATCTTCTTTCATTGTTGCAACCGTTTTGAAATCATAAGCATATTAAAACTATGCATCCATACGCGTTAGCGCCAAGTTGTCGCCAAGCTTGATTCTTTTTTTTTTCAAGTCGATTAGTATTTTTTTAAGCATATTTTATTTTATATTATTATTATTATTATTGATAAATACATTTGCTCGCATTTTTTGTCAAGCAAAAATCAAAGCTACTTGTTTTTAATAATGTGAGCACATAAAAAATAACATATTGCGAACAATTCTTTTTAGAACTACTTGAATAGCGGACGTGAAATTAGACGTGAAATTTAAGATAAGTATTGAATTTTCTAGAAAAAATTACTAAAAACCCTATTTTTATTTTATTTTTTATTTTTAATGCTAAAACACTATGTAAATTGCCTTTACATGGAATTTCATGAAGTATAAAACTGAAATATTTTTTCCAAGATTTCATTTTCTTATCCTTACCGTTTATTCTTCGTAGTTGTTCCTTCTTTTCAAAACTATAATTAATGTCTTTCACCAAACTGTCTTTCTTATTCCTCCATATGCCAAAAAACTATCTTTTAGTTGGACGTGTAACAACATTGATTTTGTTCAGTCACGAACTTTTCTTTCTTTTTTAGATGCTTGTTCATTTCTTTAGTGTTTTTGTTTGAATGTTCATTACTTTCGTCTATATTTCTAAGAAGAAAATATTGGATTCGTGAAAATTTTCGAAATCCGGTTTTCAACTGATTTACACATTTTACGCGTCAGAGAACCGGAAAATTATATTTTTACGAAAATGTCTGTCTGTGAGACAATCAGTTTGTCAGGCTGTCTGTCTGTCAGTCTGTTTGCCTGTATGTGAAAAATGCACTGTTTGAGTTCTGTCTCAAGAACACTAATGCAAAAAATTTCACAGAATTTTAAACTCTGTTAAACCCTTCTATAAATTAGATCTAATAAATTTTTGGTATATATCTTTCAATAGGTAGCGCTGCTATGGCTGCATTATTCACAATTTCCATAATAGCGATATCTCAAAAACTACTGCATGGATTTTCATAAATCTTTATATTTAGTTAGTACTTGATATGATTGTGTTAATTACATTTTCTTGCAATTCTCTCAACAAGTGGCGCTACAATGGGACATTATTCATGATTATCGGAATAGCTCTATCTCTAGTAGAAATAATGCACGGAATTTCATAAAACTTTAGTCTCTCGCACACTTTGACATAATCTAGTTCAGAATAGTTTGTGGTGTATATCGCTTAACAGTAAGTTCTGCTATGCCGCATTATTTACAATTTTCTCAATAGCCATATCTCAAAACTAGTGCATGGAATTTCATAAAACTTTGTATTTAGTTAGTACTTGTAGCTGATTACGTTTTGATGCAAATTGCTTAACAGGTGGTGCTGCTATGGTGAACAATTCGTAATTATCGCAATAGCTCTATTTTTAGAACTACTTCACGAAGTTTTCTAACACTTCAGATTCAGTTAATGCTTCATAGATTAGTTTTGTTTAGTTTTTGCTGTAAATAGCTCTACTATGCTTTTACCACTATGTTTTTACGATTTCACAAAAAACTAATGCCTGGATTTTCATCGAGCTTCAGATTCAGTTAGTATCTGATAAACGATTAATCCTGCTTAGTTTTTGGTGTTGGCAACCCAACATGTACTGCTGTTATGCAGTTTTTTTTCAGATTTTGCGATAGTCCTATCTCAAAAATTAATGAACGGATTTTCATCAAACTTCAAATTCAGTTATATGTCGACATAAGTTGTTGCTGACTAGATATTGTTTTAAACCACCTAATCGGTCGTGCTGCTATGCTGCACTTTTCAAGAAGTATTGACATGTAATAAGACAGGAGAAAGTTTTGGGATTGCCACATCTGACTAATCATTCATTGTGTTTTAACCCCTTCGCGACGGGAGCCTTTTGCGAAATTTTTAATGTTTACTCGCTGGTTTTTAAAAACATAAATTTAAGTCTTATTAAATCGACGAAATGCTCCGAATAAATATGGTAACTTTTACAGTAGAATTTTACTGGTGGGAATAAACAAGGATATTTTAGTCTTTTTGCAGCACGTATGCATGTCGCTTGTCACCAAGGGGTTAAGATAACGTCTGAATAAAGAAATTGTGCTTCAATCCGAAGACTATTAGATATTTTAAAATGTTAACAAGATTTTATTCATTTATCAATTCATTTATATGATGAAAAAATTCAATTGAATTCGAGAAAATTAATTATCACTATTTCATTTTCTTCCCCTTTTTTTTCCTATAATTTTTTATCGTGGATTTTGAAACTGAAGTTATGTCTTTTTGCCAAACTCTCATTCTTATTCCTTCATCTGTCAAAAGCATATGTTTTTGTTGAATGTGTTGTAACACTGATATTGCGTCAGTTTCTATGAACCAAATTTAATTGTTTGTTTCAGGAAATTTGACCCTTTCTTTAATTCTTCATTTATAAATATCTCTTATTTATTAAATTCTATGGAAAGAAATATGCTCATAAGACGAAACGTAATATTCGATCATGATTTAATTACAAACAGGGCGTAGCTAAAAGTGAATACCATGGGGAGGAGAGGCTCGAGAAAATATAGGATGGGGTTTATATATTTTTTCTCTCTCTCTCTGTCTTTTTCTTTGTCGCCGAATGATAAATTATTGCATATTTATATTGTAAGTTTCTTATTAAACTGTTGCAAGAACTACATTTTATGCTGAGAGAAAAATATTATCAGGATAAAATCGAGAGTATAACTAGTGCATTATTAAACATCATGTTAGCTTGATATGAACAAATAAGGATGAGTGAGAGAACTTAATTTTAGTTATAATTTAGTATATCTGCAAAACTGTGAAAGGGCTTCAAAACTAAATTAGATTTTTTAACGGAATTTTATTTGGATTTTCGGAACAGGAATTCATTTCGTGACCTTGGAATCTTTTCCAGGGGAGGATAAAATATTTAGGGAAGTCGAGACCTCCCTTCCACCCACTTAGCTACAGCCCTGATCACAAAATACACTATATGAACTAAAAAAAAAATCTTACTGTTTTACTTAAAAGGTGACAAATATAATAATAATGTATATGTTACAAGTTAAAAATATACTCATTAACACTTTCCAACAAAGTTAAAAAGTATTTATGCTTTCGGTTTTTCTGTCCATCTCTCCGCGCTCTAACTCTCGTAAATATACTCAGATTGGCATGCAATTTTCGGTCGTTGTTTACATTTAACTTAACACAAATCCTATTGAAAATGAAGTTTCTGCCATGAGTAGTTTATTTACAGGGACAGTCAAAATTTTCCATTGCCTTACGGCCTACGGCGAAAAATTGATTTAAATGAATTTGAAAGATATTACAGCCTGTTAGACATATTAAAATTTATGTACATTTACGATCTTCACTAAAATATGCATTCTGTAAAATATAATATTTGAAAAATAGTTATTACTCAATTACAGGGCAACACAAAATAATTCCAATACATAATAAAAAAGGGCGGAATTGTTTGCGAGATATTTTATTTATGGTAAACATTTTGAAGCATAATCACATTGATATACGTCACTGACAATTACTATGAATTATTTCATGCATATTACGAAGTGCATAGCATTTAAGGGGACACACAAAAGATTTCAAATAGCATATTTTATCCGAAGTCCTGCATATAATGGATGATAGCTGTTAGATGGATCAAATTGCATTTTTAATTATGATATGCGCTTTTAAGTTTCACTAAACATATGCATAATATATGGTGTGTATAAATGCTAATAGTTACACAATTTAGATATACAGGACTACACAAAAGATCTCGGAAAGGTTACTGAATATGATAATAATTTACTTAAACGTTGTTTTTAAATATGTTATGCCTTTTTACGTGGAACTGCATTTAGTTTACTAAGAAATGTTCGTAGAAAATAGATAAATTGATAGACAAAGTCATTCAAAAAACTGGATACATGGTCACATTTGGATGATAATTTCTAGAAATTCGATTTAAGTAGTTTAAACAGAATTTTTTTAAAACTAAACTTTAGTAAAAAAAAAACTTTCGTGCATTAAAAGTACTATGTATTTTACTATTCAAATATGTTTCCGTCTATAAATATAAAATACTGAAAGGAAAATTTCAACCAGTTAGGCGTTTTCTAGCTAAACTAAATTTTCCCATTATATAGTCTATATATCAACAGACGAATCAAATGTGGGGCTTTCAAAAGTATTCGAACACATATTTGGCTATAGACAGTAATACCTTATTTTCATAGATAACGAAGTTTTGTTAAAGATTTCAAGAAGTATTGGAAAGTATTTCATATACTATGCTTAACCCATGATTTCTCTTACTTGTTTTATTTAAATTTTCTATTGCTTTTGAATTACAATTCCGCGGACATAGTCAGAGAATATATTTATCAATTTCTGTTTTATTTATTCAAATACGTCACATTGTTTAAAACGGCAGAATCTATTGATACTGTGTATTTTGAGAATTATTCGCTTTTATTTTTTAAATGTTTTCTCAAATGTTATTTTGTCATATGTATAGATATAAAAAAAAATCCTCCAAATTTATGATAAGTATTGAATTTTCTAAGAAAAAGTACTAAAAAACTATTTTCTTTATTTTCATTTTTAACATTAAAATACTATGTTAATCTACCTTTACACGGAATCTCACGGACGGTAAAGCTGAAATATATTTTCCCAGATTTAATTTTCTTAACTTTACTGTTTATTCTTCGTAGTTGCTCCTTCTTTTCAAAACTATACTTAATGTCTTTCACTAAACTGCCTTTCTTATTCTTCCATCTGCCAAAAACTATCATTTTTGCTGGACGTGTAACAACATTTATTTTTTTTCAGTCACTGTTACAGACTCAATCTTTTCTTTCTTTATTTTTTTAGATGCTTGCTCATTTCTTTAGTGTCTTTCTTCGTAAATATATTACTTTCTTCTATCTTTACAAAAAGAAACTAATGGATTCGTATTTGGAGACTGGCTCTATACTTTTAGCTAACACATTATGCAAATTATATTTTGGTTGCTTTCGCGCATGCTTAGTGAAATATGTTTTAATAAACCTGCTCATTATTCGTACAATTTTTGTTATTTTTAAATTCTGATTATAAGGTAGTGTGCATAATGTTTTTCATCCTGTTTTCTGAAAAGAAATTTTTTTATATTAAGAATTTGGCAAATTATAAGCAAAAAACTCGGCAAAATTTGGGTCTGTTTTATGAAAACCTTAATTTATTTACGTGTATACATGCTACCCTCATAAAAATGAACACAGTTTATTACAATAGCAATTTAATCATAATCTATCGTATGAACGCTTTTGTTACATTAGTTCTGACAGGGTTATTCAAACAGAGTCATTGTTTTCAATTTGTTGACGGTCTCCTATAGGGTTTCGGGAAAAATATCTTCGCGAAAAACAATGACCTATACTGATCTTCTTACACACCTGGAGTTTTAGAATAGTTCCTCATGTATTTGTCTAGATACTAAACAAAACAACTAAATTAGCAAGGTGGTCACATTAATATAACTGGATTGTGTAGCTTAATATAATTAAAACACGCCCTAAACAAGGATTCCCCGCATACTATTATGTAGTGGAATACTTTAACCCTGTAAATTAATAATAAATAAACTTTGCATCACAGATTGCACACAATGTATATTTTAGTATATACTTCATAGATTCATGCCAATTCTATTATAATCAAAAGAGTGTAACATTATTAAAATGTACTTAAAACTATTTTTTCCTATAGACCGTAAAGTAATGAAACACTTTTGATTGTCCCTGTAATTAAATTGTATATGTGATTTTCATAAAATTTGAAATGACTCGACAAATTTTTGCAACAATTATGTATTTTAAATCTCAAACGATTTGGTTTGATATTTTTCGCTCTGTTATATACGGACAGACAGACGGACAGACTTAACGACGACTATGGGTGCTACGTATTTATATAATTACGAACGCACCTTAAAATATTCAGATCCCGAACAAAAAATTATAGACAGTGTAATATTATTCGAAAAAAATCAAGGGCTTTTTCAATTGCCACCATTGGACTTAATAGATGATGAAGACATTTAGAATATAAGAGCATTTTTAAATAGAACTCTAACCTACTAACTTATCATTAGCAAAATTACTTGACAAGTTTTACATTATCACTTTTTTGTTGTTATTTTATTATTTTTATTATTCTGTTTTTATATATATATATTCTATTCAATTATCTCTGAATTGTCTTAACCTTAACCTATTTCTATTATAACTTTTTGAAAACTAAGAAAATTTATCATCGTTAAGTATTATTTAGGATAGAAATATGATTATTGTAACTTCTGATTATGTATATGTTCATAGGTTTATCTTAATTATTTATATTGTACAGATAATTTTGTATTTATCATTGTGAAGAATTCTTCCATTATATTTACTATTTCAGGAAAACCTGAATAGATAGGGCTACCCTTTGTCATTGTGTTTACATTATATTCTTTCATTTGTTATCTAATATATTTTTGACGGCGGTCTGGGGACCATTCAGTGGTGCCTCTGGTCCCTCCTGGCTCGTATCATCTACAGAGATTCTCCTTTCTCTTTGGCAGTCCTGTTTTAAGGCATGGTTGAGGCTTTTAGCATAGTTGTTACACCCTGTTAGATGAAGCTTGGTGTGCTTAAACCATTTGGTAGGCCTCTCTTGAAACTGAAACTGAAACTGTAATAGTATACAGTATTTCGAATGCAGTATAGTAGCCGAAATCTTTTGGGTGCCCCTGTAAATACTACCTGCTTTCTGTTATACAGAAAGTAACTTAAAGTATTCTTCAGCAACGGTATTATTTTTTCAGAGATATCGTCGAAAATGTTGTGCAAAAATGTATCCATTTTTTTTTTATCTATGGACACTAAAATTATGAAAAAATTAAAAGTAATAGACGTTACCTCTAATTAAACCTTGCAGGAAAACTATAGCGATTACCCTGTGTCACATGTTTTTTGAGAAAAGCACATTTTACTGTTACACACAAATTTCGATTTGTGAGCATCTAGCAATAATGAAGAAAAGCGCTGGCGATACCTACCGTAGCAGAAGTTTAAAAACATTGTTGATAATGATTTTCGAAAAAAAAATCGTCGATAATTAATCAAATTATTAACTTTTAAATACACTATTTGGACATACACAATGACAGGGCGGCGCACTCTATGTACTATCTGCTTTTAAAACCTAGATAACAAATTTATGATATATTTGTGTAATACAATTCAGAGTAGCAGTATAAAGGAATAAATGTGAAGTTGTTAAAACAGACTAATTAAAATCACGACAAATATACTGTGGGATTTGTGACTAAATTGTGTTGACAGAATCTCTCAATACGCCTCCCTTGTCTTTAAACCTGAATTATCAACCTATCTGGAAAAAACGCGCCACGGACAAGGGTGGTGTTGCAGCTTTGAGACTTCCTTTCGGAGCGCCTAATCACAATTCCAAGTTTAAATTTTGAATAAGTGTTTGTTTAAGCTATGCAGTAAAAGAAAAAGATTATTACTACGCTGGATTTAGTTTTTTGTTGCCGAATGAAGCTTAAATATGCATAAATTTTATTGTCACTACTGAATTCAGTTAATAAAAACCTCCCATTAAGAGAAAATTAACCCTTTCGGGTCCGAATTTTTTTTCACTCTTTAGTCAAAATTACTTTTACGTTAATAACACTAATGCCATCTATCCAAATAGATTAATTTCTGTTTAAAGAATATTTAGTTATCTCAAAGATAACGAATAATGTTGTTTTGCGTGCTATTCAATTAATATTCTGGGACCTTAGACAATTGTCCCTTAGACAATTGTCTAAGGAAAAATTTTTGGAGGTGTTTAGAAAACATTGTTTAACAGTAACACACATAATATATATTCACACATAAATAATACAGTTTTGTAATACTTTTTGCGCTTTGTTACACATGTTTCTTTCAGTAAAATAACTTTTGTTTTAAATTTACAATGTGAAATACATGTTTAAGATAAAAGAATCGCAAGTGGCGCAAAGATAATTAAGCAAATAATAATAATTATTATTATTACTAAATGCCTAAACGTAAATAAAGTCATATAGTAAATTCGTAGACATATACTAACATTACTGCATGTACATATTATCAAAAGTATTTCTTAAGACAAAATAATTCTGCATTAAATGACATGTACTATTAATAGGACACCAGACCCGAAAGGGATAAAAAAGAACTATACAGAATACCCATACTTGGTATTATTTAGTAATTAATTAGTCATATCTCTTTAAACTTTTATGGTACACTTACTCATATTTTTTTAGTACATAAAAAGTATTTTTATTCTTTTACCAACAATTGTTTTCAATAATGCAGGCAATAATTCAAATATTTATTGTGCGGAACCCTCTGAGTATGAGTAATCCTCACACTTGACCGTTTATTTTCTTTTCCTATAGGTTAATTATTATCGATCTCTAACACGATGCTTGCCTACTTAATCGATTTCATTCGCAATTTCATCTTTCTCTTACAAAATACTTTCACTTAAGCATATCTTCAGAGTTCCATAATTTGAGTAGTACAATCTGTCAAATATTAGAAATATTATTATAATTTTTTTTTAAATATGAACAATCCTTTGCAACGCAGGGCAAATTCATTGCTTAAGTTTTGAAATTAATGGCTGACACCGGATTTTGAAAACAACTTTATTTGTAAACTAGCTGACCCGCCCGGCGTTACCCGGGTCCGTATTAACAATATTAAACGAACTTGAAATTTGTATGATTTTATCATTAACTCGTTACATGCAGAAATGCATTGTCTGAAATACGTAGCCGCTGACTGTGTGAAAAATCGGTTTTAAAAACAACAACTAATATTAAGCTCTAAAGATACTCAAAATGAGCAATGAAAAACGCGGGAGGGAATATGTATCCAACGATTGCATGATTTTCGTGTTAAAAAGTTGATATTTACCCGTAAAAATCCCTGTTAAGTCACGTAACTAATTATTATTTTCACATACAAATCCCAAGTGAAATATTTTGAATTTCAAACTAATTATATCACACTTAAATCCGACTATACCATAAATGAAATCGATATACGACGGTAGCTAAAAAATTGGTATATAGTATTATAATTTCAGAGCTATTTAACAAAAGTAAGTGTTATTTTTAATCAAATCTTGCGTAATGTCCACTCTGTGTATAAATTCCTAACCTTAAACTTTTGTACCGTAACCAGAACCTGTCTGTTACCTAACAGCGACTTAACAGTACCCTACCGTAAATTAAATATAACAGAAATGTAACATAGCCTTCACTTTATTGTAAAATATCCTTATTCTAACCATAAAATAAATGCAATTTAACTTTAACCTAACTTTAACCTAAATAATATAATAGAAAAAAACCATTTTAAAAAATTACTATTTCTTCGTAAAATATGCTTCGGCTGTAATTCATTTCTTTCAATTCGTTTTATTAATACAAAATTCCTTCCTCGTGCTTTTGATTGAGACATTAAAACTTCAGCGATAAATGGTTTAATATTGCAAACCTTTTTTCGGTTTACTTCGCCTCCACCTATCTTTTTCTCCATGGTGTACAGCAGCTGTGATAGAAAAAAAAATATCCTCATTTAAACTGACAGTTTGCCAGTCTATGAATTTTAAAGGTCTATTCCAGCTCTTTTAATTATTTCTGCGAAAGTTTTATGCAACCAATCAACCATAAGAAAATGAAAAGTTAAAAAAAGCGAAAAAAGGCGATTTTTTATGAGAGTGAGCTTTGGAATTTAATTAATTACTCATTTAATAAATGGAATTTTGAAATTCTGAGCTTCAGGTGCATCAGGAGAGACATTGTGCTACTCTCAAAAAAATTTTGAGCTTCGTACGTGCTGTAGATTTTGCTAGCCATCGCAGACACACACACACACACACACACACACGCGCAGACAGACAGAGCGTTTTGTTCTTTTATTAGTATAGATAAGAAAAAGCTGTATTTCACACATTTAATCTATATTAATAAAATAACAAATCGCTCTGTGTGTGTGTGTGTGTGTGTGTCTACGATAGTTAGCGAAAACTACTGTACGTACGAAGCTCAAAATTTTTCTGAGAGTAGCCCAATATCTCTCCTGATGCACCTGACTCTCAGAATTTCGAAATCCCAATTATTAATTGAGTAATTAATTAAAATCGAGAGGTCACTCTCATAAAAAATCATCTTCCCATTTTTTTTCTCTTTCATTTTTTTATGGTTGGTTGGTTGTGTAAAAATTTTCGCAGAAGTACTAAGAAAGCTGAGACAGAGTTAAAGAAACCCATGGAGAAATGAGATAAGTGGAGGTGAAGTAAGCCTCAAAAAAGGTTTGCAATATGAATCCATTTATTGCTCAAATTTTAATGTTCCAAACAAAAGGACGTGGAAGGGATTTTGTATTATAATACGAATTGAAAGAAATGAATTACAACTGAAGTATATTTTAAGAAGAAATAGCAAATTTTTAAAATGGTCTTTGTTCTATTATTATTTATTAAAATAAATGTTCGCTTTTAAAATAAAAGAAATTGGAAAATTATCAATAATTAAATGTCATATTGAAATTAAATAAGATATTGAAAACGTTTGATGCGAACTAAAAATTGTATTACTAAAAGTTTCCTAATTTAATGTTATTTTAAATACTTTATAACGTAGACGAAAAATGTTAATGACATAATAATTGCATGTAAATAAATATTTAAAATATAATGATGAAAACGTTCTTTTAAAATCGTGTATGAAAATTTCAGTAATAAATATTAATCTAAAATATAGATTTCTGACTGCAGACGATTTTAATGTTTTAACAAAAAATGTTATATTTTCAAGCAAAACGGCAAAATAATTTTCTACATTGATATTTAAAGCACATATGATAAAATAATTAATAAATTTTTGCCGGTGAAGCGATAGCTTAGTTCATTTTAAGAAACAAGAGCAAAAAATACGGGTTTAAAACTGTTTCAATTGATAGGCGTGTCAAAGCA
Organism: Maratus speculifer; assembly: GCA_964019185.1. Lineage (NCBI taxonomy): Eukaryota > Metazoa > Arthropoda > Arachnida > Araneae > Salticidae > Maratus > Maratus speculifer. The sequence goes on from OZ025294.1 coordinate 81,764,911, forward strand.
CGTGCTTTTGTCGGTACTTAATTGGACTTAATGTAAGGTTAAATTTTCAGCATCACCTCCAGAGATAATACTTCCACTCTATTAATTTCTTTTTACTCTATGAAAGAAACCAATTTGAGATTTTGTCATTTCAAAAGTGACTGTTTTTTTTTCCCAAAGATCTTTAAAATTCATAGACTGGAAAATTTCAGTTTAACTTAAGATTTTTGAACACAGCTGATACGTCGGATCGTTCTTACTTTGTACATTAGAATGTACAGGGTGTCCAGCAAATAACACCCTGATTTCAAAATTAAATTAATCAAAAACAAAGATCAATAGAATTATGCAGTAAACGGTTTGTTTATCAGGTAAGCTGTAAAAATCTTATACAAAAGTTTCGAACGGTAAATATTTTGAAAAGATTGTGTTCTGATTGCAAAGAATGCTTTGATTTGACATTTTTCTTACTTTAGATTACTGCCAGCGAATGTGTTTTTCGGCTTAAAGTGCCACATTTCATAATTTTTTTAAATTAAATTTTTGAAATTTCGAAATTCTAAAAATTTACTTCGAAAAATCTTTAAAATATTACACTGTAAGCTGGAAACTTATTTCTCTGCAGGCAATCTAAAACAAAAAAAATGTCAAATCAAAGAATTCTATGCAATCAGAACGCAATTTTTTCAAAATATTCACTGTTTGAAATTTCTGTATAAGATTTTTACAGCTTACCTAATGAAAAACCGTTTACCGCATATTACTATCGATCTTTGTTTTTGAGCAATTTAATTTTGAAATCAGGGTGTTATTTGCTGAACACCCTGTATGTGTGGTTAGCTATGTTGCAGTAAATGTATGTATACAGGGTGATTCTAATTTTTTTTACAATAAATGAGGAATGATAGTACACATCAGAACAAATAATATTAAATGGGAGACCAAGGGTCCCAAACGTTTTCCAAAGGAGATAGCCGCCATTAAAGTTTAGGAACCAAAATTTCAAATAAACATAAAAAACGGAAAAATCGGTTGATTGATTTGCGGTTAGTAATAAAATTAATCTTTATGTCGGCATTTTCTTGAAATTAAATTATAAAGATAAATTTCAAAAATGCCGATAGAGGGCGGTTCAGATTTTGGAGTAACGAACAACTATTTTTTGCCGGTATTTTTTGCATCTCATTAGATGGTTTCGTAAGCTTAGACTCAAACTTAAATTTTGAGCTCAAAATCTGAATAGTTGAGAGTGGTTGAGTAGCACAAATTGAGCTGTGTTCAGAGAATTTAAATTTCAAATGATTATAAACAACGGAAAAATTGGTCGATGGATTTGCGGTTTTTACTAAAACTATTCCTTATATAGGTATTTTCGTGAAAATAAATTATACAGATAAATTTTTAAAAATGCCGACAGAGGGCGCATTAGACTTTGGAGTAACGAACAACTCCTTTTTGGCGTTATTTTTTGCATCTTATAAAATGCTTTCGTAAGCTTAGACTTAAACTTAAATTTTGAGCTCAAAATTTGAAAAGTTGGGAGTGGTTAAGTAGACAAACTGAACTGTGTTCAGAAGATTCAAATTTCAAATGATTGTAAAAAACGGAAAAATTGGACGATTCGTTTGCAGTTTTAGCTAAAACTAATTTTTAAATCAGCATTTTCTTGAAAATGAATTTTAAAGATAAATTTTACATAATGCCGATAGAGGGCACCTTAGACTTTGGAGTAATTTAGAACTATTTTTATCATTATTTTTTAAATCTCATTAAATGCTTTCAATTGCATAGACTTAAATTTTGGGCTCAAATTCTGAATCGTTGGGAGTGTTTAAATAGCAAAAAATTGAATGGTGTTCAAAGAGAGGGGGGGGGGTTAATTTCGACTCCTGAACACACTTCAGTTTGCGCTTATTAACCCCTCTCAACGATTCAGAATTTGAACTCAAAATTTATGCTTAAATCTAAGCTTTAATAAACTTTTGCAAGCATTTAATTAGAACCAAAAAATAACGCTTGAAATTAATTATTGGTTACTCTGAAGTTTAAGGCGCCCTCTAACGGAATTTTATGAAATTTATCATTAAAATTTATTTTCAAGAAGATACTGACTTAAAGAATAGTTTTATTTTAAACCGCAAACGAATCGACCAATTTTTCCATTTTCTATAATTATTTTAAATTTGAACCCCCCTCCCCCCTAAACAGACATCAGTTTGTGCTACTTAACCACTTCCTACTATTCATATTTTGAGCTCAAAATTTAAGTTTATGTCTATGCTTCCGAAAACATTTAATGAGGTTCAAAAAATAACGGCAAAAAATAGTTGTTCGTTACTCCAAAGTCTAAAGCGCCCTCTATCGCCATTTTTGAAATTTATCTTTGTAATTTATTTTTAAGAAAATACCAGCATAAAGAATAGTTTTACTGAAAACAGCAAATTAATGAAGCAATTTTTCCGTTTTTTATAATCATTTGAAATTTGAACCCCCTGAACACAGTTCAATTTGTGATACTTAACCACTCTCAACTTTTCAGATTTTCTGCTCAAAATTTAAGTTTGAGTCTAAGCTTACGAAAACATTTAATGAGATGCAAAAAATACCGGCAAAAAATTGTTGTTCGTTACTCCAAAGTCCAAAGCGCCCTCTATCCGCATTTTTTGAAATTTATCTTTATAATTCATTTTCAATATAATTTCAAGAAAATGCCGACATAAAGAATAATTTTACTGAAAACCGCAAATCAATCGACCGATTTTTCTATTTTTTATGTTTATTTGAAATTTTGGTCCCTAAACTTTAATGGTGGCTATCTCCTTTGGGAAACGTTTGGTACCCTTGGTCTGCTATTTAATATTGTTAACTTGATGTGTACTATCATCTCTCTTTGATTGTAAAAAAAAATTAGAATCACATTGTATGTATATATGAGCAGTTTTTTAGCAGTTTTTTAAATCATTGATTAAATTTGAATGCATTTTATTTAAGTTAAAATTTTATTAATACTTTAATTTGTTTTTAAAACAAAAATGAAATGGCTGTTTGACGAACAATTGTTCGAATCGGCAGACGATCCATACACAGTAATAAATTATTAAATAGTAAAATAAATTATATATAAAAAATAGTAACTAAAAGAATAGTAGCAAAACATAATGTTTAGGCGTATTAACACATAACCCGGTCCCAACCAGAAAAAAACAGACCATACTCCGATCCAAGCAAGACAAAAATTCCATGAGCATAAACCCTACCCGAACCTAAAAATTCCATTTGAAAAAAAAAAAACCTATGGATTTGATATCTGACCCGAATCAAATCTGAATCCCACAAAAATATTCAAATGAAGCATACCCCAATCCGATCAAAGAAAACTAATGTTCGTGTATATGCAAGTCAACCCGAACCTAAAAATTTTCTTTGAAAAACCTGAGAAATGACCAGAACGAAACCTGAAATCGATAAAAGTATTCCAAAGAACTTTAACCCGATAAGAGCAAGACAAAATAATTTCCGTGAATATAAACCTGACTCGAACCTAAAAAATTCCATTTGAAGAAAAAAAAACCTGAAATTTTATGCAAACTACATCTGAATCCGATCAAAATATTCGAAAGAACCATAACCAGATTCGAATAAGACAAAATAATTTTCGTGGACATAAACCCGATCCGAACCTAAAATTCCATTTGAAAAAAATACCTGAAATTTGAATCGAACCAAATATGAACCTGTCAAAAATATTCCACAGAGCCATACTCGGATCCGAAGAAGACAAAAAATTTCCATGAACAAGAACCCGATCCGAACCTAAAAAAAAACTGAACTAAATCTGAATCTGACAAAAATATTCCAGAGAAACATATCCTTATTCGAACAATGCAGAATAATTTCCGTTGATGCGCAACCCAACCTGAACCTAAAAATTCCATTAAAAAACCGAAATCTGAATTGAACGACATCTAAACCCGAAAAAAATATTCCAAAGACCCAAAACCGGATCCGAGCAAGACAAAATAATTTCCCTGGACATGAATCCGACCAGAACCTTAAAAATCAATTTGAAAAAAATATGTGAAATCTGAATCGAACCAAATCTGAATCCGATGAAAATATTCCAAATAACTATAACCAGATACAAATAAGACAATATAATTTCCATGGACATAAATCTAATCCTAATCAAAAAATTTGTTTAAAAAAAAAAACCTGAAATTTAAACCAAACTTAATCTGAACCTAACAAAAATATTTCAGTGAAGTATAACCTCATTAGAACTAGGTAAAATAATTTCCATAAAAGTACAACCCGGCCCGAACCTAAAAATACAATTTGAAGGAAAAAAACACGAAATCTGAATTGAACCGAATCTAAACTGAACAAAAGTATTCCAAACATCCATAATCGTATCCAAAGAAGACAAAATAATTTCCATGGATATGAATCCAATCCGAACCTAAAATTAGGATGTTCTACAAAACATAATGCGCTCCGTAGCGTTGGAAAGTGAAACTAAGTACTTAGCGCGAGATGGTTAAGATATTTCGTTTATAGTTGTTAAATATATGTTAAATTTTGAACTTGGTTACGGTTTGGAATTATAATACTATATACTGACCTTTTAGCTAATCATCGAGAATCGATTTCATTCACGGTATAGTCGGATTTAAAAGAGATATAATTAGTTTGAAATTCAAAATATTTCACTTGGGATTTCTATGTGAAAAAAAAATAATAATTAGTTACGTGACTTAACAGTGATTTTTGATAAATATCAACACTTTAATACGAAAATCACGCAGTCGTTGGATACATATTCCCTCCCGCGTTTCCCATTGCAGTTATTTTGGGTATTTTTGCAGCTAAATATTTGTTTTTTTTTAACCGATTTTTGACACAGTCAGGGGGCACGTATTTAATATTATGTACACTGTAAAAAAATTGACCCTTTTGCTGCATCATCACTACCCCGCTTTTATAGAATATCTCTCTTTTGACCTATGAGAAAGCTCCACTGAAGTAATCATTTTCTATAAAAGCGGTGGAGTGACGATGCAAAAAGGGTCAAATTTTTAACAGTGTATTTACACATATTTCGAGTTAAAGATAAAATCATAAAAATTTCAAGTGCGTTTAACATTATTATTACGGACCCGGGCAACGCCGGTCGGGTTAGCTAGTAGACCATAATTTTTTTTACCAAAATTCCTGTGCCAATATGACGTTCGGGAATTAAAATTTTGTGGTTTCATAGATATACCACCGCGCCGCAAGGGGTTAAACATTTAGCAAATGATTAAAAATATGCTGGTTTTATTATTTTCTCTTTCAGTAAATGGTATTTTAAAGCAATAGATAATTACATATAGGAACTTGAACATAAAACTAATCGGATGTGGCAATCCCAAAACTTTCTACTATCTCATAAACGTTGATACTTTCTAAAAAATGCAGCATAACAGCATTGCAGGCTACGCACGTTATTTGCACTAAAATCTAATCATCCTAAACTTATGTTAACTTCTAATTGAGTGTAAGGTTAGGTAAAAATCCGTGCATTAGTTTATGAGATAAAGCTATTGCGAATGTCTAAAAAAAATCTGCATAACAATGCCAACTGTTCGGTGATGTACACCAAAAACTAATCGAGATCAATTTTCATCGGAGTCTAACTGAATCTGAAGTTTGATGGAAATCCATGCATTGGCTTAGAGATACTACTGTTGAAATATTGTGAAAAAGGGAATCTATCAACACAACCTGTAAGGTGATTTACATCTAATTCCAAACAACACTAATCTATATCAGGGACTAATTAAATCTGAAGTTTTATAAAAATCCATGCATTAGTTCTTGAAATAGAGCTATTGTGATAATCATGGATAAAGCAGGATAGCAGCAGCATTTAATGAGCGTTTTACATCAAAAAGTAATCAGCTACAAGTTTATGTCAAGGACTAACTGTATCTGAAGTTTTTTGAATCCCCGTGCATTAGTTCTTCAGCTACAGCTATTGTGGAAATTTTGAATAACTCCACCTAGTTCTTGTTTGTCGTTTTACACCAAAAACTAATCAGCTCCATATTACATAAAAGTATAAATAAACCTAAAGTTTTTTTAATTTTTTTTTATTTAGTTCTTGAGATGAAGTGCTCACAACATTTTTGTCACATATTGATTAACCTAGTGACAGACAGACTCACTGACAGACATGTTCAAAAAATCTTCAAATCGTGTTCAGGACTTTCTAAAACATATAAATCCATCAAAAACCGGAAGTGTAAAATTTTCAAGAGTTCAATACTTTCTTCTTGCAAAAATATTAAAAAAGTAAAAACTCAGAAAATAATATGACACTCGATTTACCGACATTTTAAATTATTTTCAAACCGTAATTATTTTTAAAATGTCTTTCAACCAACTTAAAGAATTGCTGAAAAAAAAGAAAGAAAGAAAAGAAAAAAAAAGGAACAGAAACAAAATCGATGAATCGTCATATTAGATTAACTGTAAAATGCTACATTTTTGTCACTAAACTGCAATATGCTAACCAAAAAGACTGACATTCAGTTTATGTAGAACATAAAACTAATATCAAGTTAAATTGCAGGAACTATCTTTTGAATTAGATTATGATAAGAATTACATTTCATTATTTTTAAGGATATATTGGGTATATTACTTTATAACAAGGAATGTATACCGTTTGTGGAAATGGACTAGATATCCCGATTATGGAAAGGGAATGAGGAAACTATGCAAAGAAATTATCAGTTGAAAGCTTTAAAATTCTGTTTCATCTGCAAATTGTTCAAATAGTATTCAAAAAATTTTTCTCCATTTTTGCATTATATTTAATTAGCTTAAAACATTGAATGCATTTCAGAGGAAATGAAATTGTTGAGGATATTTTAAAACTTATTTTTAACTTTCAATTTTGACGGGTTTCATCTCGTATCTTTTTAAAATAAAGGGAAACAAGTGGGTAAGTGTGATCGCAGATTACACAGAGGATTTTGTTTAATATCTCCTTCAAAACATTTTATCATTAAATTAATAAACGAAAAGTGATTTTTCACCGCTATTTCCGATTTATTTGTTAATCGTGCCAATCAGAACAGAATACTATATTCTTCTCCTAAATGTTGGCTTGATCGCATAGATGTTTTGATTTTTCTGTCAGAATATACAGATTTAGTGAACTTACGCAAGTAAATCAAGTTATGTGTAAAAGTAAAATGTTACAAAGCTCAGCATAAGCTTAAGGGAGACCAAACCGGTGACCAGATTCGGCTAGTAATTTAAATGAATAGGAATTTAATAAATAAATAAAAAAAAAAACACTTCACTTCGCATGTCAAAATAGAGGATAAATATGATGAAATAAACACAAATAAAAACGTTTTTCCGTGATTTATTTAATCCATATATTTATGTTACACTCATAATAATTTTACTTAAACTTGCGGGCAACAATTAGATTAAATGAAATTTAAATTTTGAAATTTCCGTTATTCCAAAATTACAAACTTGTAAATATGGCATATTTTCAATTTTTACACCATCGTATAGGAAAAAATGTACTTTTAAATGCAATTTGTTTAAAAGCTGTGTCTCGATTTCTTTTTTAGATATTAATTTTTTTGTAGTTTTCAATACCAATTTTGTAATTGTGGCAACAGAAGTACTCCATTAATTAAGGGTAAAAAAGAAATAATTTTTATATCGATTTAAACATGCATTTAACAATGAGAAAGAAATAATTTAAAAAATGGACTGTTTATATTAAAAAATAATTATTTTAAATTAAATAATAGTCTTTTCCAAAATTTTATGATTTGTTGTGTGACAAGAGGTATTCAGCTATAAATACACAAAATTTGACCGCTGTGGCTTGTATAGTTTTTGTGGACGGACTCTGTGACAGACAGACATACATACAGAGGACAGAAACGAATAGGATTTCGTTAGATGAACGAAACTCTAAAAACAGCAAAGAATAAACCGATGATATTTAAAAAAATATTTTAATTAAAATAATAGTTTTTTCTTCAAAATTTTATTATTTATCATGTGCCAACAGGTATTCAAATGTAAGTCTCAAAATTTGAACACTCTGACTTCTATACTTTTTGTATACGAACTCTGTAAAAGACAAACAGAGAACAGAGACGAATAGGGTTTCGTCAGATGAACAAAACAATAAAAATGAGTCATTTTCCATGAATAGAATATAAAATTATCAAGGTTTGAAATTGCAAGTAAAATGTAACAAATGAGGTGCGATCGCACAACAACTAGTTTTGTAAATATTAAGATCTTGGTGCAATAGATGTTACACTCTTATGCAAAATTAATACATGATTTATTACAATTATGTATCTTAAATTCAGTAATACGGAAATAAAACGACTCCGTGTTAAATAGAACGCAATATCTATAGCAACGTAGAATCATTACCTATCATGGGATTCATTAAACTAATTACGTATGATAATATTTAATAGAATAATCACCATAGCAACTCAAAAACCTTACCTATCATTGGATATCATTGAATTAATTACATATGATAGGATTTTATATTATAAAAATTGAATGAAGAAAACTTTTATTAAAATATTTTACAGGCTTGATTCAATTTTCATAAAATTTGAAAAGACGCGACCAAATTCTGCAAAGAATTTGGATTTCTGCAAGTATTAAATTTCAAATCATTCGATTAGGTACTTTTTTGCGCTGTTATATGCAGACAAATGAACGGACCTGACTAAAACTGTACGTGCTTCGTATTTATGTAGTTAAAAAAGGACCTATAAATGATAAAAGGCTATTTAAAAATTAATTTTATGTAATAATATGCTTACGTAATTTTTTGCAAGAAAATTTTTAAAAAAAATAATGTGTTCATTTTTTTTCTTTTGCTTGCCCCCTAAACCTCAAAAAAAATTTAGATTATTCAAATGAATTAAAATAATTTAACCCATAGAAACTAATGATATATATTACTGTCATGAAATTTACATTTTTCATATGTTATAACACAATAAAATACAACTATTATGTTAAATTATTCGAATTTTTTTTAAAAGTTATTAAAGACATGTTTGTTCCAAATAATTTGATTATAACAAACACAAAACCGACAATGGAAACGTTATTTAACTATACATTAAAAAAAACTATTCGAACTAATTGGATTTAGTAAAGAACTAAATGAATAAAATATGTAATTTATGTGTGATAATTTAATTTAGCTAAAATAAAGCCTTTTTCGAACTTAAAAAAGTTTATTATTGTTATTTTAGTGCTGTTTCAGAAATAAAAGCATAATTTTTATAAAAATGTTCTTTTAAATAAATGTGAATGCATTTTTTTTTTTTTTTTGCTTGAAAAATATACTTTTATTACACTGTAAAAAAAAATCTGTGAAGGTACTAAACATTTTCTAGGAAACTGGGATTCCAAGAACTTTTCATGTAACGATAACAAGAAAAATTCCTGTAATCGATTCTGAAACTTGAATTTTTGCTGTTACCGTTACAGGAAATGTTCTTGGAATCCCAGTTTCCTAGAAAAGGTTTAGTACCTTTGCAGATTTTTTTTTATAGTGTATAACGTAGAAAAATTTTGAAAAAATGCTTTTTAAAATGCACCTAAAAGCAAGTCTTGAAAAGAAAGCTTTAAATTCACGAAGTTTACATTAGATAGCGGTGAACTCAATTATGGAAGATTAAGGGATTAAATAGGACATTTTGCCAAAAAATTACGGCTAAAGTTTACCGCTATTGTGGTAAAACTGTCATTAACTTTTTCAACAGGTACTCATTGCTGAAGTTAACACAGATTTTTTCATAGGAAATCAAATGCAACCAAATAAATTTACCCCACGTTATCCACTTTAGGGATATAAATATATATTTAAAAAAATGTCCAATTTATATGCTGTGCAATGGAATATATTCAATATCCCATATTCCAAATTTTAAAGCTCTCTAATGTCAACAACAAGTGGTCGAAAAATGAATCGAAATATTTGAGAGCCACGTACAATTGTAATTGTAGGTTAAATAAAAACATATAACTAGAACTTCCCTCAGACGGGGTCTGAGCAATATTGATGAGAACATCGATTTAATAATAACATGTGGCTAGCAAAGAAAAGGGTATGCTATCTTCAATTGGCCATATACTGTGGTGAATTAAGACAATAAACATCAGCAAACTGAATAGCAGAATTACAAAATCTTATAGATAAATTCATATACAGTTTTTAAACAAGTAAGAAAAATCATGCATTAAGCATAGATTATGAAGCACTTTCCAACACTTAATGAAATCTTTAACAAAACTTTGTTATTTAGGGAAATAATAGTGTATAGCCAAATATACCCAAATATGTATTCCAGTACATTAGAACAGCCCTGTATTTCATATGTCAGTTCATATAATGGGAAAATTTAGCTCAGCAAAAAAATACCTAGTAGCTTGAAATTTCTTTTTCAGCAATTCATACTATTAGATGGAAACATACTTGAATACTTTTGTTCAGCCCTGTAGTTTACATTATACCTTTATTACACGTCAGCATTAGGCTAAAATTTATTGTAAACTAAAACACTTTTAAAACAACTGAAATCACATTCTCATAAATTATCATTCATAGGCGTCCATGTACCGAATTCTTTGCGTGGCCCTGTATATCCCTTTATCTATATTCTGCAAACATTTCTCAGTAAATTGAATGCAGCTCAGCGTAAAAATGCATAGCTTATTTAAGAACCACGTTTAAATAATTTACGCTCATATTCAGTAACGTTGGTGAGCTCTTTTGGGTAGCCCTGTATATCAACTATAACAGTTATACACACCATGTAATGCGCATATATTTAGCGAAATACAAACGCTAATATAATTGAAATGCATTTCATCCCTCCATCAGCCATCATCGGACACATATACGGTACTTCGGAAAGAATATACTATTTGAAATCTTTTGTATGGCCCTGTAAATGCTATGTACTTCATATTATGCAAGACAGTAGCGTATAACTTATATTAAGCTTCAGTGACATATATCAGTTTTATTATATATGAAAAAGCTCAATATATTTTTAAAATGTCACACACAATTCCCCCTTTTACCATTATATCTAATGGAATTCTTTTGTGTGGACCTGTAAATGAATAATAGCTACATTTGCACCTTATATTTTATAGAATGCATATTTTAATACCTTTGACAGGGTATAACATCCTTAAAATTACTTTGAAACGATTTTTCCCCATAGGCCGTAATGTAATAGGAAAATTTTGATTCGCCCTGTAGATAAACTAATCATGGTAGAAATTAAATTTTCGATAGGACTTGTGCTAGGGTAAACGTCAATAACATCCTAAAATTTCATGGCAATCTGAGTATATTAACGATTTTTCCCCATAGGCCGTAATGTAATGGGAAACTTTTGAATCTCTCTGTAGATAAACTAATCACGGTAGATACTTCATTTTCAGTAGGGTTCGTGCTAGGGTAAACCTCAATAACGTCCTAAAATTTCATCGCAATCCGAGTATATTAACGATTTTTCCCCATAGGCCGTAATGTAATGGGAAACTTTTGATTCGCCCTGTAGATAAACTAATCATGGTAGAAACTTCATTTTCAATAGGACTTGTGCCAGGGTAAACGTCAATAACGTCCTAAAATTTCATGGCAATCTGAGTATATTAGCGATTTTTCCCCATAGGCCGTAATGTAATGTGAAACTTTTGATTCTCTCTGTAGATAAACTAATCATGGTAGATACTTCATTTTCAATAGGGTTCGTGCTAGGGTAAACCTCAATAACGTATAAAAATTTCATAGCAATCCGAGTATATTTACGGGAGTTAGAGCGCGGACAGACGGCCAGACAAACCGAATGCATAAGCACTTTTCAACTTTGTTGGAAAGTGCTAACGAATGCATAAGCACTTTTCAACTTTGTTGGAAAGTGCTAAAAATGGGAAAGCATAACATGTGAAACAACCGTGCATAGGTATAAAAATAGAAATATGCAATATATTAAAATCAATCTTTATCCTTCTATAGTAAAAAAAAACTAGCCTTAAAAGGAATGACTCCTGGAATGATGCTGATGTGGAAGATTTCCGGAAGTAACGAATCCGGGTTGTCCACTCTTTCCATGAGTCGAATAGACCAATCAGGAAAGGGCTCCGTCTGTGCATCGCCATATGGGTTACCATAAAGAGAGGAAAGGTTACCATCGCCAACAATCGCCAAGTTTGTCGCCAACTTGGCGATATATCGCCAAATTTGGCGACCAAAATTAGTTGTCAAAAGTGACGCCAATTTGGCGATAACTGTAATATTTCGCCAAATTTTTTATTTATTTACAACATCAGTCGTTTGATACATCATTTGAGAGGTTTGCAACTGCTTATTCATTTAAAGGATGTCTTGTGTGTTATCCCCCATTCTGCTCCCCAGGGGGGACGCATTTTTAATTTCTTTACAACACCAGTCGTGTTACACAAGATTTGAAAGGTCTGCAACTGCTTATTCATATTATGGATGTCTTGTGTGTCACCCCCACACTCTGCTCTCCCCAGGGGGTCACATTTTTAATTTCTTTACAACACCAGTTGTGTGACACATCATTTGAAAGGTCTGCAACTGCTTATTCATATTATGGATGTGTTGTGTGTCATCCCCCACTCTGCCCCCCAGGGGGGCACATTTTTAATTTCTTTACAACACCAATTGTGTGACCATCATTTGAAAGGTCTGCAACTGTTTATTCATTTTATGGATGTCTTGTGTGTCACCTCCCCTCTGCCCCCCAGGGGGTCACATTTTTAATTTCTTTACAACACCAGTTGTGTGACACATCATTTGAAAGGTCTGCAACATCTTATTCATATTATGGATGTGTTGTGTGTCATCCCCCACTCTGACCCCCAGGGGGGCACATTTTTAATTTCTTTACAACACCAGTCGTGTGACACATCATTTGAAAGGTCTGCAAATGCTTCTTCATATTATGGGTGTCTTGCGTGTCACCCTCCACTCTACCCCCCAGAGGGGTGCACATTTTAAATTTCTTTACAACACCAGTCGTGTGACACATCATTTGAAAGGTCTGCAACTGCTTATTCATGTTTTGGATGTCTTGTGTTCCCCCCCCCTACTGTGTCCCCCCAGGGGGCACATTTTTAATTTCTTTACATCACCAGTCGTGTGGCACATCATTTGAAAGGTCTGCAACTGCTTATTCATATTATGGATGTCTTGTGTGTCACACCCCCGCGCTCTTCCCCGCCAGGGGGGGGCATTTTTAATTTCTTTACAACACCAATCGTGTGACACATCATTTGAGAGGTCTGCAACTGCTTATTAATATTATGGATGTCTTGTGTGTCACCTCCCACTCTACCCCCCCCCCCCAGGGGAAGACATTTTTAATTTCTTTACAACACCAGTCGTGTGACGCATCATTTGAAAGGTCTGCAACTGCTTAATCATATTATGGATGTCTTGTGTTTCACACCCCCTGCCCCCCTGGGGGGGCACATTTTACTATTTCACATTTTACTGTTACACATTTTACATTAATTTCTTTACAACACCAGTCGTATGACACATCATTTGAAAGGTATGCAACTGCTTATTCATGTTTTGGATGTCTTGTGTTTCCCCTCCTACTGTGTCCCCCCAGGGGGCACATTTTTAATTTCTTTACATCACCAGTCGGATGACACATCATTTGAAAAGTCTGCAACTGCTTATTCATATTATGGATGTCTTGTGTGTCATCTCCCAGTCTGCACCCCCAGGGGGGGCACATTTTTAATTTCTTTACAACACCAGTCGTATGACACATCATTTGAAAGGTCTGCAACTGCTTATTCATATTATGGATGTCTTGTGTGTCATCCCCCAGTCTGCACCCCCAGGGGGGGGCACATTTTTAATTTCTTTACAACACCAGTCGTGTGACACATCATTTCAAAGGTCTGCAACTGCTTATTCATAATATGGATGTCTTGTGTGTCACCCCCACTCTGCCCCCCTAGGGGGGGCACATTTTTAATTTCTTTACAACACCAGTCGTGAGACACTTCATTTGAAAGGTCTGCAACTGCTTATTCATATTATGGATGTGTTGTGTGTCATCCTCCCCTCTGCCCCCCCAGGGGTGGCACATTTTTAGTTTCTTTACAACATCAGTCGTGTGACACATAATTTGTAAGGTTTGCAAATGCTTATTCATATTATGGATGTATTTTGTGTCTCCCCATTCTGTCCCCCCCCAGGGAGGCACATTTTAAATTTCTTTACAACATCAATTGTGTGACACATCATTTGAAAGGTCTGCAACTGCTTATTCATATTATGGAAGTCTTGTGTGTCACCACCCCACTCTGCCCCCCGGGGGGCACTTTTTAATTTCTTTGCAACACCAATTATGTGACATATCATTTTAAAGGTCTGCAACTGTTTATTCATATTATGGATGTGTTGTGAGTCACCAGCCACTCTGCCTCCCGGGGGGGCACATTTTTGATTCTTTAGAACACCAGTCGTGTGACACATCATTTGAAAGATCTGCAACTGCTTATTCATATTATGCATGTCTTGTGTGTCACCACCCACTCTGCCCCACAGGGGAGCACATTTTTAATTTCTTTGCAACACCAATTGTGTGACACATCATTTGAAAGGTCTGCAACTGCTAATTCATATTATGGATGTCTTGTGTGTCACCACCCCACTCTGCCCCCGAGGGGGGTGAACATTTTTTATTTCTTTACAAAACCAGTCATGTGACATATCATTTGAAAGGTCTGCAACTGCTTATTCATTGTATGGATGTCTTGTGTGTTCACGTTTTTCATAGGTGCACCAGATTTGCCGCAATATTTTCTAAAGCCCATTTGGCGAAAATGTCTTTGTGGTATAACGCTTGCATATACATTTTTAATTATTTTCTATTATTTTCAAAAGGAACTTTCAGTAAATAAAAAAATATATAATTAATAACTTTAGAAAAATAATAACTTATATAATAAAAAAAATGAATATAAATAAACATTTTATTAGTAAAAAAACAATATTACCCAGGCTACTATTTCGGACAAAATAATGCCACTTTCACGCCAATTATGTGACATTTGTGCTCATTTTTCACCAAATTTCCTGTTGTAGATCTTTGAAATTTGGAATGCGTATGAATACCTGGGAGCAATACTGGAATTGGACATTGATTTTTTTTAATTCGACACCTAATTGGTAAAATGAGGGTTATTTTTTAAAGATTTATACAACTTTTTCTGCGCAAGAAAGACACTTACCTATTTTTGTATACAAGAAGAAGTAAATGGTATGTAAAACAATGATATTATCCGTATATAGAATGCTCAAAGCGATATAAGCACTGGGTTTGGCGAGATTTTTTTTATGTCAGTTTGGCGAAAATATCAAACAGGACATTGGTTACCATTGAATCCTGCTTATTCTTGTTCTTCCTCACAATGCATTCATTGTATATAAGTTTTTTTTCCCACTATACATTTCAGCTAATTATTAGATTATCTACTGTATTTAAAATGGATGAAACAGAGATTCATAGAAAAAGAAGATTATGCAATGAACGTCAAAAGAGATGGATGGAGAAACAAAAATTTCAAAATAAAACAATTGAACGTATTAAAATCAGTGATCATATTGAACCTTCGGAAGATCCAAAGCTTCAGGTACATGTAAATAAGAAAGAAAACAAAACAAGAAACTTATTTCATGTTTTGCCTTTAGAAATATCTGGTGTAACATCCACAGATGAAACAAATACTTTTCCACTTTTTAATGAAACCGTTTCTTCTGAGGAAATAACAAAAGAAATGAAGATTCAACAAAAAAGAATATTAAACAATGAATATAAAAAAACATGGAGGGCAAAACTAACTGACAAATCTAAAGAAACAATAATGTACAAGTAGAAGAGTTTAGAACATATCTCAGAATATTTTAGAAAGAAAAAAAAAAGCTCAAGGTAAAAAAACACAGGCTCGGTATGCTGCCAAAAAAGAAAAACATATCTTTCAATCAATCTATTGAAAATCAAAGAGGGGGGGGTTATGCTATGCTTCGACTAATGAGGAGAGGGGTTGTTAAATTTGGTGTGCATCATTTTTCACTGGCTGGTGTTTTCGGTCGACAACCTAATTAGAGTACATGGAGTAATTATAAAAAATAATAATAATAAAAATACGCACGCAGTAATACTGATGATCAATGAAACATTTTAAAAATTAATCAACTAGGAAAATAAATCTGTTACTTTAAAAAAAAAAATACTTTGATTTTGAGCTTTTGTGGTAATCTCTTAATAGCATTTTTTAATCACTAAAAGATTTTTTTATACTTCGCGTGTGAAAATTAGAAACAATTACGTGTTTTAATAAAATATTGCTTTTTATGACATCATTTTCTTTTTTTATTTATTTTTAGTGCATGTTTCGTTTTAACTTACATTTTGTTTGCGTGTGGAAGTCAATTCTTGTCACTTATTTTTCGTCACGTTTGTCATAGATGCACCAGATTTGGCGCAATATTTTGTAAAGCCCATTTGGCGAAAACGTCGTTGTGGAATAACGCTTGCATATACATTTTAAATTATTTACTATTATTTTCAAAAGGAACTTACAGTAAATAAAAAATATATAATTAATAACTATAGAAAAATAATAATTTATATAATTAAAAAAATGAATATAAATAAGCATTTTATTAGGAAAAAACAATATTAGCCGGGTTACTATTTCGGACAAAATAATCCCATTTTCACGCCAATTATGTGACATCTGTGCTCATTTTTCACCAAATTTCCTTTTGTAGAGCTTTGAAATTTGGAATACGTATGAATACCTGGGAGCAATACAGGAATTGGACATTGATTTTTTTTTTCTTAATTCGACAACTAATTGGTACAATGGGGGTTATTTTTTAAAGATTTATACAACTTTTTCTGCGCAAGAAAGACACTTACCTATTTTTATATACAAGAAGAAGTAAATGGTATATAAAACAATGATATTATCCATAAATAAAATGCTCAAAGCGATACAAGCACTGGGTGTTGCGTCCATGGTTTGTTTATCGGCACGCACTTCTCTTTTAATATTTAAGTTGTTTTCCTTGCATGGCAACTGACTTTTTATTTTTTGTTGTTCTAAAGAGTCATCCATGAGAGAGGTGGCTATTTTTACGTCTGTAAGTAACTATAATATTTTATATAAACGAATGATCTTTTTAATAGTTTAAAATAAATAACACGCAACCCGACAATACTGGGTTTGGCGAGATTTTTTTTATGTCAGTTTGGCGAAAATATCAAACAGGACATTGGTTACCATGGAATCCCACTTATTCTTGTTCTTCCTCACAATGCATTCATTGTATATAAGCTTTTTTTCCCCACTATACATTTCAGCTAATTATTAGATTATCT
Source organism: Maratus speculifer (assembly GCA_964019185.1). Taxonomy (NCBI): domain Eukaryota; kingdom Metazoa; phylum Arthropoda; class Arachnida; order Araneae; family Salticidae; genus Maratus; species Maratus speculifer. The sequence goes on from OZ025294.1 coordinate 81,782,403, forward strand.
ATTGTATTTAAAATGGATGAAACAGAGATTCAAAGAAAAAGAAGATTATCCAGTGAACGTCAAAAGAGATGGAGAGAAAAACAAAAATTTCAAAATAAAACAGACAAAATAAATCAAACAAATACTTTTCCAGTTTTTAAAGAAGCAGTTTCTTCTGAGGAAATAACAAAAGAAAGGAAGATTCAACAAAAAAGAATATTAAACAATGAATATAAAAAAATATGGAGGGCAAAACTAACTGACAAATCTAAAGAAACAATATGTACAAATAGAAGAGTACAGAACATATCTCACAATATTTTAGAAAAAAAACAAGCTCAAGGTAGAAAAGCACAGGCTCGGTATGCTGCCAAAAAGAAAAACATATCTTTCAAGCAATCTATTGAGAATCCTTCTGGAAAATTAAGTAATATTGTAGAAGTGGAGATTTCTAATGAAAGTACAAGTAATATTTTGTGTAATGCTGGTCCCTCTAGAAATGGTGCTCTTGAAGAAATAGGGTGTACACACAATTCTGCAATGCTGCATCCATTAAACAGTTCGGTGACAAATGCTTCTAATAAAGAATATCAGGAAATTTTTAATTCTACTGAATATGCTGGAAAAGAAATACAACAAAAAAGATGGACAAGTATGAAAATTATTGCTGATTGTGAAGCTTCTGAAGAAGCAAAGGCACAACTAGCAGAAAATAGGAAAAAAGCAACAGCAAAAAGACATTCTGTTTTACCTTCTGAAACATGTGCTGTAGGTCCTTCTGGAATATTGTGCAACACTAGCTATTTAGAAAATACTGCAAAAGAATTGGAACAAAAAAGATTTAAACATTTAAAAATAAGTGCTGAAACGAAACCTTATAAAGAGGCTAAGACTCGATTAATTTCAAACAGGAAAAAAACAATAGCGGCAAACAAACTTCATGTTTTGACCTCTTCAATATGTGCTGCAGAATGCATAGTGGAATCGCAGGAGTCAATAAATGTAAAAGAAAAAGATTCACATTCTTCAAATTCAATAATATTGCTGCCATTCAAAAATGCAGGCACATCATGTAGAAATACAACAGTTTTTCCTGAAGTAGGTCCTTCTATAATATGCAACACTGAACCTTATTCGAAGTTTATTGAAAGTTCTCTTGAAGAAATAGTACAAAAAAGGCATAAAGGTTTGAAAATTTATGCAGAAAATGAACCTTCTGAAGAAGCAAAGGCTCGACTAGCTGCAAATAGGGAAAAAGCAAGAGCAGCAAATAGACTTCATATTTTGGGTACTACAACATATGCTACAAATCTTACAGAAAAAACAACCAATTTTTCACATTTTGAGGAGACAATGTCTGAAGTAGTAACACAAGAAAGAAATATAAATTTTATTGTAGCAGCTCAGTCTCAAGACAGAATAAATGTTCTAGAAGAAAAAGTTGGACACTCTGCACACAATTCTATAATATTGCAACCGTTAAACAGTTCTATCAGAAATATTTCTCATAAAGAATACAAAGCTATTTCTCATAAAGAAAAAAAAATCAGAGTCTCTAAAAAGAAATATCTTTTTGCTGCAGATATCAGTCTTTGCTCAGTATGCAATGTTGAAAAACATTCTTTAGGTGAATATAATATGGAATGTATTCACTGTATAGCTATTCATTTTAAAGAACAGAAAGGAAGAACTGTGAATTCTTGTTGTCATGGTGGTGTTGTTAATATACCTCCTCTTTCTGAGTATCCAACGGAACTTAAAGATTTACTTACATCAAATAATCCAGACGCAAAACATTTTAGAGCAAACATTAGGGCTTACAACTCATCGTTTGCTTTTGCTACGTTTGCAGCTAATATCGAAGATGTGCAAGGAAGAGGTCCTCCCCTTATTAAAATTCAAGGTCAGGTTTATCATTATGCATCTACTTCACTTGAAAACTTTAAAAAAAATCGACCTCGAAATGGACAGATTTATATTTATGATGATGAAGAAAAGGCAGCAAATCTGCGCATGAATTCTGAATATTCAGAAATTAATCTTAAAGTTGAAAAACTTCTCAGACGTATAAATCCTTATGCAAAAAATTACAGAATGTTACGTGAATTAAATACAACTGATGGACCGGAATACGTTTTAAATTTTATAACCTACAAGTTTAATGATCAGCGAAGGTATAATAAACCAACAACTTCAGAAGTTGCTTTTATAATTGAGTCAAAAGATAATTGTATCCCATGTGTGGATCTTAAAGTTTATTCAAAACAAGAAAATGGCACTGAGACCACCATTATCAGTCAAACCTCGCAACATGCAGATCCCATGACATTTCCCATATTATTTCCTCATGGTGATCTAGGATGGACTTACAATATGTTGTCGAAAAAGGGTACAAAGATTACACCTTTACAATATTTTGGTCATCGTTTAGCATTACGGAAGAATAAATTTAATCCTTTGCTAAATGCTGGAAAACTTACACAGCAGTATATCATTAATTGTTATGTATTAGTTGAACGTCAACGTTTAGATTTCATAAGATTCAACCAGCAACAACTCAGATCGGAATGTTACCAGGGATTAGTCGATCACTTAGAAAGAAGTGTATTAAATGAGGAAAATACAGTACGACTTGGTAATGCTGTTATTCTACCTGCAACTTATATTGGTTCTCCTCGAAGTTTACAACAATTGTATCAAAATTCCATGGCAATATGCCGAAAGGTTGGAAGACCCGACTTTTTTATAACAATGACTTGTAACCCAAAATGGACAGAGATTACAAACGTTCTTAAAAATTACTTTTCTCCTGGAACAACTGTAAATGATATTCCAACTATAGTAACAGATATTTTTCAGGCTAAAGTAAAGGAATTGATTAAAGATATTGTAGAAAGACAGTTGCTTGGACCCATTTTTGCATATGTGTATACAATCGAATTCCAGAAACGAGGTCTTCCACATGCCCATATCTTAGCAGCATTGAGAACTGATTGCAAGCTTCTTCAGCCACAGGATGTAGATAGATTTGTATGTGCAGAATTATCTGATGAGGACTCTTCTCTACGTTACTACCAACTGAGACACATGATGCATGGTCCTCATGTAGAAGGTCTTCTTTGTTGGGATAAACAGAAGAATGAATGCTCAAAAAAATTTCCAAAAAATTTCTGTGAAGAGACTGATATGAGTGGAGATGGCTTTCCTAAGTACAGAAGAAGAAACAATACAGATAGACTTTATGCATATCATTCCAAAGTAAATGGCAAAGTTCACTATGTTGACAACAGAATGGTTGTTCCACATAACCCATACTTATTGAAGAAGTTTGATTGTCATTTAAATGTGGAATACTGCGCTTCAGTTATGGCAGTTAAATATATTCATAAATACATTCATAAGGGACATGATCGTGCAAGAATGGAGATGAAGCTTGGAGACACTAATGAGGTTCAAAAATATATTGACAGTCGATATATAAGTCCCATGGAAGCAGCTTGGAGATTAAATTCACTGCCCTTGCATGATAGAAGTCACACTGTTATAAGACTACCAGTGCACCTTGAGAATCAACAGTACGTCACATTTAAAGAAGGATCAGAACAAATAGCTCTAAATAAAGATTGCAAAACTATGTTACTTGGATGGTTCAATTTGAATAAAGAATGCGAATCTGCAAGAAAAATACATTATTGTAACATACCTGAACATTATTCCTGGAATGCAGGAAGCAAAAAGTGGATTCCAAGAAAGAGAGCTGATAAAGTAATTGGACGGATTGTTAATGTTTCCCCAAAAGATTCAGAACGATTCTTCCTAAAGCTAATTTTAAATAGAGTTGCTGGAGCGACATGCTTTGAAGATCTTCGCAGACATGAAGGAGTAATTTATTGCACTTATAGAGAAGCAGCAATTGCAATGGGATTAACAGAAACCAGTGAAGAAGCTACTGCTGTGTTACAAGAAGCTGCATCTATTTTAATGCCAAGAGAGTTCAGAAAGTTCTTTGTATACTATGTTATAGGAGATGAACCGTCTAATGCTTTGCAACTGTGGGATACTTTCAAGCATCATCTAACTGATCGAAACAGTAGTGAATCTGAAGCTTTATTTGAGATTGAAGCTCATTTTCATGCAGATAATAGGTCTTGTAAGGAATTTGGATTGCCAGAACCACATTCTTTCCTCAATCCTCCAGATCATTTTTCTTTCGATAGTCATCTAAGGAAATGCACAGACATTGAGAGTAAATTTAATGTGGATCAGAGAAAGGTTTATGACAGGATCATACATTGCATTAGTGAAAATCAAGCTCAGTGTTTCTTCATAGATGGACCAGGTGGAACTGGGAAAACTTTTCTGTATAATGGGATGTATCAGAAACTTATAACATTGCAGAAGAAAGTCATATGTATTGCATGGACTGGCATTGCATCCATTTTATTACCAGGTGGGACAACTTCTCACCGATTTTTCAACTTGCCTATAGATCTTAGAGAAGATGGTATTTGCTTTCTTAAGAAGCGTGACAAGCTTAGACTAAAAGAAATTGATGTAGTTATTTGGGATGAAGCAAGTATGATTCCAAGGAAAGCATTGGAGATTATTGATCGTACATTACGTGATGTTATGAATTGTGATATACATTTTGGAGGAAAAACAATTATACTTGGTGGGGATTTCAGACAAGTTCTACCAGTTGTAAAGAAAGCTTCCCGCGCACAAATTATTTCTCAGTGTTTGAAATCATCCACCCTTTGGAAACTGTTTGAAATTCATCATCTGAAGATTAACATGCGTGTAGCAACTGAGACAGGGAATTTTTCAAAATGGCTGCTACAGATTGGTAATGGAGATGTCAATGAGCTTGAAATTGAAACATCATCTGCTCTTTTTTGTTCCAACTTGGTACAGTGGTTTTTTGAAGATGTCACAGATTTTGCTATTGATCTTCAGTCAAGAATTATATTGTCTCCTCAAAATGATGAAGTTAACAGAGTTAATGAAAAAATTTTAGATAAGATACCTGGAAAAGAAATAATTTGCTACAGCATTGACAAGGCAACTTTGACTGGAATCGACAGAACTGACACTCGAGAAGAAGAAGCAACACTCAGATATCCTGATGAATACTTGCATTCACTCACCCCTTGTGGTATGCCACCTCACAAGTTAAAATTAAAAGTCGGATGCATAGTCATGTTGATTCGAAATTTATCAGTAGCTGACGGATTATGTAATGGAACACGTTTACTTGTTCAAAATATTCATGCTAGGATTTTAACTGCAAAAATTATTACTGGTGATCAAACTGGAACTATAGTTAATATTCCAAGAATTCAATTAGATACATCAGGAGGTCATGCCCAGCTGCCATTTGTATTATATCGCAGACAGTTTCCAGTTAGACTAGCTTATGCATTGACAATTAATAAATCCCAAGGACAAACATTTGAAAGAGTTGGACTTTACATTGACCGGCCAATTTTTGCACATGGTCAGTTGTATGTGGCGCTATCACGATGTACTTCTTCAAATAATATCAAGATTTTCATTAAGGATGGTCACAAGTTGGAGAACATTGTATACAAGGAAGTATTGTAACGTAAAAATATCAAGATTGTTGAAGTTTTGCACAAGTTCAGTTCTATATGGCACTATCACAATGCATTTCTTCAAATAATATCAGATTTTCTTTCAGAATGGTCAGAAGTTGGAGAACCCCCTTACTTTGCATCAGTTAGCTGTAAAGGTAAAAATAAAAAATTTTAAAATGCTCACATTTAGAGTGACAACTCATTTTTTATCATTACCTGGGGTAAAACGAGTCCAGTACTTTACCTCCTGGGTAGACTTGGAAATGAGTACACTTCCTTTTTTTCCCCCTATGATGCTATTTTGGTAGATTTTCCTGGTTTTTATGGATATTTATTGCTCGGTATTTTAATAAGTGTACGTTTATGAGAGGAATACCAAAATTGAGTGTATGGAAAATAAAGTATCGCGAAGTGATTCCATGGGGTATTGGCGAGCGCAGCAAGCAGGGGTAGCCTACCACATTTTAATCGCGAAACGCGGGGGGTTGGCGAGCGTAGCGAGCAGGGGGGCGGAGCCCTCCTAGTAATAATAAAAAAAAGTTTGTGAGTATGTAGACGATGTTCAGAAGACACCGCTGCACATAAAGCTACACAATTTGGAGAGGAATTTACTTTTATGTATAAAGTTTCGCAACTTGAACCCCGATTTTAGATTTTTTTACTCTAATTTTTTTAATTAATTTTTATCCAATTTTAGCAAGGTTTGTTTTTTAATGTTTTGAAATTTTTCCAGATTAATGAAAAAAAAAAATATGGTTTCATTCTTTTAATCCAATGTAGTAATTTTTTTTCTCTTTTTAGTAGTAAAGTTTATTCATAATTCGTACAGCAATTTTTAAATTTTTAGCGTAATTTTAATGCAATTTTTAGGGGTTTTTTTTGCATTTTATGAATATTTTTAATATTGATTAAGGTTATTGATTAACGATATTTTAATATTGATTGCTACTACGAATTTTCAATTTCACTGACTTTTTTGCGGTTTTCAGTGCGATTTTTTGAGATTTTTTGCTTTCAGCGTCAATTTTTTTTCATTCATGAGATATTTGTGATTAAATTGCTTTATCGTATTAGAGTAAATTTTGACCCCTGTAATACTTTAATATTTAGTTATTTTAAATGCATTTTTCAATGCGATTATTAGTGTTTTTTAATACTACGGCAAGTTATCCAAATTGGAAAATGAAATTTTGTTTGTAACATTTGGCTTAATCCTTTTATATATAAAAAAGTAACGATTTGGAAATAGGCTGAACGATTTAGAAATGGGCCAATGAAAATCTGCGAAGTTGCTGCGAAACCGTGAGAGGGGGGGGGGGGTTACCATCGCGGATACCAGGTTATGTTGTCAAATCTCGCCAAGGCGATCTTTTTTAAACTTTAAGATAGTGTGGGGAGTGAGAACTTTTTTTTATTGCGCATTCATATCTGCGCACAGCTGGCCTTCCCTCACACACATCTTCAGTTTGTCGGCAAACGCTGGAAAAGTACACTGTAAAAAAAAATTCTGTAACGTTACTAAACTTTTTCTAGGAAACTGGGATTCCTAGAACTTTTCCTGTAACGGTAACAGCAAAAATTCAAGTTTCAGAGTCGATTACATGAAATTTTCATGTTACCGTAACATGAAAAGTTCTTGGAATCCCAGTTTCCTAGAAAAGGTTTAGTAACTTTACAGATTTTTTTTTACAGTGTAGTAGCTTTTCTGTGTGAATAGGATATGAAAAAGAAATCTGCGTGATCTAAGAATTTTTGTGTTTAAAGTAATTATTTTGTTTTGAAGTGAGTTCGTCCACTAAATGTTTTGTTGTTTCTGCATCTATGGCTGACTTCGTGATATTTATGCAATGACAGAACAACAAATGATCGCAGAATCCGTGGTTGCTGAAGTTTTAAATCGAAAGTATTTGTGTTAAAAGAAACAACGGACAAGCTAAACTTCCCCGAAACAAATGGAACTTATTATTTTATATTGTGTATCAAAATTAAAGCAGCTTTAATCTTAAATATATTGGTTAATGCAATATCAGAAGTTGAAGCAGGAGGCCTAAGTGAAAAAGACTCCATCTAATAGCACCACAAAAAGAACGATGCATTTGCGTTCATTAAATTATCGTTATCCGATGAAGAGATACTACAGTTAGTCACAAATAATGCACCATGGCAGCGCCACCTTTTGAGCGATTTATACCAAATATAGTCAGCACCATGCTATATCACCAATTAATTAAATATGAAGTTTTATAAAAATCCACGTGCCAGTTTTTGAGATATGGTTTATGTAGAAATTGTGAATAATGCAGCATTATTCACACCGCCACCTGTTAAGCGATATTCACCACACAAATTAATTTGTTGAGAAAATTCTTATCTAATATATAGCCATTGTATTATTCCAGTGACGGTGAATGTAAAGCGAGCATGAAATAATTGGCACGCCACACTATTTGAGTCACCGTGTTGATTCATATTTTAAATCAGGATTCAGTGAAGAAAAACGCGAAATACATTAATATAAAATCCATTGATTCGAAGAATTTTAGTACCAGGTTAAAAATTAATTGCAGAATGAATTTCAATCTAGATCAATATCGGTCAAAAGTTTTATTAAACTAACAAGGAAGGTCTCCATACGGGCATACTCAGAAAAATCTGAAAAAATTACAGAATGTTCTTCTCATATAGTTATATATGTTTATAAAAGAAATTTCGGCGGAACCTCCTTATAATGTTCGTAAAAAAATAATAAAAATTTCGTTTATTTGGCGATTTATCTCCGGATGGCGAAAAAACGAAATTTTGAAAAATACGCTTTTACGCTTCGAATACTTTTTAAAGAAAAAACTTTCTATGTTCAATTTATTTAAATACGTTTGGTTTAAGTAATTTTAGTTTTGCATTTTTACTTTACTTTAAGTGTAATTTTGTCATATACGTTTATATGTACTTATAAAAAAATGAAATTAATATATTTTATTATTTAAAACACAATTTAAATTGATTAAAATTGTTCCAAATTGAAAAATACACTGTTAAAAATCTGCTGCATTTTGTTGCAACGCACTCCCTTGCTTGTATAGAAAACGGTTACTTGGCCGTGAAATGGAGCTTTCTCATTGGTTGGAATAGAGATATTATATACAATAGGGCTCCTGTAACTCAGGCTGAATCGTCAAGCATCTTGTTTCCCAGTTACCGTTTGTTTCCCATTGATTCCTATGGGGCGAGAAACGTTTGAATGACTTAAAGGCTACAAAATCGTTAAAAATGGACGATTGTATAGCAGAAAATTATTCTGACCTGTTCAGGAATGGGTTTAGAGTATTTAACTTCCATATAAATGAAAAAAAGGGGAGTAATTTGTGTATAAATACTTAAAAGAATAGATCTGGATTGGAGAACTTCGCCAAATATCGCGCCAACCTAATCGCTTGTATACAACAAACCGGTTTTTCGAAGCTGATGTCGAGTTTTATACCAGACGGGTGAGAAAAGAAAAGAAAAGACAAGAATTCCCCGTTCCCTCATTTATGCAACTTTCGCCTTATTCATTTATTTATTTTTATTTTTATTTATTTTTTTATTTTTAGAGTGTGAGGTATTGATTTAAATGGTTGGATTCATTTAATATTTAAGAAGTAAAGAATAGAGATATTTTAAATCGAAATTGAAAATGATATTATATTTTGCGGCGTAAGAAAAGGAGGGGGGGGGGGGACATAGTTAAAGAAAAAGCCAAAAGTTCAGAGGGAGGTTGGATTTTATAATTATAAATTTATTGTTAAAAAAATAACAAAAATATTAGAAAAAATCATGAGTTTTAAAGATTTTAAATTTTGTAAGATAAAAATGAGGGATGTGGCATATTTTATTATTTATTTATTTATTATTATTTACTTATTATTTTTATTTATTTATTTATTCTTTTAGCGTGGGGTTGGGGTGTTTGATTTAACAATTTATTATTTATTAACAATTACAATATAATTCCAAATAGAATAGAAAAATAAAAATGAAAAAGTATTATTTAATTGTTTTATATTTTGAATTATGAGATTGGGGGAAGGGGTAATTAAGCGGTAGTTTCAAAAGGTGGAGATTTGAATAATTAATAATAAAGAATAGAGATATTTTTAATCGAAAGTGAAAAAGATATTATATTTTTGCGGGGGAAAAGGCGGGTGGGGGGGGGAAGAGTTAAAAAGGAAAAAGCCGAAAATTCAGAGTGGTGGGATTTTATGATTATAAATTTATTGTTTAGAAAAATATCAAAAGCATTAGAAAAAATTATAAATATAAAAGATTTATAATTTTTAAGCTAAAAATGGAGGAGGTGTCATGTTTTATTATTAGTATTATTTTATTTATTTATTTATTTATTTATTTGGCGTAAAGGAGGGGCATTTCATTTAACAATATATTATTTATCTACATTTACTATAAAATTCCAAATAGAACAGAAAAAAATGAAACAGTATTGTTTAATTATTTTACATTTTGAGTGCTTTGTTTCGGGGGGGGGGGGGGGCGAAATCGGTAATTTCGAAAGTTGGAGATTTAAATAATTGATTATTTGTTGTTGCAATAAAGTAATAAAAGGGCAAGATAGTAAATAAAAAAAGTTTTACAAATCTTAAGCATTTGATTGAATCTTTTAGGGATTAAGGGGGAAGGGGGGCGAGTTAAGATGAAATTAAAAGAAACCGGAAACATGGAAGGATTTCATTCTTCCTTTTTAAATTATTTCATTTTTTAAATTTTTAATTAGAAATTATTTTACGTACGACTAATTCGTTAAAACTGTGTCCTTAATTTACTAACTTATAGCAAAGAATATTAGCATTTGAAGCTTTTTTATTAAAAAAATATTAATCATAATTTCACTGTGAAAATAAAAAAAAAGAATAAAATCAGTCTAATGTATGTGAATATATATTTATACTCACATTAAATCAAATTTAGAATTAGTTCCATTTATATTTTCTTTCTTAAATAAGCATGTAAAACATATCAATAAAAATAAATTGATGGAAATAATTTTTTAATTCTAATATAGCATTATACAAAAGCATACCTACACGTTATTATTTTATCCAATTTTAAATGCCTTATATTTTCCCGTGAGAGAGATTGAGAAACTAAAATTACTCGCCTCGCCATCTATGCGATAAGACGCCAAATCAAGCAACCGTTTTGGAAACTAAATGGAGGCGTGATTCAGCCCGAGTATATAGGAGCCTTAATATACAAGAGGTGGAGAGCGTTGCAGCAAAATGCAGCAGATTAGCGTTGCACAAGCTACAACACCGCTAGAAATCTGTACCATTTTCTGCAGCGTCACTCCACCGCTTATATAGAAAACGGTCGATTCATCGTGCTATGAAGCATTCTCATTGGTCAGAAGAGCGATATTCTATAAAAGTAGTGGAGTGACGTTGCAGTAAATGCTGCAGATTTTTAACAGTGAAGTCAATTAAAATCAACTTTCAGATTCGTTAAAATCATCTGCTTTTGGCGAGGAAATGCACTGCTCGCCAAATCCCGCGTCGCTTTCAGCTTTTCACGCCAATTATTCCAAACTATTATATTTTTTTTACATATCTAACAATATAATTCCGCCGCTAATTTTCACTGATCCTTTATTACCTATATGAGTAGTTTAATTCGTATTTTTTTCAAAATATTCTGAGTATGCCCCCAATGGAGACCTTCCTTGTAAGTTAATATTTGAAAATTATAGAGAAGAAAAGGCATTATACGTAAACATATAATGATAATAAATAGAAACTTAGAATTTCATCCCAGAGCTAATTAAAGAAGCTAGCTTTAGCCGTTTTAACAATATATCCTGTTTTATACATGACAGCAAGATATGAATTTCCAAAATGAAATTCATATAAACCTGGAATAGAAACCTCTCGTCCGATAATTTCAATTCATGATCTCTTTGCATTTTCCTAGAATTAATTAAATTTCAAACTGATAATTAACTAGTTTACACCCAAGAGTTAGTAACAAGTATCACTTTTAATCATTTTATTTTTTTATTCCTACCTAAAAAATAATTGTAAAAAAAATATTACAATTTGATGCTGACATATATGTTGGGAACTTTTACTTTAATCCCTAGAAATTTTTTTTTTTTTTTTTTTTTTTTTTTTTTTTTTTTTTTTTTTTTACTTGACGTTTCAAAGTCATGGGAAAAAAATTCGCACACGAATCAGAAATAATTTTCCATTTCTGTCATTTATATCTTTAAATAATTCAAAGTGCACTTTTCCTATTTTAATTTAGACCACTAAAAACCCACAAAAGAAGTAACGGTTTTGCTTTGCTATCAACTTAAATATTGTTGTAAAGAGGCTGTAAAATCCTTAATGGATTGTTTCAAAAAATAATTTTGCCTATTTTGACAGCATTGGTATATTTGGAAAAATAGTCATAAAAAGTACAAAAAAAAAAATCCATTGAACTATTTATCACAAATCAAGTCGTTTTCAAGTACTCTAACAATTTATATCCCACATTTTTTTTTAAACGTATTTAAGTTGTATCATTTTTCATGTCGTTATATTTACAACTTTTGCTATTAAATACATCCTGCGCGCTTTTTTTAGATATTCACGTTCACCAGTGAACATTTTAAATGTCCAGCATCAGCCAGTTGTAAAGGAAAATGAATCTCAGTTTGTAAATAAAAGTAATATGCATAAAGAACGTAATTTTAATGCGTTTTTGAAAGGTTTTCTAAAATGCAGTTTAGTTTTATTACGCTTATTTACTTACTTCATGGAAATATTGTATTTCTAACTCTAGTTCACTTTACAGAGTAAACATATTACAAATGTTACATTTCGATTTATCTAAGAATCTTACATACACGGACGCAATAATGCTTAACTTAAACCTTTAGAATGGAATTTTTTACACCGATTTATACAGAATTACCATATGCGAATAATTGTTAGGATGAGCGAAGCGAATCTTCTACTAGGCTACAAAAATTACATTTTGTCGTACACTTTACGGGAAAACTATTCAGTATTTTGACTTCAAATTAAGCATAAAAATAAATTATGATCGACAGATTTACACAATATTATTATTATTTATTTTAACAAAATAACCTTATAAAATTTATTTTTATAATGAATTTATTTTTGCCTGTTTTTCCATTACGGATGCATTGTTGCAAATAAAAAATCAGACACGTATATTTTCTTAAGAAAAAAATATTGATTTAGTAATTATAAATAGAACCATGACTAATTAAATAAGTACAAGAAATTTTCGCTATTTCGCCAAAATATCTCACAAACTAATTTTAAATTTAATTAAGAAAAGAAATATTTTTCGACTTGGTAGTATAAAAGTACGATCTGTAGATTCTAATAACAGTATTTTTTATCGAATGATTAGTTTTTATTATCATTATTGTTTTGTTGAATTTATTTTTCCAGAGTATAGATTCATTTTTGTAAACGATAATGAAATCTGCGTATTTCTTGTAGTAAATAAGAATCACTGAGTCAGTAAAAAAAGAATAAAGTAATAAATGATTAAGTAAGTAAAATGTTATCGTTACATCATAATTTCTCATTAAAAAATTTTTTAATAACGACATTAAACTATATATCTGCAATTTCTGAAGGAGAAATATTTTAAATATTGAAAATATCTTTAGAGTTTATTCTTTAAGCTGCAAACATTAAACTTTCTTATATTAAAAATGTATGTTATTTGAGAAGAAAATACATATTTTAATAAAACATTTCATTAAGATTTGTCTGAAATGGCGCATTTTTTAGCGCTGCTTCTTTTTAATCATACAATAGTTTTACGATTTTTTAATGAATTTTTTTAAGTACCTATTTATGAAGATCATCGCATATTTTAATGAATTAAAATTTGTTAAAATTCAGTTATTTAGATTCAATTTAAACGTATTTTTCACTGTTAAAAATTCAATTACACGATTTATTCTTATTATGTGAAACCATTTACGCAGACGATACTTGCTCATTTTAAAAGAATTTTATTATTTTGTAAAGTGATTTTTTTAAAGTGGCAACAAAAGCATTGTAAAGAACTAAATATTATTAATATTTTTTATAACTTTACTTTGAAAATAATTTTATTTATACTAGTCTTATATCATAAATAAAAAAAATCCGAGGAAATCCTAAGTTATTTGGCTGAATTTACCTTTCTAAAATTAAAATATGCCAAAACATAAAATAACGTTTTTGCTTAATAAAGATATAAAAATAATATAAACAAATGTTTTACTTTCAAATGTTTATCTTATTAAAGAATGCTTTGCGACTTCAAACAAATCATGCCTTTTACTGATTTACTAAATTGTATCAACTTTAATTTTCATATTAATTTTTTGACAAAATATTTTAAGTAGCAATTTGCCATTGTAATTTAAATACTTAAAAATAATATAGTGTTTCTAATAAAAAAAATTCGAAGAACATTGTTTAGAAATAGTGGTGGGAAATTAATAAAACCTATTCACCATTATGTTCTAAGTAGTAAACATACGCATGTTTACCGTCAGTAAGGAAGAAATATGGATATTTCATAATAGAGAAGGAAAATAATAAAAATGCAATCGTATTAATTTTGAAATTTAATTCACATTGCTAACAAAAAGCTGTAATAAATATAAACAATTAATTTTATATGCTGTATTAATTTACACTTATATTTACTGCAGGGCTGTGGTCCATGAAGTTACTCCATGTTCTACAACAGTTGTAGCCTTACTACCATAAGAATAAAAAATAGCAGTAAGGAATATCCAAGTAGCTTAGTTGCAGAACATTTGTGCTTTGAATTAATGACCCATATTCGAACCCTGACCCGGATAGTTTTTTTTAACTTTATTGTTTATCTACGTCTTGTTAGCAATGTGAATTAATTTTCTCAAATTAAATTATAAAAAAATATATAATACATTCACGTTTGTGAAAATTGTAACATCATGAAGGAATGGCGTGATTGAGCTGAAATTTCAGCGAATGCAAAGTTTAGTGTAATATGCAAATTATTCAATTTCTGAGTTACCACACATGTGTAGCGCCTTCTGCTCTGTCGCTGAAAACTTATAAATAGAGGGCTGTAGCAAGACGTTAAGAATTGTCTATGATTATTTTCTAATGGTAAACGGTTGGTGTGACGTATCTAATCATCTTCGATGAAAGAGGGAGGTAACTAACTGTAAAGTAGGTAACTAAGAGGGAGGTAACTTTCTGTAACTGACAGAGTCTGAATGAGGAGAATCATTAGTCTTAATGAAGAAAAATGCTCCTATCGTCCAACAGCAGCTCGTACAGCAGCAGCAGAGAGATATCCGAGTTCGGAAGCAGTTTACTAACGAAGATCGGACAACTCAGAAATCTGAAAATGGAGGACTGGTATTATGCGCGTCTTGAATTGTAACGTCAATGCGCGATGATAAACACATGGTTCGCATGGCACTGACGTACCGTATAGCTTCATCTAGGCAATTGGGAGCACAAGGTCTTCTGCTTTAGACGTATCACTATATGCATCATCAATTTTTCTACGCCACCATAAACTGCATGCAGAACTTCTTTATACAGAATCCCCTGTCATGAAACCAACTACGGTTAAGGCTACAATGTGCTCAAGAACATAGAAACTCGCATCAGATTAGCTACAAGATGTTTTATCAGATGAATCTTGCTTTAATTTGTGATACCATCTTGACCGTATTCTTATTAAACGCTATGCCGGTGAACATTTCCTTCCGGAGAGCATTATAGAAAGTCGTAGTGAACAAACATCGATAGTTATGGTCTGGATGCGATTGCAAACAAGAGACAATCGTAGCTGCCACGAATTGTGACTAATCTGAATATCAACAGGTCGTTTCTTTCTTTTGAAGTATTCTTGGAACTATCTTTCAGCAGGATATTGCCCGCCCATATGTTACTAGGAAATTTTAAATCTTTTTGTCAGCAGAATACATACAGTTTCTTCGGTGGCCTGTGTATTCTCCAGAAATGTCACCCATTAAATGTGTGCGATTTCTTCGATTGGGATCTTGCTAGTTTTCTGCCTCCGGCAGTTTCTACTGATGAAATTTGGGGACGCATACAAAGCATGTGGAGCTACCTTCCCTAAATAGGCATTCAATCTGTTTTACTTTAATCCACGTCGTCGTATAACAGCATTTATTTCAGTGCTTGGTGGCTGCACAAAATATTCATTTAAGGCACTTTTTTTACTTTGCTGCTTTAAAAATGTGATAATTTGTTTGTACCATTATGAATCGTTTATGTATTAAATTTTATTTAATTCTGGTGATTACTTTAAGATGTTTCTGTTTTCAGTAACATGAGTATACAACCGAATTATATAATTCTATTACATTTTACCGGCATCAATGTTTTGATTGATAAAATATTTAAATTACACGTCCTTGAAGTTCATGTGTTTCTGTTGCATTCATCCATAATTATAATTATTCTTTTAGCTGCACCGTGATATTGAAAAATGTAGTGATTTTCTTGGGTTTTTTTTGCATCATTTTAGCACCATTACAAATAAAAAAAATATATTGAAGGAATATGTACTATGTAATTTATATTAAGTTTTATCATCCTTAAATTTTTAGGAAATGTTACAGAATTTTTCCGTTTATTATTTCTTAAGAATACTTTTTACGGGAAATCTTTTATTTAGAATATATATCATTAACCCCCCCCCCCCCCGTGATATTTTCGATGAATAATGCAACACATAATTATTTGAAGAAAATTTAAAAATAAGTTTTTAAAAAAAGAAAATTTATTGAACATGCTGTAATTATAACATGCACAATTTTATATATTGTAATTTACTCTAATTATATTTATTTCGCTTAATTAAAGATAATACTGAGGTGTTTTGTGTAAAAATAAACTTAGTGTGTTTTATGTAAATGGCAATTTATCAGTATAATTAATATACCTAAAAAATACAGTTCTATAAGTCAAGATCATCTTTAGCGCACAATATTGTAGATTTACTGATGCAGGCACTTAATTATCTTTAATTTTATTTGCGATTTCCATTGGCAGCTTTGTAAATATAAAGTATTTCCGATTAGCTGCATTTTAATTTATTAACATTCAATTTGTTCATTTATGTATTTGTTAATAAAAATAAGCAGAGAGAAAGCGTCAAGCGTCTCTAATTAGAATAGGAAAAACTTTGTAAAATATTACTTGCTGCATATTTATTCACTGAAATGACGATAGCAATAAAATAACAGTACTTCCAATACCATTTCAGCTTATAGATTAAATATTGTGTTTCAAAGTAATGTTTGTTATTTTCCTATAAATGATAAACTGTAAGGACTACATTGCAAATAATAACATAGCTGTTAAAACTAATATTATTTTTATGACTTTCCAGCTAAGTTGAAAAGTATTTATGAATTAGGTTTGTCTGTTCATTTGCCAGGGCTTATAACACATGTACGTGTAGTCGTATTGCCAAGTATTTGATATGAGGATACTACTATTAATGAGAATCATCAT
Source organism: Maratus speculifer (assembly GCA_964019185.1). Classification (NCBI taxonomy): domain Eukaryota; kingdom Metazoa; phylum Arthropoda; class Arachnida; order Araneae; family Salticidae; genus Maratus; species Maratus speculifer. The sequence continues at coordinate 81,799,540 of OZ025294.1, forward strand.
GGCTTGTTCGGTTTTCAAAATGAATTGTGTATCATTCATGGCTCATTTACAGGGGCACTCAAATATATTCCGTTCCGTTATGGTCTAAGAAGTAAAATCATTTAGGGTGCATCTTAATAGCATTTGACAATCTTAAACATAATGAAATATGTACACTCTTGAAGTACACTAAGAGATGGTTAGTATAGAATATTATATATTATGTTTAACGCTTACAGTCCGCGTATAGTCAAAGTCAAAAGTTATCCGTTATAAACAGAGTACAAAGAAAAATCATTAGTGGCGCATTTCAGTGATGTTACTTTGTCACAACCAAAATGAAATTCACATTTCTGAGATTTCATAAACAAACTTTCTGTAAAATATGTGTACGTAACTATCATGGCCATACATGAGTTTAATTATAAGATGGTTTAGAAGAAAAAAAATGTTCATAATCTATATCGATTATGCAGCACCCTTTCAAACATGAGTAACATATATACATTACTGAGATTCCCTATAACATGCTTGCATTAAAATATGATTTGCATTTATCATTCACTAACAGAGAACACAAAAACAACATTTAGATCCAATGCTGTATCCGACGTTCTGTCTATTAAAGATAATTGCTGCAAGTGCATTTTCAGTTATAGAATACCCATTTAATTAAAAATATTTTTGCATATTTGATGTGCATAAATTTTATATAAAGTATAAACGGCTCTACAAAAGAATGTGTAACAATTAGTGAGAATCAGCATGAATTCCGCAAAGAAGGTTTTTTTTAAATTGAGTTATCTGTTTTCAAGTTCAACTACATTTAATATATTAAGAGATGTTTGAAGCATATAAATAAAATTATATACAGGGCTATGCAAAGAAATGGATGCATGCTACGTATGGGAAATAAATCCTGGATGTGGGATTTAAGAAATTTTAAGAATGATTTTGCCTGGATTTATTTTTAGCTTAATGTGTGACGTGCATAAATATCAGTATGTAATATACAGGGATAAGCGAAAGAATTCAAGAGTATTTCCATCTATTGGTAGAAATTGTTGTGAGTGAATTTTCAACTGTTTAATGCATTTCCTTACAAAACCAACATTTAACGCAATGTACAGAATAGGTACAAATATATATATCCTATACAAAATTGCCCAAAATAATTTGAAATTCTTCTCGGCTATGATTGCAATTGTTGAAATCTGTTTAAATGTGTGCATCACATTTGTTCAAATGTATCATTTTTTTAATGTTTAGTTATGTATGTTCTTTACTTTATGGAACATCGAAATTTTTTAAAAGTATTCTGGAAGTGTTGGAAAGTGTTTTATAATCTATGCTTGAAGCATAAGTTTTCTTTATTGTTTAATCTAGTGTGGGTAAAAAAGGTATACTTAAGCACAAAATCTAAGCTATGTGCATACAGTATCGGGTGCCGAAAAAGTACATCCTTTCCATCCCGAATTACAGAGTTACTTCTTATCAAGGTTTATATAAGTTAGACATGTAAAAAAGATACCAAAATGTTTCAAAAATAACCAAGTTTTTTGTTTTATGTTTTCATAACATGGCTGTTAGTGTATCAGTATCTTTACGGGGGAAAATATTTACAAATAAAAAAAAGCTCACTGTGTATTCTGGTATAAAAAAGTGAAACTGTTTATCATCTGAGACACTAAGAAATCAGTGCAAATGTTAGCACCTCAAAGAAACAGTAGAACATCCAGTAACAACCTAAAATGAGGTGTGTCTGACTTACTGCTTACTGCTTACTGAAAAACTCTGTCTGCATCTAGTGGAATAGTAGGAAATTTTTTCTAAAGAACATTAGAAAACAGTTAGTGAAAACAAATTAGTGAAAATTTTTTCCAAATTGTTCTTCTTCCTTTTTTTTCATTGTTTTATTGAGACAATTAAAATAAATTATATATTTCTCTTCAAAAAATTTCCTCTCTTTTATCCTTTTTAACAGAATTAGCAATTATGGATGCAGTATTTTTGAGAAACATATTTCAAGTTTACGAACATAAGCGAAATGTATTTATACATAAATGTATCTATGCGGGGATTATTTTTTATACCGTGAAAGTTGAAGTACAATGCATAAGTAACCGTATTTTATTGACACAACGAACAGTTCTGTATGAGGAAATTTTCTCTAATTAAATTTACTTCACTGGAATAAGAATAATAATCCTTCTAAAGATAATTTATTTCACAAAGTAAATAGCACTTTCCAAAATAATTTATATTAATTTATTGTTCATTAATGACGACGCTAAGGACTGTATAGGAAACATAACGCAAATCATTACACATGAATAATTGTTTGTTATTTACTGTTTTGAAATAGTAATCATATAATTAAGCGGTAGATGAGGATCTAAATATCCAAATAAGGATTTTAATGGCGAAGTTTTCAAATTCATAATCTTTTATTTTTACGTAAATTTTCCTTAGTTTTTTCGTTTTGAAAAGACATTTAGAAAACGGATAAGTTAATCAACTTTTTTTCTATTTAACAAACGGAACGAATTTTTATGCAGAGCATTATTTATTAGAGGACCCCCAAAATAATTATTAAAAATACATTGTCAATTAAATGCTTGTTTTCAATGAACAGTACAGTAAATTTTATTGTATAAAGTAAAATTAAATCTGTAAATAAAAAGAAGAAAGTGTATTCTAAAAAAATATGTTTAAAGAGTTTTATTTTTAAGTTACGTTCATGTTTCCCAAAGAAAGATAATATAGTAGACCAATATTAACTGATTTAACACTTGAGAATTTTAATTAAAAATGAAATTAAAAAATTATTAAAAATTAAAGCATTCTCGAATACTTAAATTTATTAGATAAAAAATTTTAATAAAGTTTTTTTAATGTAAATTTATGTTACTTTACTAACTCCATGAAGTCCGTCGCACTGGGCGATTATATTGCACTGTGTAGCCTCAGTTTTGGAAACTTCGGAAAAATATTGATTAATAATTATAAACTGATCTCCAAATAGGGCTTGATGCTAAAAATAGACTATCCTTCTCAGTGGCAAGGAGTGAAGCTTCATGAAAGTCATCAATAGTTCACAACCGTCGAGCGAAATACCTATGTTAAACCTATGTCCAAGTTTATTTATTTTTATTTTTCATCCTTTCACCTTTAATGCTCATGACATTTTTTTGTACATGATGTAACGTGAAAAGAAATTCTATTTTTAATGTTTTTGAATGTTCTTATGGAAAAAAGTATAAGGCTTACCGGTAAATAAATTATTAGTGCTGAAGAAGTTAATTTACTTCTTTTTTTACATTTTAAAGTAGTAATAGGCGTCCGCAACAGGACAGTTTATTAGATTTATTCATGCAAAATGTTTCAAGCCGTGAAAAATTTTTAAAAGGCTTATTTAAAGTTCGTAGCAGAAGAGATTGGGGAAACGATTCCTCAAGATTACACCATCGGAACTCTAAAGCAAATCATTTTAAATAGTGAAGAATACAAAAAAAGATCCTGATTTTGTACAAGAAATTTTATTTAACGCTGTTGCGGAGAGAAAGGAAAAAGAAAACGAAGCTAAAAGGATAGAGAAGGAGAAGTCAGATGAAGAGTTAAAGAAATTAGTATTAAAGGAAAAGTTGGATCAAGAGTTAAAGCAGTTAGAATTAAAGGAAAAGTTAGAGCAAGAAAAAAAGCTAAGAAAGCTAGAATTGGAAATTGAGCTAAGAAAGCTGGAATTAGATCATCAATTGGAACTAGCTAAAATTCAATCTCAGGGACAAATACAAGGTGAGTACATTTCAAGTGATTATGATATGAATAATTCAAACGGAAATTTACATTACCGAAGTTAGAATTTCGCCAATTTGATGGTGATTTAAAAAAATGGTTGCCGTTCTGGAGTCAGTTTGAGCAAATTCACAATGATCCTGATATTGCACCAGAAAATAAATTTCAATACTTGATCCAAGCAACAGTCACTGGATCTAGAGCACGAGAAGTTGTTGATAGTTTTCCGTCAACTGGTGCCAACTATGCCAAAGCTATTGAGAGTCTTAATGCTCGTTTCGGTAGGGAAGATCTTTTGGTAGAAGTGTATGTCAGAGAATTCTTAAAATTAATTATTTTTGTTCAATCAAAACGAACATTTTCTATTACAACATTATGATAAACTTAAATCGTATTTACGAGCTCTTGAGACGCTAGGAGTCACAACTGATAAATGCGCTTCAATTTTATATCCAATGGTAGAATCTTGTTTAACAGCTGATTTTTTAAAAGCGTGGAATCGAACCCATACGACTCCTGTTAGTTCTGATGCAAAAGAACGTCTGGATAATTTAATGATGTTTCTCAAATCTGAAGTTGAAGTTGATGAAAGAATTAATTTAACAGTGTCAGGTTTTGGTTTAACGAAAAGAGATGATGCAAACTTTAGGAAAAATAAAGGTTACAATGAGACTACTAAGCATTTACCAACTGCTGCTACCCTCTTAACAACTTCTTCAAAACCAGATTTAAGAAAAAAATGCGATTTTTGCAATGGAAGACATCTGAATTCACAATGCCTTCGGCACGAAAGATAACTTTTAATGAAAAGCAGAGTATATTAAAGCATAAAAGATGTTGCTTTTTATGTTTGGCAACGGGTCAAACAACGAAGCAATGTAAAGCTATCTTGAATTGTTTCTTTTGTGATAAAATACATGCGTCTGTGATGTGTCAAATGCTAGATAAAAGCAAGCCAAACAAAAAGAAAGAGGAAGAAAAGAATCGTCTGGAAAAGAAGTGAATATGGCCAATTTTAATAGAAATCCTAAAGTATTTCTTCAAACGCTCAAAGCAAAAATCCTTTCGACAATAAGAAGAAAGATGTTCGACTGATTTTAGATTCAGGTTCACAAAGGTCGTACATTTTATCACAACAAGCCGAAGAAATGGATTATTTACCGCTTCGAGAAGAAAAAGTTACGCATTTTCTTTTTGGCGGAGTTACAACAAAGGATTATAATCATCGTTACTACAAAGTAAGATTAAGTGATTTAAAGGAAAATTTTAAATGTATTTTTGAAGTTTTGGATCAAGTCATTATGTGTGAAAATGTTATGCCTGTAGAAAAAGGATCTTGGTTTAAAGAATTATCGAGAAAAGGCATCACTTTGACGGATGTTGGTAAGACCCCTGAATCTATTCAAGTACTGATTGGAGCCGATGTAATGGGAAAATTACTGACAGGTCGTAGAGAAATACTCTCGTCCGGATTAGTTGCATTAGAAACATATTTGGGATGAACCTTAATAGGAAAAGTACCACAAGATAATACGTCTAAAGATAACTTAGCTTTATCAGTTACGTCTATGTTCGTAAAAGAAGCAGAGATTGCCGATTTATGGAAATTGGTTATACTAGGAATACATGGTCCTATTGAAAAACAATCTAAAATGGAAATTGATCGTCAGGTTAAAGAACATTTTTTACAGACAGTAAGAATGAATGAAGATAATCGTTATAAAGTTTCGTTTCCTTGGTCAGAAGACACACCATCTCTACCTGATAATCTGAGATTAGCCAAGAAAAGATTAATTAATGTTACGAACAAGTTTCCGATAATCTTTATCAAAAGTATGAAAATGTGCTTCTAGGGTGGCTTGATGATAAAATAATTGAAGAAATTCACAGTCTGAAATGATTCGTTACGAAAACTATTTCCCTCATCGACCAGTGATAAAAGAAAACAGTACAACCCCCATTCGTCCAGTGTTTGACACATCAGCTAGAATACAAAATCACCCATCTTTGAATCAATGTTTACATTGTGGCCCAAATCTTATTGAATTAATTCCTGACATTCTCTTACGATTTAGAAAAAAGAAATTTGGTGTTGTAGCTGATATCAAGAAAGCATTTTTACAAATAGCTGTTCGTAAAGAAGATCGAGACTATTTGCGCTTTTTGTGGTGTAGTGACCCAGAAGACAGAAATATTAGAATGTTTCGACATACTAGAGTTATATTTGGAGTCAAAAGCTCTCCTTTTCTTCTTGCTTCCGTCATTGAATATCACATTAAAAACGATGAAGAATACGACACGAATCTTAAACAGCAGTTGCTAAGAAGTTTTTATGTTGACATTGTCGTTGCTAGAGTCCAAACAAAGGAAGAATTGCAAAGGTGTATTACTGATTTTAAGTCTCGTATGGCTAAAGTTGGATTTGATTTGAGAGGTTGGGAACAGACAGAAGAAAGAAATAATAGCGAAAATAGTGAAGATACTACTGTACTGAGAGTACAATGGAACAGATTTCTAGATGTTTCAAAAGTTAACGTAAGCTGGATGAAAGATATAAATATAGAAAAAATAACAAAACGAGTCATGCTGTCAGTTGCACATAAAGTTTTTGATCCAGTTGTCTTCACTGCTCCTGTCATGATATGTCCCAAAATGATGCTACAGAAAACATGGAAAGAAGGAATCTCATGGGATGAAGAAATCACCGGTGATTTAAAAGACGAATTTATTGGATGGTTTCGTGAATTAAATATTTTACAAGAAATTCAGATACCTAGCTATATTCAATTCATATCAGATAATTTAAAAGCTTGTACCCTTCATACATTTTGCGATGCAAGTCAGTATGCGTATGCTACAGTTATATTTTTAAGGGTAGAAAATAAAGATCGTGTAGCATTATTCCTTCTTGCTGAAAAATACCGCATCGGTCCATTAAGATGTGTAACTATACCTAGAATGGAAATTTTAGCTGCTTTGATTGGTGCTAGATTGACTAAATCAGTAACTGACGCAATGGGCTGGGAAGATATGGAAAAATATTTTTGGAGCGATTCCACTACAGTGCTCGCATGGATATCCAGGAAAGAAAATTGGTCTGTTTTTGTTAGAAATAGAGTTCAAAAATTAAAAGATTGAGTCATCCGATTTTATGGAAACATATACCTGGTGAAATTAATCCAGCAGACCTGCCATCTAGAGGATGTAAAGCAAAACAGTTGGTGTCTCTCAAATGGTGGGAGGGACCACATTGGCTTAAGGATTCTGAAGAATATAATAAATACATGAATTTCACGTAACAAAACATAAACGTATAAGAAACTGAAAAAGAAAAATTGAAATCTACAAAATTACTTATAAATGTTGATGAAAGTACAGACAGAAACTGGTACTACCGGTATTTTTCCAGTTATGAGAAAATCGTACGTCTTGTTGGTTGGATACTTCGTTTTAGATATAATTCTTATAATCCAAAGGAGCAGATCAAAGGAGAATTGACAAGTCAAGAGTTTAAGAAAGCAGAAACGAAGATAATTTCAATGTTACAAAAAGAATATTTTTCGCATGAAAATGAGGGGAGATTGAAAACTTTGGAGACGTTTAAGGATGACCTAGGCATAATACATGTAAAGACTAAAATTATGTACAGAAGAGACAATTTAGATTTCCTCACACCTATGGTTGTTGCTTCAGATCACGAAGTTGTCAGACGATTAATTTTATATTACCACCGAAAAAATTGTCATGGAAGTCCTCAGATTCCTTTAAATTTGCTTAGAGAAAAATACTGGAAGAAGAATGGAAGAAGAACCGTGAGCTCTGTTTTATCAAAATGTACCATCTGTAAAAGATTTAATTCGAAGAATTTAGAATCATCTCCAGTTTCTCTACCAGAAAATCGAGTGAAAGATGGAGCAGTTTTTCAGATTGTCGGCATTGATCTAGCTGGCCCTCTGTTTCTTAAAAATAAACAGAAGAGTTGGGTTGTCTTATTTACATGTGCCATTTACAGAGCTGTGCATTTGGAGCCTGTGACTTCAGCTTCTACAGAGGCATTTTTGATGGGTCTGAGAAGATTTGTATCTCGTAGAGGAAGATGTTCTATTATATATTGCGACAACGGTTCCAATTTTGTTGGTACCGCCAATTTTTTAAAAAGATTGAACTGGAACAGTTTACTGAAGCATGGAGCAATAAATTCTATAACATGGAAATTAAACCCTCCAACGGCTGCTTGGTGGGGGGATGGTGGGAGAGGCTCATGAGATTGATGAAAGATCTATTGAAAAGAGTTTTAGGACAAGCTTGTTTGAACTATGAAAAGATGATAACTGTATATACATGTGTTGGTTGACTGTGAAAGCATTGTAAATTCACGACCATTAACTTACATGTCAGAGAAGGAGTCCATCAAACCCATTTCTCCGGACATGTTTCTGAAAGACATTCATGAATGTGGTTTACCAGGTGTTGATGCGGTTGAAGAAAGTTCTCTCACTCGAAGACTTAGATATAGACAAGAGCTGCAAAAGGATCTAAGAAATAGATTTAGATGAGAATATTTGGATCTTTTTATCCAATGACCGAATGGTAGACGAGTCCAATTGAGGTAGGAGATAGTGTCTTGGTGGGACTAGATAACAAGAAAAGGATCAATTGGCCATTAGGACGAGTTACAGAACTCATTCGAGGCCAAGATGGAACAGTTCGCCTTTTGAAATTACAAACGTCTCATTCACGAATAATTCGGCCCACTCAAAGAATCTACCCTCTCGAGGTGCCATCGATTGACTCTACGGAAAATATATTTCCTAAACCAAGTTTGAATGAAAACCTGGTTGATCCTCCAAAAGACCAGGTACAAATAAAAAAGACGAGATCTGGCAGGATGATAAATATTCCAGAAAGACTCGATTTGTGATGTTTATGTAAATGTATTTATTTAGTGTTAAGTTTTGATTATAATGTATAAGCAAAAGATGGGAGGATGTTAAACCTATTGTCCATGTTTATTTATTTTTATTTTCTTTCTTTCTTATTTATTTTTATATCCTTTCACCTTTAATGCTCGTGACATTTTTTTTTTTTTTTTTGTACATGATGTAACGAGAAAAGAAATTGTATTTTTAATGTTTTTGAATGTTCTTATGGAAAAAGGTATTATAAGGTTTACTGTTAAATAAATTATTAGTACTGAAGAAGTTAATTTACTTCTTTTTTTTACGTATTAAAGTAGTAATAGGCATCCGCATTATATTTCAAAAGCTGGGATGTTAAAATAACATCTTTTGAACGCTTTAGTCGACAACCTATTACCGTCGAAATCATTCCACGTTTTCTGATTTTTCTTGAAAAGTGTTTTTTTTTTTGTATTTGATGCAAAAAACATACGTTTAACAAAAATTTTATTTTCTTTAAATGAACATAAATATAATAATCTGCAATTTTTATAGACATTTTATTTGTAAATGTAATCCAGCCTCTTCGTTTTTGTGGCAAATATCTCAATAAAAATATTATAAAAATATTCATTATTATTATTATTATTATTATTATTATTATTTTGATGATTTTCATTTTAAGTCAATCTTTCATAGGTATAATTTCTTTTAAAGTCAACATTTTCCAAATGTCTTCGAAAATTATTTCTTTTTCCACTGACATATAATAAAAAAAAATAGCTACAGTTGTTAAATTTTACGAAAAATTATTTTGTCATTTGGATACCTACTTTTAACATCATTAACGTAAAAAATATTTTTCGAAAAGTTGAAAAATAATTCGAACCCGAAAGGGGGTAAAACAAGAATAATAAATGGTTAACTCATAAAATTATCACAGTAATGGATCCACAACATATTAAAAATGACAATATTGAGAATACATTTTAATAATAAAGCAAAAATTACTAAATTGTTCAGCAAATGTACAGGGTGATTCAAATTAATGTATCCCTATTTTGGACGCCCTAGCAAGAGAAGCTATGGATGTATCAACTTCATATTTAGAGCATATACATATAAGACCATGGGAAACTGATTGAGAAAAATAGTTCAAACACACGCCGCTAGGGCATAAAAAGGTGCTGCAATCAGTTTAAGGTAATTAAAATGTAACATGACTAAGGTTGTAACTATCTAGGTGACAATGTGCCCATTTCCACCTCTAAATTTTAGCAATATTTTTCTTCTAAATTTTATTTGTATACATTTTTATCAGTATTCTTATTACGCGAAGAATACTAAAAATGTGGTGGTAGGAAATGCTCCATGGGCGCCATGATTTGTACACCCCAGAAGATGCTACAATCAATAAAAAACAGGAGTGAAGTTATCGGTAAATAACATTATTTTAAATTTCTATATTTGAATCTTGCTAAATAGGCGAGAATTTTAATATTCCAATTCTCACCTCGGTAGTGTAATTTGTTTGTAAAAAATTTCTTTTAATATTAATTACCGGCATCTTGTATTCTGTGCTTATTTATTTACGCGATCAGTACCCGAGAACAAAATTTGAATGAAAGGCGGGCTAAAATATCATCGCAACAAATGAAACAAATAGGACGAATATATAAAAATAAGGCGAATAGGTTTGAAACATTCTAAGGCCGCCACGATGGTTCTTTCGTTTCCTGAGAGTGCTTTGCTGCTAAATCTTTTTTACCAAATTGACAATACCGCTTCCTAAGCGTTTTGTTTATATCGACGGCAGAAATGTTTATGTGCGGGTTCAGTGACACTATGTACGTTTCGGTGAATGGTCAAACTTTTTGAGGAAACTATTGGTTTGCAGTTCAATCAGGCCAAGGACGAAAAAAAAAAAGATACCGTAAGTGATGGATGACATCGGAACTACTATTGTTGAGAAACCCAGTACAAAAACAGTTGGAGGATTCAGTGTTCGAGCCGTATCTTGGCAATTGGTTTGCCATATATTATCGTGTGGAGTGCATGCCTATCCGTATAAGATTCGTCACTTTCAAGAATTAAAATCTGGTGATAACGATCTTCGTGAAACGTTCCCTTTAACGTTCTTGGAAAGGATGGAAGTGGATAACAATTGACCGATGAGGTTCACTTTAACATGTGAGGAATAGTAAATACACAAATCTGACTTATCTGGTCTACTGAGAATCCTCACCATACCCAACAATACACTCTGCATTCCCCGAATGTTACTGTGTGGGTTGGATCCACTGAAACTTTTTTGATTGAACCAATTTTCATTTGGGAAACCATTCCTCATTTACCAAAAACTTGTTCTGTGACTGCAGCACGTTATCGCGAAATGTTGCAAAGTGTGGTCATTCCAGAATTCGAACAGCGTGTGTGCTTCGCTATAACAACATTCCAACAGGATGGTGCGTCCTCTCACATTGGGCGTGAATTGCTGCACTGCCATTCTACGGAGGATCGCATTATCAACCGTGCTTTTCCTACAAGTTTGCCCCCACGTTCACCTGACTTGACCCCTCTGTGATTCTTGGCTTCGGGGTTACCTCAGAGATAAATTTTATTCATAAAACATAGGCTATCTGGGGGATCTGAAGATACATTTCCTTTTGCAAGTATGTAACATCGGTCGCGATCAGTTACATGCTGTTGTGGATCCTTCGGTGAGAACTTTTCACGTTTGACATTGAAGCAAGGTAGACATATTGAATCCGATCTATGAAAATTTTGTGTGCTTTGTCTTACCACGCGCGTGACTTTCGTTTGTGCTGTCGCTACTAGATTTTGGGATCGTCTTTTTGGGTGTAGAAAAATGTAATAATAAAATTAATTACTGACACCTCATGTTCTGTTTTTTATAGGTTGCGTCATATTCAATGGTGTTACAATCTAGGCGAAAATGCTCCAATTCCCACTACTAAATTTTTAGTTTTCTTAGCCTAATAAGAAGTAACCCATTCTGAGTAAAATAACCCACTTAAGTCCCCATAAGAAAGCATTTGTTGCTTTGATTCGATAGTCTATTCTTTAGATGATTCTGTATTCAATAGTCTAGTTTTTATTCAAGAAGAAGTAAGAGAAAGTTAATTATTTCGCGTCCACCTAAAAGGATTTAAATTTTTTAGATAAATAGCAAAAGGGAGAAATATCATCCGCAATCGTTTTTTTTTAATATTAAAGATAAAGATCAGTCTATGCTTGGAACAATAAAACGAAGAATCTATGTAGACAATGTAGCAGAAAAAATGTTTCGATTAATGCAAAATCGAAAAGGGCAAAAGGGTTTTAACCCCTTGAAGGGCGGTGGTATAAAATATATACCACTTAATTTTAATTGCGAAAAGCCACGTTGACACCAGAAATTCCAAAAGAAGATTTTAATTTTATCAAGTACGTAGTACAAAAATTTTTTATCTATTTTGAAATAAATTCATTTTTAAATTCTGGTGTCAATCAGTCGTTTTAGCATTTTAAGAAATGAAGTGCTTTGCCCCTCAAAGGGTTAAAGTAAATAACATGTTTTGAAGAATTTTTTTAATTTTCTAAAGATTTTTAAGAAAGTCACATCTCAGTCACAATGTGACGTCAGTGAGTGGTAGCATTTTGGTCACAGATGTGATGTGGCCACAGTGACGTCATTGTGACGTCACTGTGACCATGCATGCTATGAGGGTAAAAACTATTTGGTTGGATTAATGTATATTGAATATTATGATATGTAAAATGTTAAATTAATGTATATTGAATATTATGATATGTAAAATGTTAAATTAATGCATATTGAATATTAATGTATATTGAATAATGAATATTTGATTTGATTTAACATCCAGACGATTATTTATAGTTTGTATTTTTTTTTAATATTTAGTATTTTTGTACGCTTTAATTACTTTTTTCCACTAAAAGCAATCATAAAATATAACTCCTTTTCTATGCGGGAAGGTAATCGCACCATTCGCAAATGTTAAGGGATTGCTGTACCTATAATGATTATGTGACGATGGAGATACTCGTGTAAAAAAGTTCATAAAAATGATCTTCTAAATAGCATTACTGTTTTCAAAGAATATAGTAGTATATTTAATAGTATAACGCTACACTTAATATAAAAGTGGAAAAAAATATTCTTTTTGGAAAGCTTTCCCACTGTGTGTTATAAAAAACTTTGTATACCAAATCTTTTAGAAGTTATATTTATGTTGCCCAAAGAAAGATAATACTTTTAATGATTTTCTCTGAGACAAAGGTGAAATGGATTATTTACGGACGGATGAACAAATTGTGTATCGTTATAAACAATATGGCCAAAGATGACCGGCCACTTGCAATTTTTGACATTTTGTTAAATATCAAGAAAAATACATGAGGAATTTTCTAGAAATGTTAAGTATGTAAACATAATAGTACAGGTCATATATTTCTGGGAAGATTTTTTCCCCTAGATTCTTTGGAGAACCATCAACAGTTTAAAAAAATGAATTAATTTGAATAACTCTGTCTAAACTAATATAGAAATAGTGTTTAAACTGTAGTGTATAGTTAAGTAATTTATTGCAATGAAATGTGTTCATTATTATGCGGATAGCAGGTGTACTCGTAGAGAAATTAAAGTTTTTATTACAGCAATCTCACATTTTTCCAAGTTTTTGCCTATAATTTGCAGAATTCTTAAAATGAAATAACATTCTTTCCGAAAATAGGACAAACAGCATTGTACACAATATTCTGAAAATCAGAATTAAAAAAAAATAAAATTGTATTAAAAATGAACAGGTCTACTAAATAATTTTTTGTTGCTCATTCGTGAAGTCTATCAAAATTTCATTTACATATTGTGTTAGCTATATTTATAGAGCAACATTCGTGAAAGTTTCGAAAACATAGCTTGAAAATTCTAAAAATGATCGTCTATAGAATAAGCTCAAATTGCGTTATTCCCAAAAAATAAGGGTTTGTATCCAAATGCGGAAATAATTACCGTATTGCCCACTCTATATTGACATCAATCAATGGATAAATGGATATAGTTTTTCATTTTTTGCTTTGTTTTGGGAAAAAGGGATTTTAAGCTTATTCTATACTGACAATGTGCATTCAATATTGACATTAATCAATGGATAAATGGATACAATCCCTCATCTTTTTGCTTCATTTTGGGAATAACGGATTTTAAGCTTATTCTATTGACGATCACTTTTAGAGCTTTCAAGCTATGTTTTTCAGACTTTCACAAAAAGTTGCTCTATATATTTAGCTAAAACAATATGCAAATTAAATTTCGATAGACTGCACGCGTTCGCAATGAAAAATTATTTAGTAAAATTACTCATTTTTCATACAGTTATTATTATTATTCTCATTACAGAATGTTGTGTACAATGCTGTTTGTCGTATTTTCGGGAAAAAATATTATTTTATATTAAGAACTCCTCAAATTACAAGTAAAAAACTTGGAAAAAATTTAAACTGTTTTTAGAAAAACCATAATTTTTCTACGAGTATACAAGCTACCGCATACAAAGTAACACAGTTCCTTACAATAACCTTCGCTACTACATAACCATAATCTACAGTTTGAACGCTTTTGCTGTATTAGTTTTGACAGGGTTATCCTACTTTTTCGACTTTTTCACGGTCGACTTTGCGGAGTTTCGGGAACATATTTCCACGGAAATGTATGACTTATAATATTATGTATACACAATTAAAGTTTCAGGACAATTCCACGTGTAGTTTTCTAGATATTCAACAAAATGTCTAAAAACGCAAGTGGATGATCACTTTCCCCCATATTATGTACAAGAATGATTTTGCAATGAAAAACAAAGTTGTTTTTATAGCTTTTAAATTAAAATATCTGCTAACACTATTGTTGTACGAACCTTAACATTGAATCAAAATTACTTTAAGTACGCGTTAAGCATATCTGTGGATACAAATTACGTAATTTAACGGAATCAGACTATATATATCAGAACTATATATCTCGGTAATGAATATTGATTATCTATTTCTGACACGCTAGCAAATAAATGTATGAAAATGTGTCATTTCTCTTCGAGAAAATTAATCTAGTTAATTAAGATTTCTAATAAGCTTGGAATTATAGTTTCGTAAATATTATTTAGCATCTTCTCTCATCGGGTGTATCGGGAAGCAATTTACTTAATAGGGATTGCGCACAATCGATTTTTCTTGGCTGTACAAACTTTGATTACTATTGCTATTGTAGAAGGCAGCCTCAACTAGAATCGTGCATTGGATCAATAATATCTGTAGAGATAATTTATTTAGTTAAGATCGTATTTGGATTGGGTTTTGATAACTAAATATCGGCGGGTTAAGCTTATTTTTATAGCATAATATTTCAAATGAAACCTACATATTGAATATGAATAAGTTTTTGTATGTTTATTTTCAAAAGGAAACACAAAATTAATATAAGAGATGTGATTATAGACTATTTTGTTTTAATCTTATTAAACTATAGATCAGTATACTTTAATTTAAATTTTCTGCATTGTATCTGGATTGTAGTACTTTGGATTTCCGATAAAAACATTTTTGTAAAATTCAAGTAAACTTATAATAACACATTGCTCAGTGGCGCACAAAACAGGAATTTTAATATACATTTGTACAATTAAAATAAAATGTTTTGCACTTTAAAATTTTGCTGTTTTGTGCACCACTGAGCAATGTGTTATTACTAATTAAATTTTATAGTACAACTGTCCTATATATATTTATCAAGTAAACTGTTTTTTTTTTTAGATTGACTAAGCAGAATTTTCAGTTTCAGAATTTTTTGATTATGCTTCTTATGTTTTTTATGATGATTATACTTATGGACATCACCATATTTAAAATCAATGAGAAATTTGTGGAGTTTTTGAGGTTTTTATAAAATAATTCTGAATTGAGATGGAAATTCGAACAATACTTGCTTAAGATATTTTCTATGCAAAAAAAATTATAGCATGCATGAAATTCACCCTAACTGCCTATTTTTGTTATGTTAAAACAATAGAACAAGTAAAATTGCATTACCTATCAACACAATCACAGGATAATTTGACTTATCATTAATATTTGAATTTTTCCTTTAGATTGAAATTGCTTATTTCACGCAACATTGTGATGCATAATGATCGCGTTATTTAAAAAAAAAGGTAAGGAAAATAATAAAAATAATTTGTTATATCAATTTACTTATATAAGAAGGTCATTTTTTAAACAATCTCTAATTAAACATCATCTCTAATTAAACTACGACAGCAGATATTAAAAGTTTAGAGCAGGATATAATTTTCCCCATCACTCATGGTTGGACTTCACAAAGAAAGACCATCCCTCTTTTTCCTCCCTAACTCATTTTGTCACGTTGTCTTTGTTTTCCTCTATTGATTTTTTTTTTCGTCTTGTTAATCATCTGTTTCATTCCAAACAAATACTTTTTTTTTCCTATAATGAAAGGTGAAATTTTGTGCTTTATAATTTTTAAATGATCAGGACATATTTTCTAGAAACACTTCATATAAAATCTTATTTATTTTTTTATTATTATTTACCGCTCATTTTTGGAATTATGTAATATAATTTATTAATAATTATAATTTATTATTATTATTATTATTTATTATTACATAAATTTATGCTATTAAAAAAAGCTTAATGGAGTCATTCCTCTGATAAAATTTTAAAATATGCTTTTTATATACTTAGAGTGAAAAAAATATGTATGTTTGTAATATAAAGATGTATTGTTCTATATTTAAAAAAAAAACTTTTATCATTGATTATTAAGAAATTTGTAATATAAATAGAAAGTTTTAAATTATTTCCCACTTGTTTTTTTAATTATGTAATATAATTTAATTTTTTCTTTACATTGTATTTATAAGATTAATGTAACATGCAAATGATCATGCAAATGTAAAAACATTTAAACGTTCGAACATAATCTACATATAACTACAATTCCTTATTCAAGAAAAACATTTATTTACCTTTTAATGCATATAATGTAGTAAATGAATTTTCATATTTTAAAAGACATCCTAGGATTGTCTCATTTTTCTTTGTACACTTTTACATTACATTTAATCCTTCAATACTCAGACAGTTACTGCTACCTTTCAATAATTATCGTAACTGTTGAATATCATCAGTAGTATATTATATATACATTGTCGGATTCATAAGTAATGAGCGTTCGTTCAAAGGGACAGATTAATTGAACGAATTGGTACAATTGCCAAGTACTGCTCAAAATAGATACCTCCTGCATCAATACACTTTTGAAGATGGCATTTCTATGACTTGAAGACTCCACGTAGGCCTATTCCTGGTTGGCTTCAAGGTCTGTCTTGACATTTTCTTGGATGTCCTCGATCAAGTTGACGCGCTTACCTTTCGGTGCTGATTTTAAGCACGGAAACAAAAATAAGTCAAGGGGCTACAAGTCCGGATTATAGGCAGGATGTGGACAATTGGAACGTTCAGCCGAGCCGGGTAAGTTCTCACTATGAAGGAGGTGTGGCTGGGCATGTTATCGTGGTGAATCTTTCTAGACATAATTGATGTCCCTTCGCTTGCGCGAGAAGCTGTTTTCAGCCTTTATATGTCAATGTATAAGTCAACGCCTCCCACTATCATACCTAGTAACAGGTGCGCGCGCCGATGTACGCTAGCATCAAAATAAAGTGGAGCTTATTACTTATGAATCCGAACATGTATGTATTACTAATAATATTGCAAGAACTTTTTTTGCGAGCTAGAGATAAATTGAATGCTATTTATGTTCTTCAAATGATCTTTAGAATCTAAAATTTATTGCAAAGGGTTTTAAATATCGTATAATTATGGCTTAAATACAGTTAGAAAATAAATATTATGGTCTATCATTTACTGTTGCATCATATATTTGATTTTACATGACGATAATTCAGTTATCAATTTTCTCTAAAGGAATTTTAACCTGTGAGTGCTAACTAACATATTATATATACATAAGTAATGAAAATAATATATTTAGGACATTTTAAAACTTACCTATCAATTTATTTACTAAAATGTACATACAGTTTTTTTAATGGAGCTATTTAGAGCCACCGGTAGCTCATTCTGATAACTGGAATGACACAAATTTTTACAAATAGATTAATAAGACCGTGGAAAACAATATTCTAACAATAAATAAATAAATATAGTTCCAATTCCCGCCGATAACGGGAAATTTGGTGCTGTACATAGAAAGAAAACATCAGAAACAGACAAAATTAATACTTTTGATAAAATTTTTTGCTTTTTTTCATCATATTTTCTTTCCCGAAGAGGAATTCGACCACATTCAATGTGAACATCATTCTGTTGCACCACATCTTGCATTCTTTGTAGATCATTTTTGACGATCGCGAATAGCATGTCACATGGAATAGCACTTACCGCTGGTGATTGGAACTATTTTTTTCTTTACAATCTCTTTCCCTTGGTTTCATTGGTGCATTTAAAAAATTTCAAGCAGTTCCGGTTATTAAAAATAGCTACAGATAGCTCTAAACAGCGTGAATTTAAAAAAATTACATTACTTTAGTACATTACTTTAGTACATTACTTTAACCTGCAAAAATTTAAACAATATTGTAACTTCGGAGGACAAGATTGTGATGGACATATAAAGATAGGCCTGATTAATTAGTCTAATTTTTAAAGATATTTAATTTATACTTTAAAAATTATTTTTCGGAGAAAAGTACTCCATAAAGCATAAGCAAAAATTTATGCTATTAAAATCGTTTACTGGAGGCATTTGTCTTACAAAATTTTTAAAATATGCTCTTTATAAACTCAGAGTTAAAAAATATATATGTATGTTTGTTCAAAGACTAAAAATACTTTTAGCAATGATTATTACGAAAATTGTAATATAAATAAAAAGTTTTAAATTTAAACTTTAAAATTAGTTTTAACAAATATATTTAGAGAAGTTGATGTCAGAATGAGACAATAAAATAAAAACCTTGTCGTTGGAGGCCACCGTAATACTTTCCCATCATAGGTATGCATAATATAAAATATGAAAATAAAACATCTGTAAACAATTTATGAAATGCATAGCAATACCAAATTAAAATTTAAACGTATATTTAAATATTTTCAATACATAGTAATACTCTATTAATAAATTGCTGACGAATCAATTTCGACAAATTATATAAAACGTCAAACTATTCAATTAGTACCTAATTGCGTAAAAGAAACATCCTTGTGTCTCTAAAAATAATTATCATATTAACAAATTGTTTACTGCGTCGGATTAAACATCCAATATACAATTAAAATATATCTTTGAATTGAAATTTGAAGGAAATACAGTGTCATTAAAAATCGAAGAGTAAGGAAAATAGGATTACAAATATCTCGGTAACTAATAATCGGACTGACTTCATTCTTTGTGAAAAATTTGTGTTTTTTTTATTCTCTTTCACATCCACACGGATTTCATATTCTATTAAAAATTATTTTTACGCACGCGTAAAAAATAATTGAAAAATGTCAAATTGGTAGAATGGAGCTTTATGCAAAAGTTCAATAGGCTGTGAAAAAAACAAAGAATTTTTTTCTAGGGTTAATTTGTACGCTAGGTAAGTTAAAAGCTATAAATAAATAAATAAATATAAAGTGAATCAAATATATCGCATGTTCAGAAATATAAAATTTATCTAGCACTAAAAGAAATATTTTGTTGAAATTCATCTCAGACAGTATAATGTTTATGGAGTTTTAAAAGTGCGTGAATTAGTTGTAAATAAACGGTGTGATACATTAAAAAAATTAATAATGCAGAAAGAAGGTGGATATCCCTGTTTAACCTGTAGAGGACAATAAATATTAAGGTGTAAGAAAATTTTTAATAAGTAAATTGAGCAATGAGATTAAAGTTTACTACAATCAATTGTACCATATTGATGCATATGTATGCAATCTATTTTAATGAAAATAATTTTTATCTGTTGTTATTCATAAATTGGTCTGTGTTTAGATCCTTTTCATATAAAAATAACTTGTTCAAAATTTTTATATGTTAGATAAAATTGTAATGAAAAAAACTCGCGTATCTGAAGCAAGTGTCTCTCATTTGCAATTAAATGTCACTTTCTTGGATGTTTAACATTTTATACTAGATTTTGTAACAATTTACACTAGT